>JANAVB010037018.1:6721023-6731023 GCA_029216955.1 Iris pallida | reverse complement strand
TCTCAAGTCTCTATACATCTTGTTGGCTCCCGGATGCATAGAGTACTGAGAACGGTGCGCCTCCTGAAGAACCTCCTCCCGAAGTTCTCCGCTCGGCACGCACAATCTGGTACCATGCCTCAACGACCCATCCCCTGCTATAGAGAACTCATCCAACAGTCCTGCCTGGACCTGCTGTCACGCCCCACTCCCAAATGTATGGGATTAGGGCCTAACCTGGCCAGCTGATACGACCTAGAGCGAGCTACCCAATTTAATGGACTCACTTAGGCGTACTACGCTGTAAAAGTAACTAACCAAACACAGGCAATATCTAAATCTCATCCACAAATGACATAGAAAGAAAGTGCTGAATATAAACACAGAGTAGTCTGAATATCCAAATACAACTGAAAGGAAATACGGGTCTGGTGGAAACAATCCTACGGTACATCAAAATGAAAGTACATGAATGGAAGATAACTAGCTAAGAGTATCAGCTAACTAGATATGAAACTCTCAGCCCAAGTAGCAGCATACCGAGGTCAAGGGAACTCCTCGGGGTAGACCTCGTAATCCTCGCCAAAGTCTCCCGCCTCAGCTCCGGCACCGTATATCGTCGAGTAGGTGTGCTCGTCGGAATCTGGAAAAGAACCAGGTCCTCAGGGGACATAGCAAGATACAAATAGGGACATGCCATAAAGTAAATACTGATCTAACATAAGGGAAAACGCTAACCAGTCTAAGTGAATGCATACAAAGACAACTTTGGAACGTATGGGTAGGTGAAAATAATGTCGTCGAAGCACAGGCCGACGTCGGATCACGAGCCGAAGGATTTGCGTCGGAATACGGGCCGAGCGTCGGATCACGAGCCGATTAGCTCAATACTAGCGTCCTCCCAACCGAACCTAGCGCACAGCTAGTGGCCGCTGCCGGAGATGTACCTACTAGTAAGGGCCCACGCCCATAGCCGGGTCCCCGATGAGGCTAGCATAAAATAATGTAACTGTTTGTCCCATACGCCTACTGGTTGTCTTTCCCGCCCCGTGATGTATAAGTCGCATCCACGACCCAACATCTACTCTCTATGAAAAGTCAGCTATCTAGGACCATCACTACCCTATATGTGCCGTCACACGAGCCACACGCACTGATGGCCAGTCGAGAGCGACAGCGCGTGCCATGATCTGATCTCACTCAGTGCCGTATCGTAACACGTGTCATGGTCAAGGAAGTTGTAACAACAACTCCACAATCCAAGGGTACGTCGTCTATAACTAGGCCAAGTAGGTAGTCCTAGTGTCGATGCCAACATCGACTATGTCCGGGGTAATTCCGGACTCTACTAATCAGATCTACACTACAAGAGTATAATGCTGTATAAGTAAAGCAATAAAATACAAGGCAAGGTATACTTGCCTTCAATCCCGCAATGTGCAAATAGTGCTCCGGTCCCGCCTGCCTCAATCACGCCGTCCAAGGGACCTACAACAACACAACCAAGGCTCACAATGAACATCCAAGACCATACATCTATCCACACACAAGTAGGAGTACGTTATTCGTACGGGATACCACATTCAATATTAAGTTATATTTATCCAAGGGTGCACAACCACAAGCTACATGTGACAAGTTTATACATATATATAGGCTTAGGAATGTACAAATACAAATCCTATATTACATAATTCACTGGTATCCCTAGAGCATGTGTATATACAAGTATAGATATTTATGCCAACTAGTCCTAGGTATACATAGAGCATAATTATATAAGAAGTAGTATTTACCAATTATTTTACAAGAACGTAATGAGAACAAAGGATGTAAAATATGTGAAAAAAGGGGTATATCCATTTGAAAGTATTGGTGTATATCCTTATATATCTATATGGTCATAATGTAACAAGGAGTATATATATATGAAAAGTATATACATGTATATATACATTTATACCTAGAGACAAAAATATATCTTTTATTTATATAAAAGTGCATACACATATATATTTGAAGGAGTATATATATATTATGTATACATATATATAAAGAAGCATTTATACATATATATTTGTAGGTTGGAGCATGGTATATATATTTGATATATGGAAGAGTATATGCCATTCACCATGGGAATAAGTGTGAGTATATATGTACATATATTTATAGAAAAATATATATATACACCTATGTACATAGAGACAAAGTATATAATTTCATTTATATAAAAAGTATGTACATCTACATATACATATATATGTGAAAGAGCATTTATACTTGGAAAAGTGTATAAATATATACTTACACATATATCTATGGAAAAATATATAAAGAGTGTGTACACAAAGAACATGTGTATATGGGAAGTATTTATATATACTAACAACATTATTTTCAATAATTTATATGCATGTATTCTCATAATAAATTTAGGAGACAATCTCTCCATTACATGTACCCAAGAAAATTCCTACAACACAATGAAAACATCCAATTCCTCACAACCCCATTATGAAATATACACATTAACATATATCTAACATTTATTTACACTCATTTATATATATATTAGAAGATTTTTATATATATATATATACATATATATGAAGAAATAAAGAAGGAAGAGAGGGGTGTACCTAGGAGAGATGGAGGAGGGGGTGGTGGTGCTTGTGGTCGGCCTAGGTGGGGGTGCTGTCGGCCTGGAGGGGGGGCTGTGCTGTGGTGGAGGTGGAGGAGGAGAGGAGGTTGTGGTGGTGGTGAAGTGAGTGAGGATGGAGGAGGAGAAGTAGTTTTGGTTTTGTAGGGGAGAGTGTGAGAGTGGGAGAGAGAGATGATGAAAATGAAGAAGGAGAGGGGGGAGAGTGGACCGAATGGGAGAGGGAGGGGCTGTTTCTGTCGGGTGAGGGAGAGGTGAGGGAGAGGAGAGTATGGTGGTGGTGGTGTGTTTAAAATATGGAGAGAGAAGGATGATGGTGATGGGAGTGTTTTGAATTAAAGAAGAGAGAGAGAGTGATAGTGACATGTACATGTAGAGAGGGGGGATGGCTTGTTCGGCTGTAAGGGAGGGGAGGAATTGTTTTAGGAGAGAGAAAAGAGAGGGTATGTGATAGTGATGGGTGATGGTGATGTGTGTGTGTTATTTGTTTAAGGAAATGAGAGGGTGTAATGGTGATGTGTGTGTTTGGTGTTTGGTGTGTTGTAGGGGGAAATTAGTGTTGGGTGTTTTGTATGGATGGTGGGGGGGTTGTCATGAGGTTTTGGGTTGGTTCCAATTGAGTTGGGTTGGGTCCAATTGGGTCCAAATGAGTCCCAATAATTAATAAGGCTTAAATTAGTCATTTATAATCATGGTTAAATAAATAATACATGGGGACTAAATTGGGTGGGACACAAGTGTCATGTGCGTAGTAGGCTCTAAATGGTCCGTGCCCATATCTTGGGTTGACAAGTTTGGGTCAAAACGGTGTCTCCAATTCAAGTTGGAATTAAATACGACCCGGTGGGGTAAATCGAAATTGGGTCAAATGTTCGAAAAGTTGTGCGATAAAAATGGAGCACAAGAGAGTGTGTCTGAGTGGGACACGAAGGTCATGGGTGTAGAGCATCTCGAGTAGATCGTGCATGACAAGTTGGTTTGGAGAAAAATGACCAGCCTTGTGCTCCTAATTTAAAAGTCACGGTAACGTGTCGATAATAATCAAAAATAAAAGTGGGAAATTATTAATAAATTAGAAAATCATAATTAATCATATTAAATTCCTAATTAAATACGATTACTCTAATTAATTCTAATTAAATCTAATTAAATTTCAGAGAGCTTACACCTGCTCTCTGATGACTCTCAGAGCCTCATCCTCAAACTGAGCTGCCCTGACTCTGTCCATCAGCTCCGACTGCACCTGGAGACCCCATATCTGTGCCTCGAACCCAGGAACTATCACCTCTATGCCCAAGCTCTCCAGATCTGCCAGAAGGTGATGATCTATCGTCAAACACATGGCCACGGGATACCTGCTCAAAGCATCCGCGACCACGTTGGCCTTCTCTGGATGGTACTGTAAGGATATATCAAAATCTTTCATCAGCTCTAACCATCGCCTCTGCCTCATATTTAGCTCTTTCTGGGTAAACACATACTTTAAGCTCTTGTGATCAGTATAGATCTCAACTCGCTCTCCGTACAAATAGTGTTTCCACAGCTTCAAAGCAAAGATGACCGCTGCCAGCTCCAGATCGTGGGTAGGGTAATTCCTCTCATGAGGACGTAACTGCCTAGATGCATAGGCAATTACCTTCCCGTGCTGCTGAAGCACACAACCCAAACCCCGTCCTGAAGCATCACTGTAGATCGTATAACCACCATATCCATATGGCAGCGTCAAGATAGGAGCTGTAGTCAACCTCGCCTTCAGCTCCTCGAAGGCGGCCTGGCACTCTTCGGACCAAACAAACTCCTCGTCCTTCCTGGTAAGGTGGGTCATCGGCTGGGCAATCCTGGAAAAGTCCTGCACGAACCTCCGGTAGTAACCTGCCAGACCCAAAAAACTCCGAACCTCTGCTACTGAGCTCGGCGTAGACCAGGACTCCACTGCAGAAATCTTCTTCGGATCCACTGAAATCCCCTCGCCAGAGACAACATGGCCTAGGAACTCCACGCGATCCAAGAAGAACTCGCACTTGGACAGCTTCCCATACAGCTGCTCCCTCCTGAGAGTGTCCAACACAATCTTCAGGTGCTCCTCGTGCTCCTCTGGTGTCTTCGAATAGATGAGAATGTCATCAATGAAGACCACCACGAACTTGTCAAGGTACTGATGAAATACCTTGTTCATCAAGTTCATGAATACCGCTGGGGCGTTGGTCAACCCAAACGACATGACGGTATACTCATACTGGCCATAGCGAGTCCGGAATGCAGTCTTCGAAATGTCATCACGCTTCACCTTCAGCTGATGGTACCCGGTATGCAAGTCGATCATCGAGAACACCCTCGCCCCGCTCAACTGGTCGAACAAGTCATCAATCCTAGGCAAAGGATACTTGTTCTTGATGGTAAGGTTGTTGAGCGCCCTGTAATCAATGCACAGACGTACCGTACCATCCTTTTTGGGGACGAAAAGAACTGGCGCACCCCAAGGGGAAGAACTAGATCGAATAAAGCCCTTGTCCTCCAGCTCGTCGACCTGTCTCTTCAGCTCCGCTAACTCACTGTTGTTGATTCTATAGACGTGCTGGGAGATAGGCTCAGCGCCCGGCACTAGGTCTATAGAAAACTCAACATCACGATCTGAAGGCATCCCGGGCAGCTCCTCGGGAAATACATCCAAGAACTCAGCAATGAGTGGATGTGGCAACACCGGTCCCGCCAACAACGCTCCGCAGAATCCATCTCCTTACTCCGCTACACCCCTGGTGAACTCATACTCCGGCTCTCCCGGCGGCCTAAACAGAATCCTGCCCCCTCTGCAGTCGATGCTAACGTAGTGCATGCTCAACCAGTCCATACCGAGTACCACATCGTAACTTGGAAGTGGCATTACGAGCAAACACGCACTCAGCTCCCGGCCTCTCAAAGAAACTCTCCGCCCCTTGCAAACATTATTAACTAGGATGATGCCATTCCCAGTCATAATCTTGCAAGTCCTACCAAGATACTCAGCAATAATATTGTGCCTAAGAGCAAAAGAAACAGACACAAAACTGTACGTAGCACCAGAATCAAATAAGGCCAAAGCTGGAAAAGAATCGAGCAGAATAGAACCTGCGACAACATCCGCAATAGGCTCCATCTCCTCGGCTGCAAGAGCAAAGGCTCTACCCTGACCACCCCTCAACTGGCAGTGCTGAACAAACTGCTACTGCTGGGTCGGAAGTGGACCTCGCTGCTGAACTACCGACACACTAACTGGTACTCTCTGTACAGGTGCCCTCTGAGCTGCTCCAGTAATACGGGGGTTCTTGGGACACTCCCGCATCTGATGCCCAGCGGCACCGTAAAAGAGACACAGCCCCAGCCTCCTCCTGTAGAACTCAAAGAGGTGACCGGGCTTCTTGCAGAAGTGGCACGGTGGATCGTCCTGCCCCGGACGCTGCTGAACCCTCTGGACAGATGCTCTGGCCTACACCTGCTGCTGATGATGCTGGAATGACTGATGCTGATGCTGAGGGCGCTTAGCAGCTCCTGCGCTGCTACTGGCCCCCGAAAATAAATCACGATCCCTCTTCGGCTTCAAGCCCCACTCCCTCTCCACCTTCCGAGCCTCCGCATAAACCTCTGCATATGTCGCATAGAAGGAAGGGATCAGGATCTTGATATCCTATGTTAATCCCTCCCGGAAGTGCTCTGCTCGGATCACCGGGTCGTTCACCATGTACTCGGCGTATCGGCTCAGCCGGCCGAACTCTGCCGCATACTCCTCCACTGTCATACCGCCATGCTGCAGGTTCTGAAACTGCCGTACTAGGTCGATCTTGTCTGTAAGGGAAAAGAACTTCTCTCTGAACAGGGCCCGAAACTCAGCCCAAGTGTGGCCCTCTCCTGCAAGAGCCGGCTCATTCCGGAACCATGTTCGGGCAACATCTAACAACTGCAAGCCAACCGCCTCGACCTTCAGGTCGTCTGCCAGGCGGGAGGCCCTCATCTGACGCTCGATATCCTCGAGCTAGTCATCAGCATAAATAATGCCCTCGGTCCCCTTGAAATCCCTCGGACCCAGCTTTTTGAAAGCCTGGATATCCCCGATCTTCTGCTGCTGCTCCACCTCCGTCTGTGGAGCCCCACGCTCCACTGCCGCTAGAGCCAACCTGTGTGCATCCTCCATTCCCTGGCGCATGGCCTCTGTCTGCCTCATATGTGCCTCGTGCTGGGCCCGCTGGGACTCCAGCACCTGCTGAAAGAACGCGACCATCTGCCTCATATCTGTGGGCAGAGAAGGCAACGGAGGAATAGCTCCCACCATCACCGGAGGAGTCCCCTGCTGAGGAGGAAGAATGCCCCCGACAACTCCCGCCGTAGCCCCCGGTACTGTGGGAAGAGCACCCGCAATGACCCCAGGGACGGTCATCGAGAGCGCTGGAGGAGTACCTCCGAGAGCCCCAACAGAAGTCCCATCTGCAGGGGAAGTGACCGGTGCCTGTCCGCCAGAGGTAGCAGACCTCTCCGTCTCCCCGTGCTCCTCACCAGGAGAATGAGTCATAACCATCCTGAAGACAGATTGAAAAGAAGATATCAATATGGCACATGAGGGCAATATCAAAGAAGGACAGCTAGAATGCAGTAAATCAATATCAAAGACGGTAAGCAAGATAAGCAAGGAAAGATCCTACTGTGATTGAGTACTCTTAGCCTACTACCTCCTATGTGTAACACAGGCTCGTAGTCAACACTCTAAGACGAGTGCCGCTACGACATCGCACTAATTGCGACTTCAGGACCTGCGTAGGCCACCACTAAAACGTGTCACGACCTGCACCCGCTATAAGGGCACGTGTACGTGACAATGCCCAGTCCTCACCGGAAAAACGGCGTAGAACGCTGTAGGTTTTCTATTCTAACAACAGTTTATATATATATCAAAAACCTGTCGAGAATATGGTCAACTCCGAACGGAGGACAAGCAATGAATATATATGAGTGCTCAATCACAACTCTAAGATGATAAAGTAAAGACTGAAAGATAAAGACAACAAGACGATAAAATATAACCTGTCAAGTCCAAACACAAATAATATACAAGTCCAAGTCTCTATACAATCCAAAAATGTAATACAGTCTCAAAAGTAACTGGAGACAAGGTCCAGTACAAAAGACCTACTCTAAATAAACAATAGGTAAAGTCTCGTCAGGCGGAGCTAAGTCCTGCGGGACCAATTCTAAGCCCACTACGTCATCCGGACAGTAGTAGGTACTGCAATCACCCTCATCAGTATCTGTAATATTTTGTCAACATATCTAGTCAGGATGGAACGAGTACATATATCTCATAATAGATCTCAAGATAGAATAAAAGCTATAAGACTGTAAATAGAGCATATACAATAAAATCATGGAGTGTACATATATGTATCATGGCATGGTAAGCTGTAGAGCTAGAGCTAGAACAAGAAAGTAGAACTGAATCATGGTATGTACACAAGTCAAGGTAAGCCATATGTCCAATGTGTGTGAGTAGTAGTTTCAGCTTGTGATCGGCTTGGGTACCTGTCAAGAACTGGCCTGGCAAGTCATAAGTGCGGTATATGACTCACACTGTTCGGGAATGCGGGATGGATCTGATCACAGGCATACGCTACTACTCCCCCGCCCCCAACTGGTAGAATGGATCCAAACAGGACACGTCACTGCACGGGATTCTAATGAGAAGGTAGCAAACCTTCTCTAGAATCAGTGACCATATATTGAGCAAGAGCTACAAGGGAGCTTGCACAATACATCCCAACCTAAGAAGGAGAAACATCTCTCGTCGGGATCCAAGAATACCAATCCGTGAGAACCATGTGTCAGGAATAAGCATATCAACACTAAGTACATGAATCATAGCAGTTATCATAAATTGGGAATAAGTATCAGAGAATGTACTCGCCTGTAAGATGATAAAATATGTCAACTAGATCCACTGCAGTGTCTCGAGGACCTATAGAGAACAAGACGTATCAATACTATGTTTAGGAAGTAAAGTTAAATCAAATTAAATCCTATTAAGTCATTCTAGGTCAAGACATGTCTAGTTGGGTCAATCTTGGTCATGGGAGGACATTGGAAGTCAATCCGAATCAAACTAGGTCGAAAGTTGACTTACAGTTGACTTTTGGTCAACGGGTCAACTCTGGTCAACTCTAGGTCAACTTTAGGTCAACCCTAGGTCACTGGTGACTAATAGTTGACTTTTGGTCAACTGTCCAAGTTTAATGGAATTTGGGACTAAATTGGGTAAAGTGTTGACCCCTAGTTGACTTTTGGTCTAAAAAGTCAACCGTGGTCAACCGAGGTCAAGACTAGGTCTAGACGACTATTTCTAATCATTACCAACCCTTACAACCCATATCCAAGTCCATCTTGGACTTCGAAACTCAAATCTTGGCCGTAGGCCAATATCCTATTTTACCATTCAAAAAGGTAAAATTCTAACTTAGAAAATTACCAAGTTAGCCTACCTACGCTTGGTATTTTGACCCGAGCTCCCTAGGGTAGTATGATACTAGCCTATACGTTCATTACCTACCAAAATACCTAGGTAAAGTGGACGTCTAGTCCATCTTACGGCCTATTGCCGATATCTTGAATAAATCAAGATACGCAATGGTACGGCGCGATATCGGCCCCCTACAACCCCGATTTCAACTCGGGAGCCTACCCGCAAAGTCTAATCTATATAATCTAGGTCTCCCCCAAGTTTCATCTCATTCCGACGCTCGGAGCTCCGTTTTGCCCTTTAACTCGATCTCTTCTAAATCGATTTCCTATTTTTTTCTATTTCTCATCCCTCTTCTAATTCTTCTTCTCATTCCTATTCTAATTTTCCTCTTCTAATTCTTCTAACTTCTAATTCTTTTCCTATTCCCTTTCCTATTCTTCCTCTACTTCTCTAATTCTCTCCTTCTACTTTCTTCTAATCCTTCTTCTATCTACTATCTAATTATCTATCTATACATATATTATATATATATATCTATATATATAATAATAGATATATATATATCCTATTCTTCCTCTAACTTCTTCTAATTCTCTCCTTCTACTTCTTCTAATCCTTCTTCTAACTATCTAATTATCTATCTATATATATATATATATATATATATCTATATATATATATATTATATATATATATATATATATACTTATATATTATGTATGTATATAATTATCTATTATCTATAGATACTTAGATAATTATATATACATACATACATATAAGTATATATATATAAATAATATATAATATATATATTATATATATATATATCTATATATATATAATATAGGGGGGTTTCTTGCTACAGCTACTGCTGTAGC
>JANAVB010037018.1:6376113-6712356 GCA_029216955.1 Iris pallida | reverse complement strand
CTGTCCCACTCGCAGAAGTTAAAACTTCAACGTGATCAGCTTCCTTAAGCATCACATTATCTACCGCTTTGGACTACCACGAGAATCATCCATGATAATGGTCCACAGTTTATAAGCCTGCATTCTACCGATTCTGCGATAAGCACCGCATTTAGAATGTCGCTTCGACACCATACAACCCAGCAGCAAACGGTTGGCAGAGGCATTCAAAAACAATCATCAAGCTCCTTAAGAAGTTCATCTCCTCCAATAAATGCGACTGGAACGAGAGCTCGGCGAGTGCTTATGGGCTTATCGCACCACGGTTCGAACAGCCACCGAAAATACACCATTCTTTCTGGTGTACGGGAGCGAAGCAGTCCTCCCTTTGGAGACTCAGATCCCCTCACTCTGCGTCGCCCTCACTTATCAATTGACGACGGATGATAACTACCGACGACGACTACAAGAGTTGGAGGCTTTAGATGAAAAGCGCCTCCTAGCTCAGCAAGGATCGAGCTATACCAAGCACGCATCTCGGAGCCTTCAACAAGAAAGTTAAAATCAGAACATTCCAAGTGGGTGATCTTGTTTTGGCAGTCCGGAGGCCGATGGTCATGACTTACAAGACCACCGGTAAGTTCCAGCTAAAATGGGAAGGTCCATTTGTCATCGAGACCGTGTTCTCCAACGGCGCCTACCGCCTCGCTAAGCAGAACGGAGATTTGCTCATGTTGCCCGTCAACGGCAAGTTCCTGAAGAAATACTATGTTTGAACATCATTCTCCAGATTATCGAGTCATGTACTCCTTTAGTACCACTGAACTCTCATCCATCATTCTCCAGATTATCGAGTCATGTACCCCTTTAGTACCACTGAACTCATCTGTCAATCTCCAGATTATCGAGTCATGTACCCCTTTAGTACCACTGAACCCTCATCCACCCTATTTCAGATTATCGAGCCATGCACCCGCTGGTGCCGCTGAACTCTCACTCCCTCAATAGTCTAAATTACCAAGTATGTACCAGCTGGTGCCTCTGAACTTACATTCCGGTGTCACTACCATATTTCTAGTGTGAGGGTTTTTGTCATTTTTGGGGTAAATAAAATTTATTTGTATTAATTAGAATTTATGGGAATTTTTAGAATTTATTTGGATTTATTTGGACTAGTTTGATTTTTTGGCCAGTTTTGACCCATGTAGACCAACCTAGGAACTAACCATGGTTAGTTGGGCTTGGTTAGGTCAGTGACCCTAGTCTAACCTAGAGTGACTCAAGTTAGTGGTTAGTGATTCATAGAACTAGAATTAGAAATTTAGAAATCATTTGATTTGGTAAATGGCTTGTGGTTTCACAAGTCATTATGTGACTTAGCTAGATTGGACTCAAACCTAGCTCAACCCTAACCCAAAGTCAAGTGGTCAGCCATCCTTAGCTGAACCTAGGGATTCCCCCCATTATAAATATCCTCCTAGTTTTTAGGGCTAGCCTCTTTAGGTGTTCTAGCAATTTCTAAGGAAGAAGGTGAGTTACATCTTTCAAAAATCATAAGAAATCCAATTTAATTCCTTTTCCTTCAAACCAATTCCATTAGAACCTAAATTCCTTCCTCTTGCTGCTGGAATTAATTGTTGTGCAGGAAGAAACAATTTGGACACTTTGTTGCTTGAGGAGCTCATTGCTTTTGGAGGCTTTTCCACCCTTTGTGAATCAATAGGTAAATCTCTCAATAGCCCATTAAAATTCTATCCAAATCCATTTTAGGAAGGCCCTAGCCCTACCCCTACTGTAGGATAGCTAAACCTAGGATTTGGATTCGTTTCGTGTCCGTATTGGACACGTATCAGCCTAGTATTCTAGGTGTTCGACCAAATGCCTCTGAGGATTCGATTTTGTTATTTTTAAATTCTGTTTGAATGGGTTTGTAGATCTAGGTGTGCTCTTTAATTTTCATGAAGGGACCTTGGTGTTTTTGTGTCCGTGTCGGGTGCAAATGGATTGGACACGGTCACGTGCACTGGGCTCGGGGCTGTCACCTTCCCTGCTACCCGAGCCCGATAACTCACTGGCTAGGACACGAGGACACGTGATTTTCTCGGGACACCTTGGGGCAGTGTTTGTCATGACACCCCCAAGTGGCATGACAGTTAGTGTCGTGTCGGACACGCACGATCATGTGCACGGGGCTTGCCTAGGTTCGATTCTGTGTTTTTGCATGTCTGATACGTGTGCGCCATTCTTGACACAGGACACGTTGACCCAAACCAGGGTGACATAGACCTAGAGGGACTCTAGGCGAACCACCCTGCAAAGGGACTAGACCTAATTCGTGTCGTGTCGTGTGTGTGTACGACACGCGTGCACACGTGCACGAGGATTGGGTCCTGATACTTTCCTGTGTGAATGTTTCTGTTGATTAAAGTTCTGATTAATGTTTAAATTGATGTTTAAATAAGTTAATTAGATTCTAAACATTTTGATTAATCTCTGTATGTTAGGATTTCAACTTGTTTAGGTCTTAAAAGAGTTGTGGTTTCGAATTACAATATGGGTTGTAGAATCCTGATACACGGAACCCTTTGTTCTTCACTATTTTAACTATTATTCTTCATCCCTTTAACCTGTGTTTTATTGTCTCATGAATCCCATATAGTAGCCTGTGATAAATAATTAACTTGTTGAAATATGTGTGGGATTGTATAATTTTGGGTTGAGTTCATGTGGGAGTTAATGCAATAACTGTGTGTTAGTTCATTCCAGTTTCATGTTGATTCCTGTCATTCAAAGTTATTAATTTTGTGCAAGTTTAGTCTGTAGTTATAGAGGATGGGTTGGGATTAACATTTCCAGTATTGGTTGGGTTGTACCCTTCCAGTTTTAATGAACTGATCAAGTTATTCACTGTTTTCTTTGGTTTTCATTCACTGATAAATGATGGTTAATCAGTTAATTGTGTGTACTCCTACATTGTTAGTTACCTGTACACAGACACACATTACCCCCACACACCACAGCATCACACACATTTTGATTTCCTGTTGTGCACTGTTTTATTTTTCTGCACTTGGGTACACACCAAGTCTGTTATTTCTTGCACAGCATTCTTCCCTGTTTTCCTGCAATTTAGACACACTGAACACATTGCACCCTACACTGTTGGCTTGAGTTTGGCACACACTTATTTCCTCACTGTTTCTTATTTCCTGTTGTACATGCTTTTGTTTCCTGTGAACACTGAGTTGTAAATCACACACTAGCCTTCCCTTTACTATTATGTTCCTGCTATACTGCCACACTAGCATTTCACTGCCTGTACACTATTTCCCTGTATTTTGTTTTTCTGTACACTTACTTAGTTTGCCTTCACTGCACTGTTGGATAAGTCCAGGTTTCACTTAGCATGTCACAGCCCAAGCACACATGCCTCCCCTCTCTCTTAATTCATGTAGGAACATACTATTTGTGGATGTCTATATATATGTATATATATATAGTGTAATATAAGTGTGGTTTAAATTATAGGTTATGATAATGGTAGGTTGTAGATAGTGAGAATCAATTGAGGTATGGATAGCCTAGGCAGGTATTTTCCTTCACTGTTTTTGCCACACATAAGTACACACCCACACATGTATCTTTCCATAAGTTTTCATGAGCATATCAATTTTCTATGTGCATATGTGTAGTGTAGATATATATATGTGTGAGAGTATATCTATGTGTAGAATGCATAGTGTTTAGCCTAATGCCTAGTGTGGTTTTGTGTATCTATATATATATAGTGTATATACATAGGTATTATGAGTGCTTGAAATGTGTGTGTGTAGTCTAGTATAGACTTGTTAGAGGCTAGCATGTCTTGTTAGACCTAGATAGCCTAGTTTAGATCAAATTAGACTTGGTTGACCTAGTTTGACTTCCAGGGTTGACCAGAGTTGACCAAGAGTTGACTTTGGCCTAGATTGACTTAGAATCATATAGAATGCATAGTAGGACTCCATTTTGATATTCTGGATTGTGACTTGTGTTGTTCTGATTAGGAGCCAGACACCACTCCTTGGACAGTACGTTTCATACCGGACACTCAGTTACAGGCGAGTACATTCTCTGATCATTTCATATCCTGCTTAGAATTATTACCTGCAGTAGATTACTTTACTTGTACTGTCACATTGGTCACACGGATTGGTACTATATGGATCTCTATATGCGATGTTATCCCCCTCGGGAGCATCGGGTACATTGTGCTTGTGCATTTCACTTACATCATGTACTCCTGTGCTTCTATTTTACATGTGCACTCCTGTGAATCTTATACTCTCATGTTCACGGAGCCCCCATGTATACTATCATGTGCACCCTATATGGGCCCCCATGTGATATCTTGTGTAATAACATAACCTGTTTAGATCCTTGTGTATTGATTGGGGATACGGGGGAGTGCTAGTAGTCGTGTGAACATTTCTATTGTAGTGTAGATTCCTGTGCAACCTCGACATCCTGTGCAAATCTGTCCTGTTCACATGTGCTATCTCGTACTCTGATTCACTAGTCACTGCTAGTTCTCTATGTATAGTAGATATTTACATTACAGTTCTCTTCCTGTTTACATACAGCATTCTTTCAGTACTTGTATCTTACTTTACTGCATGTTTATATTTTCTAACCTGCTATGAATTGTTGAGATGTACTGTGCTCGCTCCTGTCCTGACTGGACCTGTTGAAAATATTACAGAGGACGAGGAGGAGGCTTGCCTGGACACCTATTACGGGGCGGCCCTTGATGACACCTGTGAGCTGGACCCTCTGGAGGATCCAGCAGTAGCTGAGGACCTTCCCCCGACTGTTTAGACTAGTTTAGATAGTTTATTATCTTTTGTAGTCTGGAGACTTGTTTAGTTAGACTCTTTTGGATTCAGTTGTATATATCTTTTATCTGAGACCTTGTATTATGGATTGCTGGGATTATCTTAGACTGCTACTATCTATTCAGTTCTTTGAGTTCTATTTCATATCGTGCTATCTCTTCCTTAGCTGTGATTGAGTTATTATTACTATGATACCCCGTTCGGGGAATATAAACTGTTTAGATATAAACTTTTAGATGTTGAGACCTAGGACAGCGTTCTACCGCCGACACTGCGGCGTAGGCTGGACGTATTCACGTCTCGTGCCCTTACTTAGGGTGCGGGTCGTGACATCCGGTCACTCTTTCAGATAGTAAGTCAAGTATGATTATACCCCTGAACCTTCTTCCTGGCAGAGATCCTCCTTCAGGATTCACTACCCGCACTCCCAGTGCACAAAAAGTGTAGTCGATCCACCAATTTCCGAAACGACCATGTCCTCATTACCTCTGAGTCGTCTTCACTTCCACCAAAAAACAAACCGCCCCTCGCATAGAACTTCCACGTTCTCCTACCTCTGAGTCGTTCTATGTACCCAATCTTCATTGAGCCCACTCCTGCCATGTCCTCACTACCTCTGAGTGGGAAGGCTCCGTCGAAGAAATCGTCATATTTGCCATGTCCACATTACCTCTGAGCAAGTATGTCGACCTCTTTTAACCTATTATCTGTACCCACAACGGAGTACGACAAGGATAATAGGTCCACAAATGTCCCCTATTGACCACAAATGTCCTCTGTTGACCACAAATGTCCTCTGTTGACCACAAATGTCCTCTGTTGACCACAAATGTCCTCTGTTGACCACAAATAGCTTCCGTAAAGTCTCTCCTGCCATGTTCTCATTACCGCTGAGTAGGAAGATTTCACGATAAAACCTTCATGTTTGCCATGTCATCATAACCTCTGAGCAAATGTGATCGGTTCCCTTTCACCCTATTATCCGCATCCTGAGCTAGGGTACGCCAAGGGTAATAGGTCCACAAATATTCATTCGCTAAGCTTCTTAGCATAAATCTACCATCTTACCATGCCCCGGAGCCCAGCTGCTCTACGGCATTCCTTCCCCCAGTACCGAGGACATCCATGACCATTTTGCCGTGGCTGTCCCGGACATCCTATCTAAACTGTTATCCGTACCTAAAACCAAGGTACGCCTAGGATAACAGGTCCACAAATAATCCCCCAGCAAGTCCGATTCCATGAACACCGATATAAGAAAGCAAAGATGAGATGAAACATGTCTATTTTCGAGATCATATCACTGTTACAAAGTAGAAATAAAAGGACAAACAAGCAAGACAAGACAAAGAAACGACTATGGTTCAGAGGTACACAATGTCGAGGGATGGTCCTTCAGCAGGACAGTCAACCGCTCAAACTATCGATTAGTTCCACATACTGCTTTTGGAGTCAACAGCGTCACATCTCCCCGAGGAGCAAAGGTTCCATTGGGAAATAAAATCCCCAGGCTTAACATAACCCCACCCTTTCAGGATACGTATGCCGATCATATTCTAGACTATCGTCTACACCCATAACGAAGTACATTAAGGATACAAAGTTCACATAGAATATCCTGTTAAAGGCGACCATTACAAGAAAAGAGGAAAGCAAATACATTCCATTCATTGAAACGATCGGCCACATTCACATGACTGACAAACAAAACTAAAAAGAACTTTTCACTACTTCATTCAGACGGAAAGGAAAGGCACAAACTACAGAAACATGCGGGCAGAAGACAGACATCCGCAAGGAATTCCTAAAACCTAGTTACAGAAGCGCCCATACCACTCCCTCAACCACCTTACATAGGAAGGATGCAGTTGAAGGAGATCCTCATCTGGAATAGGAGTATCAGAATTCCCCGAGCTACCACCCCCAGTTGTTTCGACACTCGGAGAGAGACCATCCTGTGCAGACGACGAGTCTTCCTTCTTCATTTCTTCCTTAACGGAGGGAGACCCCTGGTCGACGACAGGGGGTGGCGGTTCCTCTGTGACTGCAACCTCAGCGCTCAGCGGAGATACTGAAAGAATCAAAGACGGAAAGACAAAATAAAAAGATATTCAGAAAATAGTCATGCAGCTCGTTTAAAGACAATTCACAGGCGGCTCCGACAGGGGGCATACCCCATGCATGGGGCGTGTAGGTGAACCACGTAATTCGTATGCAGTTCAGACATGGGGTATACCCCATGCGGCTCGATCAAGGGACGTGTATGCGGGCCATGTGGTTGCGTGCACGGAGTAAGCAGTAGAGCAGACCCTATTAGGGTTCATGGGACGTGCATGCGGACCACATAACCCGTATGCGGTTCAGACATGGGGTATACCCCATGCGGCTCAATCAGGGGACGTGTATGTGGGTCACGTGGTTGCGTGCACGGAGTAGGCAGTAGTAGAGCAGACCCTGTTAGGGTTTCAAAATACCCAATCTTCTACATAGGTTATTACCTTCGATGGTGACGAGAACATCAAGGCGGACGGGGGGGGGCGACGGTCGACGACGAAGCCGATTTCTTTCTCCTCGCCGCGGCCTTCTTCACAGTCTTGGAAACCCTAGGCGCCATTGCTGTTTGTCGGTCGGGGAAAGAAAACAAGACAGGAGTTTTTCAGTCAAGAAAAATCTAAAGTCCAACCAAACACCCACATATTTATAGACAGAGAAGAAAGGATTACTGACCGACACTTCGTACGACGTGATCGACCCTTCGGCTATCAAGGCGAACCGGACAATCAGAAGGAAAAAACCCTTAGGATCCTCCCCCAAAAGACGGCGTGAAATCAAAACGAATCAAGAGCATTTAATAAAGATTTGCACACGTGGTCAGGACATGTGTCAAAGAGCCTATGCGAACAGCTGAATCTATGCGGCTGGGACACCTATGCGGCATGAACGGGGCCATGCTTCTTGTTCAAAGTATTCCAATTTTTACAAAATTGAAAACTTTGAAGGGGGTCCTGTAGAAGCATGGAAAATATTAGAATAATGACCCATGCGACTCTGAGTAAGAAGCTTATGCGGCCCACCCAAAAGCGGCCTTATGCGGTTCAAAGAAGATTCTCAAGCGCATGCGGCTCGGGAGCGTATGCGGTTCAGCAAGGCATATGCGGCTCGATGGACGCCATGTGTGATCTTTTCCTACAGCTGGTCGTTTGAGGAGTGGCCTCATTTATTGTTCTAGCACGATTCACTGTGGCGGCCCTGACATAAAGTTTCATAATGGCCTTGCCATAATGACTGACTCCTCGGGAAAAGAAGAAAATCTCTGACCAAATCCGTCAGAAGTCCCAGATTGCCACGTGGCAATCAGTCATATGCGGCTCCTTGAGAACCCGTTCCATGCGGTTCGATACAATGCTAGCTCATGCGGCTCCCTGGGAACACATTCCCTGCGGCCCAATACAACACCAGTTCATGCGGCTCACAAAGATTACGCATATGCGGCTCGATGAAGCATCGTCCTATGCGGCTTACAAAGAGTATCTCTCTGCGGTTCGAGGATAGTCAATCCTATACGGCTCTGACAGGACTCACAATTAAGACACGTGGCATAGGATCAATAAGAGATTTAACCGAATCTCAACAAATATATTTGACATCATCGTCATAATTACCGAGATTAGGGCATATCATTTATCATCAAGCTAATGGAACACGTGGCGAGCAATCAGACATTGGCATAATCAATCACGAGGATTTAAAGCAGCTAGCATTAATTGCTCATGAGATACGATGCTATCCGTGTTAATGGCCGAGATTCACTGTAATCAGGATCAAGGGTTCAGATAGACTGAAGGAGCGCCGACATTTCAAACAGATAATCATTAGTAAACCCTAATGATCACCCCCCCACTCTTATAAATAGCCAGCATCATTCCCTTAAAAAAAAGAGAGGAGAGGTCGGCAACAAAAGAATAAAAAAAATAAGAAGAGAGAGATCTACACAGAGAGAGCTCCCCCTTTCTTCTTGATAATCACAGAGAGAGAGAAGCTAGGAGAGCAATTCGAGGAGAGCAAGAAGAGCGTTTCTTCAACGTCGAGCAGATCTTCCCCGAGCCAAGGCTACATACTGATCGTCCAAGGAGTAAGGCAGAGCGGCGTCACTTTTTGAGCCTCTATCGTCACCCCCCAGAATCAAAAATAAACAATCGTACTTAGTCTGCTGTACTTAGGTTTTCGTCCCTAGGCTTTCTTTGTACGAGCGAGTTTGTATTGTGAGTTTAAGTTCAGTCCTCCGATAATTGTTCTGTTCTTTTACAATCAATGGCAAACACCATGCCGTCAGAAAAAATATTAATGGTGAGAGACCCATCTGAGTAGGACATATACTCTGATAATATCTCCTCCAACACTCAATCCCACTACTGATATAATTATAAAGGTGACCTCTCAGAGTATACGTCCCTCTCAGATGGATCTCTTAGAGTATCCTCTCCGGTTGGTTGTAATATCATCATTGCCGAGGGATGAGGGTCGGAGGACAGTCGACTTTATCTACGGATACATAGTTTCTGTCTCGCCAGTCGAATGGCTGCAGGGACTATGTCCTGATCACCATGTTGTAGTCTAATACAATCCAGAGATTGACACAGTACTAATTCATATATGTAGTCCAATACAAATAGTCTAATACAAAAACAACCTAATACAAATAGTCCAATACAAATAAGTACTAATAGCTAATGAGAACCATGCTGCTCACGTAAACGCTCAGTGATACGATCACGCAACCACCTCAAAAAAGCGAGATCTTTGGCGTGAGAAGAGATGTCGTCCCTTGCAAGTGTTGCACGAATAGAACTCCCGGTCTCACTAGCTACCGGTGCTGGATGAATAGAACTCCCGGTCTCACTAGCAACCGGTGCCACTTCCTCCTTAACTGTAGGAGGAGCCACCTTAGCATTCACAATTTGCCTCAAACGACGTGCCGCTCCTCGGGTCATGGGTGCCATCTGGTAAGATCGATAGTCACAATAATATAATTGTAACATAAACAAGCTAAAGGAACCATCATGTAATTTGAGTACATTTTCGAAAGCAGAGGGATGAGGGTCGGATGACAGTCAACTTTATCTACGACTACATAGTTTCTGCCTCGCCAGTCGAATGGCTGCAGGGACTATGTCCTGATCACCATGTCGTACCGTAGATTAATAAAAATGGAGCTGGAGCTGGCGCCAAAATACAGTTGGTACTAACCTCAATAGAACAAACACTCCCACAGAAACTAACACATGTTCACGCCTTACTCTTGTGACACTCCCTTTCAAACACAAACACACACCTATATGTTCCCTTACACATGTTGCCATGTTACCTTTAAAAATAGGAAACCCTTGTTGTCTATAATAAGACACAATTCACCAAAGAGAACCATACTATAGAACTCACACTTTAAGACAATAGATGAAGGAAGACTTGTATGGAGGATCGATTGGGTTGAGCGGTGTCATTTTATTCTACAAAGAGAATCATACTGTAGAATTTATACTGTAGAACTCACACTTTAACACAATTTTACAAAGAGTTGTCATAGGGTGTTGAGCGATGTCATTTTATTCTTTTCTTCTTCTTCTTCTTCTTGGGATTTTGAGTATTGGATCTTGAGAGACATATATAGCTAGAACTTACGAAGAATGGAGTACCATACGTCAATAAATAGATGTTGACTAATTTGTTCATATACTTGTTGTCTAAAATAAGTGTAGAAATGTTGCAAAGTGAAACAATATATCAAACACTATATCGAAATCCAAACCCAACATACAAATCCAAATTAATACGAAAATACACAAGTGTATATAGGGGATTAAGTGTACAGAGGTGAAATACATATATATACATGCTTGGGGGTGTCCACGTGTCCAACAAATGGATACAAAGTGTCCAAAACCTCATGAACACACTGTATCAGTGAACACATGGTCGTAATGTGTCTTCGTGTCCATTTGGACACGAAAAACACCTCAATTAGGGTTAGGGTTTACCTTCAGTCTCCTCACAGTGGTGGAGGAGGAGGAGGAGGACAAGTTCGGTGGTGTAGGAGGAGGGGATTAAGTGTACAGAGGTGAAATACATATATATGCAAGCTTGGGGGTGTCCACGTGTCCAAAAAATTGACACAAAGTGTCCAAAACCTCACGAACACACTGTATCAGTGAACACATGGTCGTAATGTGTCTCTGTGTCCATTTTAGACATGAAAAATACCTCAATTAGGGTTAGGGTTTACCTTCAGTCTCCTCGCGATGGTGGAGGAAGGAGGAGGAGGAGGATCTCGCGATAGAGAAGGAGAAGGGGCTCGCGGTGGAGGAGGAGGAAGAGAACGGGCTCGCCGGAGGGAGGAGAAGGGGCTCGCGGTGGAGGAGGAGGATGAGCGGCACCGGAGGGAAGGGGGTGGCTGTCGTCGAGGTCGGGGAAGAGGGGCGGGAACAAAAAATTTAGGGAGAGGAAGAAATGAAAAGTCGAACCGAGGAAACCCTTTTTATCAGAAATTAACGACGTCCGAAAATACGTCGCAAAGCGTCGATAATCGTTTAATATTCGGCGACTTAATAATCGTTGCAACGCTAAACGTTGCTGAACTAAAAAACTAGCAACATTTTTTGATAAATCAACGACGTTGGTTTTATTACACTAAAGGTAGTCGCAATATGTCGTTGTTTGTCGCTATCAGCGTATTGTGACGCATACTTTAGGAGTCGCTAAATCTAAAAATATTAGCGACGTTTTAATCCGGCGTCGCTAATTTTGTCGCTGATATGACTTATTTTGGTAGTGCTCGAACCCTCCTCCTGCCGCTCGCCCCGCCCAGAGCCCTCCTCTTTGGCGGGGGCCTACTGGAAAGACCATTCCACCTGCGGTGGTACTGGGTCTCCGTCCCAGCCCAGGCGGCCGTGCCCCTCTGGCAGTCCTCCCTACCCGGCGTTCCTGGTGCTTCCTCTGCAGCACAGTGGGCGGCCTACGTCCACTCCCTAGGGTCGATCCGCTACTACTAACCTCCGTTCGGAGCTCATCTCCGCTCGGTCCTTTCCACCCGGTGCTCCTCTTCTCCATCCACCTCCTCCCCGGGGTCGTCTTCCTTCTCCCAGGAGCCCCCTCGCCGGAGCCTCTCTGACCGTCCTCTCCGGCCCCCCTCGCCCTCTCTCGTGGCTCCCCGTAGTCCTCGGTGGAACCATCGCAGCCCTCC
Organism: Iris pallida; assembly: GCA_029216955.1. Taxonomy (NCBI): domain Eukaryota; kingdom Viridiplantae; phylum Streptophyta; class Magnoliopsida; order Asparagales; family Iridaceae; genus Iris; species Iris pallida. The sequence goes on along the minus strand of JANAVB010037018.1, from coordinate 6,700,266 downwards.
CTGCCGTGTCGTCGCCCCCGTTCGCAGTGCCAGCCCTACGCTCCGGCCGTCGCAGATCCCCCATTCGGCCACCTCCGGCCAACGTGGTGCCCTCCTTGATTTCGGCAGATCAGCTCCCCCTTCTCCTCATCGGTCCGTCCAGAGGAGCGACCGGGGCCTCCCTCCCCCTCTCTTTCCTGGTCCCCTCCTTTCCCGATGGCTCATCCCCGTCTCTCCGCCCCTCCGGCGGACCTGAGTCTCTTCTCCCCGCCGCGGAGTCGCCCGACGTCGCTTCCCTCACGCTCAGGGAGTCCCGAGGATCTCGAGCCATACCCCCTACGGTCCCCACGCTCAGTTCTGCCCCTCGGTCCCCGTGCGCGGAATAGCCCCCTCGGGCCACGCACATGACTGCCATGTGCCCTCCTACCCCGGGCAGCTGCAGTTTTTGAATTTCAATTTTGTGTTGGTGATTAGGTATGGGCCCAGCTGTTAGTCTGTGTTGTTTTCTCCCCGTTTTCCATCCAATAAAATTGCCTTTGTTTTTACATATATATATATATATATATATATATTATAAAAAATAAAAAAATAGAATTCAAATTCCAAACGGGGCTGGGTCCAATCGCACGAGACCCAAGGGCGATCAATCGGAGCGTTGGGCCCGATGGGGGGTAGGGACAGGCACACTGCCCAAGGCGCTGGGCGCGCGGCCCGAGGGGGCGCGCGGCCCGAGGGGGCGCGCAGCTCGAAGCGGACCGGGGGCTCCGGCCAGGGAGGCCGGAGGGGGAGGACGGGGATATATATATTTATATATATATATATATATATATATATATATATATATATATATATATTTTTTTTTTTTTTTTTTTTTTTTTTTTTTTATATATATATATATATTATATTATTATATAATATATTTTATATATATATATTATATATGTATGTATGTATGTATGTATGTATGTATTGTAAGTATGTGTATGTATATAACATAAATAGTAAATACCTATACACACACACACACACACACACACACCACACACACCACACATATATATATATATATATATATATCAAAAATATATATATATTATATATATATTATTATATATATAGCATCCCGGTCCGGCCAGGTCAGCCCAGACCCGGCCCAGCTAATCCCCTGCTAAACCCCTTACAGAGCAAGCCCGAGGCCACCCCTCCCCCCCCCCCGATTCTGTTTTAAGAGAGAATACATATACGCTCGAAAAAATACCACGAACCCTAACGTCGCACCCACGTGCGCCCCTCCGCCGTGCGCACGCACCCACCACACCGCCGCCGCAGTGGCCGACCGCGGGCCAAACATGCGGGTGCGAACCGCATACATCATCAGTGACGGATGGAAAGGGCGACTTCGTACGAAGAATTCTCCCCGATTGCTCGACAGTTTGTCGAGCCGATTGCTCAGGTATGACCCGAATACAACCATCTTCAAACCCCAGTAACTAGGAGTTTATGTAGACGAACGGACGCCATGAAAATTGACACAAAGTTGATGAGAAAAACTGTTTTGAGCACACTTTTTAGACTGTCCCAAACACTCTGTTTGAGGGAAGTTTGTGAACACAGTATTAGTGAATTCAAAAATCTATTTGAAGAAAAATATTGACAACATATAGGGCTAGAAAACCTTTTTTACAAAAATTAATTTTGATAACTGTGCGCCGAGAAATCGGTTTCCCAATATTGAGAAAAACCTGTTTTGAAAACATAAAATTTCCTCGATACGACGTACGTCCCGCCAATCCGAGCGACGTATTCATGAACCGAAAGCATCGAAAGCTGCGTAACGGCTTCGTGGTCGTGTGGGCTTTGACGAAATTCAAATTGGTCTCGTATGCGCGACGAATTTGATGCGTATCCTCGAAATTCACCGTATCGTGCACGTTGCAAATTCTCTAATTACTTTGCACGCTCATCAGATCGAGACGAAACTTGCGCCAACAGACCGTATCATTTTTCTGGTCCTGTATGCCAAGTTTGGTCCGATTCCGAGACCGTTGATAAAATCATCGTATTGCGGGCCCCACGGTCCCACTCAACGGGCGATTTTGTGCACGGCTCGCCGGAATCCAACTTTGGACATACTTGGGTTCGTATCGGAAAACTGAATCCGTAGACATGTAGTTTGATGACTTTAGAGACCGTTGACTCTGGCACGCTTTTCGGTGCAAAGCGGGTCCAACGGCGGATATCGTTTTGGCCCAAAATTACCGTTTTGCCCCTGTGTCCAGAATTGGACTTAAGGACAGGCAATCCTAGCTAATTTGACTATTCTGAGATCATTGGTACTGTCTATTTCAGCATCCGGGGACTGTTGTACGGGTTTTGACTATTGTGACACATTGAGTAGTTCAGACTGTCGGTTTCACCAGCAGAGGACCACAGGCGAGTACAGTTTATTGTTTGCATTTCGATATTGATCTTTACTATATTTCATTGATTAGTCATTGGTTATGTGATTATTTTCTATTATAAATTGTTGAGTCGGGAATGAGAAGTACCAAAGATGTGTGATCTGACCTTAGACCGTGTAGACCGTGTAGACCGTGTTGCATTTATTTCTTGTAGACCGTGTAGACCGTGTTGCATTTATTTCTTGTAGACCGTGTAGACAGTGTTTATTTATTTCTTGTAGACAGTGTAGACAGTGCTTTATTTACTGCATTTAAACTGTGTAGTTAGTGATTATTATTCTGTAGACAGTGTTTCTTTATTGCTATATTTTCTGTAGACCGTGTAACTGTAGACCGTGTAACTGTAGACCGTGTAATTGTAGACCGTGTAACTTTAGACCGGGTAACTTTAGACCGTGTAGACCGTGTCGCATAATTGTCCCGAGACCGATCACATATCAAAGGTACTTCTAACAGTCGGGGAGAGTATTTTGTGTCTATTTACTTACTATTGGTTTTTATATTTCATGTTTATTTTCAAACCCATGATTGATGTCTAACCTTTGTTTATAGTCATCTTCTTTATTTGAAATTGCATTCAGTGAATTGTGCTCGTTCCATTCCTGACTGGAAACCAACATTTTCAGGTTAGCCGTGGATTCACTTAGCTTGGGGAGTGACGGGAATACTTGCAAACAAAGCCTAGAGACTAGCTAGATAGTTGAGTTGTAGTCATTCAAATATTTGTACAAGTTTATATTTTTTGCAAATGTAAAACTTGCGATCTTTGTAAATTAAATTAATTATGTGATTGAGCATTATTTGTGATTTTGATCTTCATGGCCGTGACAGCGTTCTACCGCCGACACTGCGGCGTAGGCTGGCTTGGACACGTCTCGTATCCGTTTTAAAAAAAAAGAAAAAAAAAAAAAAACGGGAGCGGGTCGTGACAAATTTTTGTGGTGGCCCATGCAGGTCAGTCTTCACAAATCTTGTGAACTCGTGATAGTACTTAAGTTAGCCGTACTATTACGAGCCTGCGACTAGAAATGCTCATTCACAAGTTAGAAATTAATTTAATTTACGAGAATGACTAGGACTAGGAGTCCCTTATACAAATTTACCGATGGGTAGTCTAGGCCATGGAATTTAGATAAGGAGTAATTAATTATGATAGTTTATCAGATCCCCATAGGTACACTATTACCTCTTGGTATGGCGATATGATCTAAAGTGGATAGATGATTCTCTTGGTGAGGCAGAGCTTCCTAGGAGTAATGATCTAACCTTGATAAATTATCCAATTCCTTCTCCTTACCTCTTTAGATATCATCCTCACATCTTATTCCAAATTGCCTATTTAGTTCCTCTTTGCCCTAAGAATTATTATTTTACTATTATGTTATCCGTATACAGACTTTGAGTTAGTTTCGAGTCAAAGTTTTCCCCGATGGTTTGAATGCATATGAAATAGATACTAGGATGTTTGTATTTCTTTTGTCCCCAAATATTTCCTTCCTGTTCAATCCCTTTATTTTAAGGGTTGTGATTGATAGGACAAATGCTTACGCTCTAGTTCATGGTCAACTTGTTTGATTCTCTAGAAGCTCATGAATATTTTCAGATATAGTTAGAGAAATGTTAGTTAACTTATACTGGCAGGACAGCAGCGCACTGTCGCCATTTATCTAAAATTTTGGAGACTAGGGATTCACTGCAGCCAGCAGCGCACTGGCGAGACACGACCCCTGGAGTTGAAAGGAGAATTAGGAAAATATCGGTTATAGAAATTGCTAGAGATATGACTAGTGGTCCACTCTTGATCGTAATTATCCTTGAGCCAATATTGGATAGAGTTAAGTAATGTTCGATTTGTATCATATTTGAGTTACGAAACCAAGGATTACCACAGCTCGATTTTACGGGCGAGGCATAGTCCTCGGTGAAATGACTTCAGACGTGATTACAAATTAAGGATACTATTGAGGATAGGACAGTGCCCTATGTGTTTTATAAGATCCGAAGCCAATATTAGTGGAAGTTCTGCAAGTTAAGTAGCATGCCTCCCAACCTAGCATTCCGGGGTCCTTGTGCCCTATTGACGAGAGAATTAACTGACACTAATAGGTTACCTGGAATATGGAATTTAGAAGTCCATAACCCATTGGTTGACCAAGGTCTTACGAATAAGAAGATAGTAGGATGACGGTATAAGCAAGAACACCAGGTAGGGTTTGATTCTCACAGAACTCGAACTATTAGTGTCTCTTTTCAAAAATCTTGCGTACTTGTATTTTGACTATCTTGACCAACGCCGCAATTACAGCCTAGTTTTGCAAGCTCACTCTGTTCTCGAGCTTGATTCAAGACATCTGTTTATTGGGGACGCCTGCTAACTTATTGTCTAATCAGAATCAGTGTATTATGGTCTGATCAGCCATGATGCATTTGGTTCGCTCTTTGTTTAATTACACTACGTGGATTGAGATATAGATGTCTCTAAGGTCTCACCCACGACTGCATTGACAAGTCCTCTTGAATTATATGTTCGCCCTTGAATCACGAAATTGTATTCAGTAACATCTCCCTTGAATTCTTTATTGTTTTTATCTTTCCCCAATTTGGAAAGCCGAAAGCTCGTGATGGTAGAGAGATACAGGGTATTCCCATGGCTATGATAATGGTAGGCACAAGTGTAGCTACCAACGGCCAGTCCTGTGATTGAGTTACTCGTTCTCCTCTCGACCCCAAACTGTTATCGGGACTTTCAAGCCATCTCAATTTGAGAATGATTAGGACTTCACCCTTAGTCAAATGCCAACCTAGGAGACTACCTATTCTCAAGAAACTAAATGTCGTGAGCCTCTAATTATTAGCTTGAAGCTTGCCTTGACTAGCAACCCTTTAAGCCTTGAACCAAACCTTCATCGACCGAAGCCCACAGTTAGACGTGAGATGAGTGGACAATAGGGTAATCATTTACCGTGACGCTCATCCCGAGATTGGTTTCCAACATATATTACTCTATTTATGTAAATTTTATTATTAAGGCCTAACTAGTGTTGGAACACCACAGTCAATAGCTTAGCAAATTCCATAGCTTAAATACCCTGTCATATTATGATCTACCAGTTGTCAACAGCAATACATGATCACTACAACCCTTGTGACCATAGTCTGGCAGGTTTGACCAGATAGAATTTCTTGACTCAATTGTTAGAAATCTTTTCTTGTGTTGTGCCTTGGAGTTGGTTACCCCATCGGAAACTTGTATACTGTGGATGAGTAGATCGTTCTATTTTATCGACCAGGTGTCATTGTACACCCTCGATTTCCATCTATTAAGGAACGATCCTTGACTCGACTTAATCTACAGTACTCCGTACGTCGTGCCTTATTCTTTGTTAACAAGAGTTGAGGTACGATATCCGAGCTTTGTAATCATTTTAACCTCATTATTCCTAAGACCATGACTTAGCTTCTAAGGTGGGTAGACTGTAAGCTTCCTAAAGTTTGGAATAAACAAGGATTACCTAGTGATTAAAATAATTTCCATTAGGATGATAATTAGTGCCCTATAGACTCCCACTTTCCATTTAGATCATTTTGTGTCCCCGGCCGTGTCATTAATATTTGGAGCACAAGACCAGCTATTACCTTCCAACAAATTTCATATACCAAGTTCTAGACGAGTCCACCTTCATCTAGGTATATCATGTCCCACTCAAGCCCGTCCCCTTGTACTATATTTTATGGTACGACTTTCAGGTAAAAAGGACTAGCTATAACCCTTACCATAATAGCGGTAGGTTTCCCGACTTCCATTAGAGACTCAACCTTGACTCAATTCATTCGACCCAATATATGGTTGTGGCCTACTAGAAGTCCACTACGCACATGCCACCAGTGTGCCACTCAATTGAGTCTTTTCGTGCTACTTAAAACACAAAAGTCACTGAAGGCACATTTTGAGCTTTAGGGACCTAGCTAACCGATCTGACTAGCAACTAGCCCAATCCCGTGGGTAAAAACCTATTCTAAGATACCCAAATCTAGTAGGCATAGCTTTATCTTGGGATCTTGTCCAGTCCACATAGATTGAAGTTCAAGATTCATCCAACCGACGATTGATGTCCAATCAGGAACCCATTAAGACCCAATAAAATCCATCCATGCGAACCACCATTTTTGGAATATAAAACCGAACTATTTGAGATAAGTCCCTATACCCTTTATGTTGTCTCCCCTTCTTAGTATGTGAAGTCGTTCGTAACCCTTATTCCCTCTGCTTGGAAGTCGTGATACGATCTGGTATTGCATTTATATCTCTTACTCGTGTGTTTTAATAACCACGAAAAAGATCACAATCTTGACTTCTCCAATTCCGTTCTATTTTGAACCTTGTTCGGATTAATTTAGAGAACAGATTTTCCATAGTCCACAGATTGCAAACCTCTCTAGGAAACGAAGAGTTCTTCGATTTAGCAAGTGACTGGAACAGAGTAGCCCAATCTAGTGAATAAGTAAAGGGCTTATAAACTTTCTTTCTGTCTACATCATCGGATACCCTCTACCGCTTTGGGAGCTCCATATTCACTCTCGATTATTTTCTTATCTTCATGCCTTCCCTATTGTAGAGTGACGAATGGTCATGCTTATTAGGACCTACCGATATTCGTAGCTACTTGTGTAATTTTGCTTGTTAAGATTTTGGATTGCTTGATATATAGGAGAGGGAATAGGTGCTATAAGCAGCAGATATCTATTGGTAGAAATTTAGAAAGTAGTTGGAAGATTGTAAAGTTTTAGTGACGTAGCTTACGGGGGTAGTGTGTTCAAAGGTGGGTAGAAGTCCTCGGAGTGTCATAATTACAGAATGGCTAAGAGGGGATATAAACTATTTTTGAGGAATAAAAATTTGAGGAGATTACGGTAATAGTAGATTTCCTCTTTGAATTTTTTTTGGAATAGTTATGAATTTAAATTTCGAGGACGAAATTATTTTTAAGGTGGGTAGACTTGTAGCCCCCCTTCCCAAATTTTTAATATTTTAATATTTTTTTATTATCACTATTATCGAGGATATTATTAGAAAATATTATTTTATTATAACTGGCTATATTACTATAGTGGTAATTGAGAATAAATTATTTATTATTAATAGCTATTAGTATTTTATTCTCTATCAAGATATATATATATATATAAAATATATATAATATGTGTGTGTTGTATAAATGAATATATAATAAATATGGATGAATACTTGTATATATAAATATGTATTGAAGGGGTGTATATATGTATAAATATATAAATGTATGTGTATATATATATTTATATATTAATTCTTGTGTTACAGTATAAATTAATTAGTCTAAGTTCAATGTTCATATACAAACAAATGTATTACTGTTTATGAATCCTTGTATGGAAAGAGCTGATCAAGGGAAGCTGTTGAGGCTGATAATGTAACCTTGACTCAATAAAGCAGTAGACATCAAATTGTTATCCAACTTGAGCTACTTTTTAAGGATAAATGAACAAAGAGGAATAAGAAAACAAACAATAATAATAATTCTAAATCCCAGCTTAAACTCTTAACCGGCCCGCAGCCTAGGCCCCAAGCCATGCCGGCCCACATACAAACCCAGCTGAACCAATCCATCGCTGTGTTCCCATACCCGAGCCTAACTGATGTGAATATAGATATATATATCAACGAGAAAACTGAGCGCTAGGAGAAAACTTGCGCCAACACCCAAAACCCTAACCCCGAGTATACCCAACACCCCATCGCGATTCCAGCCGCCTGGGCGCACCCCCGCGCGCGCGCAGAGGGCCACCGCCGGCCGGCCAGGTCGCCGTCGACGCGCCGGAAGCAGCGCACGCACGCGCAGACCAGTGACAGCAGCGGGCTTCAGGCTGCGAGAGCGACTTCGTCGCGGGTTCTCGTCGCGCACACTCGATCGTTTTGTGATCCATCAACTCTGGTACGATCCCGACATGACCCTCTCCAAACCTGTTCTTTTACTTCGTAGATAGATGCCCTCGATCGCTCGTAAGATCGACCCAAAGTCGATCGAAAAACCTGCTTAAAGTAGGACACGAAACAGCCCAACGCCCTGTTTGGAAGCCGATTTCTGGACAGCAGTTTGTCGAACATAAAAATCTAATTGAAGGCAATTATAGACAACCCATACGAGTTCAAAACCTCTCTTTTACTTTTATTTTTCATCCATTAAATCCTTGTTAAAACTATTTCAAAGTTTTCCAAAAATCTGTTTTCAAAACATTAAAATTGTTCCACACGACGTGCGTCACGCCAATTGGGACGACGTGGTCGCGAACCGAAAGCATCGAAAGCTACGTAACGGCTTCGTGGTCGTGTGGGCTTTGACGAAATTCAAATTGGTCGCGTATGCGCGACGAATTTGATGCGTATCCGTCGAAATTCACCGTATCGTGCACGTTGCAAATTCTCTAATTACTTTGTGCACGCTCATCAGATCGAGACGAAACTTGCGCCAACAGAACCGTATCGTTTTTCTGGTCCTGTATGCCAAGTTTGGTCCGATTCCGAGACCGTTGATAAAATCATCGTATTGCGGGCCCCACGGTCCCACTCAACGGGCGATTTTGTGCACGGCTCGCCGGAATCCAACTTTGGACATACGGTTGGGTTCGTATCGGAAAACTGAATCCGTAGACATGTAGTTTGATGACTTTAGAGACCGTTGACTCTGGCACGCTTTTCGGTGCAAAGCGGGTCCAACGGCGGATATCGTTTTGGCCCAAAATTACCGTTTTGCCCCTGTGTCCAGAATTGGACTTAAGGACAGGCAATCCTAGCTAATTTGACTATTCTGAGATCATTGGTACTGTCTATTTCAGCATCCGGGGACTGTTGTACGGGTTTTGACTATTGTGACACATTGAGTAGTTCAGACTGTCGGTTTCACCAGCAGAGGACCACAGGCGAGTACAGTTTATTGTTTGCATTTCGATATTGATCTTTACTATATTTCATTGATTAGTCATTGGTTATGTGATTATTTTCTATTATAAATTGTTGAGTCGGGAATGAGAAGTACCAAAGATGTGTGATCTGACCTTAGACCGTGTAGACCGTGTAGACCGTGTTGCATTTATTTCTTGTAGACCGTGTAGACCGTGTTGCATTTATTTCTTGTAGACCGTGTAGACAGTGTTTATTTATTTCTTGTAGACAGTGTAGACAGTGCTTTATTTACTGCATTTAAACTGTGTAGTTAGTGATTATTATTCTGTAGACAGTGTTTCTTTATTGCTATATTTTCTGTAGACCGTGTAACTGTAGACCGTGTAACTGTAGACCGTGTAATTGTAGACCGTGTAACTTTAGACCGTGTAACTTTAGACCGTATAGACCGTGTCGCATAATTGTCCCGAGACCGATCACATATCAAAGGTACTTCTAACAGTCGGGGAGAGTATTTTGTGTCTATTTACTTACTATTGGTTTTTATATTTCATGTTTATTTTCAAACCCATGATTGATGTCTAACCTTTGTTTATAGTCATCTTCTTTATTTGAAATTGCATTCAGTGAATTGTGCTCGTTCCATTCCTGACTGGAAACCAACATTTTCAGGTTAGCCGTGGATTCACTTAGCTTGGGGAGTGACGGGAATACTTGCAAACAAAGCCTAGAGACTAGCTAGATAGTTGAGTTGTAGTCATTCAAATATTTGTACAAGTTTATATTTTTCTGCAAATGTAAAACTTGCGATCTTTGTAAATTAAATTAATTATGTGATTGAGCATTATTTGTGATTTTGATCTTCATGGCCGTGACAGCGTTCTACCGCCGACACTGCGGCGTAGGCTGGCTTGGACACGTCTCGTATCCGTTTTAAAAAAAAAGAAAAAAAAAAAAACGGGAGCGGGTCGTGACACCCGCGTGCACGATGCGGGGTCTAAGCTAAAACACACCTGAGTTGTTACTTGGGATTGGTCACATAGATAGTATATTTCCCCTCCCCAGATACAAGTAATAAGCACAAGAGAACAAGAGCACCAGAAAGAACATGACGTGTTGCAATTGTGTCACTCAAGGAAGTACAGGGAAGATAATGTAAAGTACAAAATCGTAGAGTGTACTTGCCTGGCTCCAGGAAAGTACAAGTAGACAATAAAGCTGGGTGTCCTCCTGTAGGAAATAATGATGTGTACCAGTTGGTTAATAACCACACTAGCTTAGTTTAGCAAATCTATTAATAACAACTTAAACTAAAAGTATCTCATGGTTAAATAGGTACTCTATCTAGCTAAGAAAGTGATCTAACCAATATACAATTTAATCTAATTGCCCCAACTGATTACTACAATATTTACCACACATATACTCTACAATTGGGTACTCCTTTGGTGGATATTCAAGTCTCCTCACATGTCTATGGAGCTTATCAAAAAAAGTAAACTAATTTATATTCAATATAATGTGAAACCTTATAGTCATTTCTCAATCACTTGTAATTTCTTAACTTCAAAGAGCAATAAACTTCCTATACTCAAGATCCCTGTTACAATACTCAATTCCATATGAATTCATAACTGGACTAACGTTCATTCTTCATTAAACACTCACTGTGCCCAATTCCAGCTACTTCCTGAAACCAAACTTAAATTCCTGAGTCTACAGAGGAATGTACTCCTGGTTTACACAGGACTTTACATCCAGGTTTACACAGGAATGTACATCCTGATTTACACAGGAATGTACATCCTGATTACACAGGAATGACTAGTGGTTCAGATTCTTCCTGGATTCAAGTGTCCAGGTTTCCTGAACACTCAAGTCTCTGAGAAATGAGACTTCTCAGATTTCCTTGGGACTCTCAGGTTAGGTTCCTGAGAATGAACATTCTCCAGTTCTCAGATTACCTATACTGAAATTGAATGGTCAGTGTTCCTACTGAGAACAACTTCTCAAATTTAAATTGAGAAGTACTCCCAAACTTCACAACATCCTACCATTCATTCTAACCATAAATCAATATCCTTCCTGCATCATGGGACAGTCACTCACAATTCAGTAAAGCCTTATTCGAAAACAACCAAGTCTTCCCAATAGATTAAACCATCCTAATTTAGCTCTTGTAAATATAGGACTGAAATGGGTTCAGTCCTGATACCATTTGGTGTACCAGTTCTAAATTGGACTTCTCAATTGCTATGGTGATAAGTCCTGTGAGTACTTAAAATCGATTCCACAAATAGCCTTTCCTGGATATTGTCTATCCTTGCCACAAGGGTACTTAGATGTGATACTATCCAACAGTGAATTCGAACCATATGGCTTTCACAAAATCCCATGTTAATCCTGTTACCAGGACAGTTATAGTGACTGAACCATTTATGCCAACCTAGCTACAGAGTTCTCAACTCCCCAGGTTTTCCCATTTCCTTTCCATTCTAACTTCAGTCCTATCTTCACACATTCAGGTATCAGTCCATGATTAGGACTGATATCCATCAGTTAAGTCCCAGTTGGTCTTAAGTCTTGTTCATTACAAGGTTACTTTGCAGTCCATTCTACTACAACTTCAGGCATGGTTAGCCCTCAGATTTCCATTGAATCAAGCAATTCATTAAATCAACTCATAAACAATTGATTTATCAGAACAACCATATCAGGACGTCCCTTACAAATTAGAAAACAATATGCAAACTCAAACGTAATGCCTAATTCCAGTCTAACAGGAACCAATACCTATTTCCCAGATTCTCCTCACTATAGTAATATTCAGGTTCAGTTAGATAAACCCATGCTGAATATAAAATCTAGGTTCTCTAGATTGAATCAAGATGATATATGCAATTTGAGCTTAATTAATTGGACCAGGACATTACTATAGGATCCCCTGTTTAGTGTACCAATAATTCCTGATACACAATGTTAGCCAACATCAGCAATCTCACCATCCTGTAGATCGAAACCTACTACTGAAATTCTAACTAGCAGATAGGTTGAATTATAGTAAGGATGAACAATTTGGGACTGAACAGCAGTGTTCCTCCAATGAACACTGTCCTGAACCATCAGTCCAACTACACTCATCCTTCCTAGCATATCAACTACTTATCATATAAAATGTATTCTCATATAATCCTGAGACATCAGTTATACTCCCATGACAAATTATTGAACTCAACCCAATTCCCTTACAAATTATAGATTAGTGAATTAAATCAGTTCAACCGATGCCCAACTGATACATAACTTTCCTCACAGAAAAATAAATTCCCAGATCATCCATTGATCCAACTGAAGATCCTATCAAAGTAATGATGGAGAAATACCTGTTGCAAATCTGAGAGATGACCAATCTGCTTCCCTTCCTCAAGAACTTACACAAATCCTAAACTGTCATCAGAATATTAGAAATTAAAATGGCTTAAGAACATCCCATGATCAGATCTGAATTAACATGTTGTGACTTACCAAAACTTAATGATCTAAGAGTACACAACCCGAATAATCCTCAAAATCACCAGGGAAGGAAATCATTCCTAGAGGATCAAATGAAATTGGATTTTAAAGAGAGATTATCAAGAGGATTGATTGATTCAAGGAACTTGCTCAGAAATTACCTGAATTGTAGAAACGAACAAATAGGTAGGAGATCGAAGGAGATCCACTACAGCCCAAATCTCGACATCTTCTCTCGATCGTTCCTCCAAATTAGGGTTCAGGAACTCTTGATTTAGGGAAAAAGATGGAAGAATGGTTGAGGAGAATGGATGAGAAGAGAATGGTCAGAAGAGGAGGTCTTAAATAGAATTAGGTAGCGTGGGGATTAAGCACGCAAGGGTGGCGCGGGAATTTCCAACTCCTTTCAGCAAATTTGGTTAGGGTGAGGGAACCGTTAGGTTTGAAATTTAAATTGAGCTAAAAATGACAGCAGGCTGAGTTATACTATACCTAATAACTAATTAAAAAGGGAAAACCAATGTTCAGGCCCAATAGGGAATGGCCTGGGCCAATAATGTGAACTGCTATTAACACATGATAGCTGTTAAAAAAAACGTAATAAATTCTAAATATTTTAATTAATATGATATAAAATCAAAAGAAAATTTTCAATTACCAGGAAGGTGAAGTTACAAATCTCTCCCCCTTGAAAAATTTCGTCCTCGAAATTCAAAGGACTCAAACAAAACTCCGCAATTCTTGAAAAATCCAAACACCAGTTATTTATTGAAAATATAATTTCAAAAGAGATAGAGTACGATCAATCGAATGGAGTGGGATAGTGCTCCCGCATCTCGTCCTCGCGCTCCCATGTGGACTCTTCCGGAGAGTGGTGTCTCCACATGACGCGGACAAGAGAAATAGTCTGGTCCCGCAAGCGCTTCTCCCTCCGATCGTGGATCTCCACTGGCTGCACCTCGTAGGTCAATCTCGGGCCCACCTCCAGCTCGGAATAGTCCACCACATGGCTCGGGTCTGGAATGTATCGTCGAAGCTGGGATACGTGGAAGACGTCATGCACTCTCTCCAAGCTAGCTGGAAGCGCCAGTCGATACGCCACCTCGCCAATCCGTGCCGTCACGTCGAAAGGTCCGATGAATCTCGGACTGGGCTTTCCGCCTCTGCCGAATCTGATGACGCCCCTAGTCGGTGAGATCTTCAGAAATACTCTATCTCCAACCTCGAACTCAAGTGTCCGTCTGCTGCTGTCCGCCCAATGCTTCTGTCGATCATGTGCAACTCTTAGACGCCCTGAGCTTTTGAGATCAAATACGATAATTACACACAAGAAGTTGAAATAACACGATCTAACAATGGTTAAGAATCAAATAGGCACGAGATAGAATGAAGTCCAATTACAATTTAGAGGAGCAAATTTATGACGATACAACTATTAAGTATGATCAAAAGTGGACTAGGACAATATAGAAAATCATGGTCAGATGGACATGACTTAAGATCGTAGTTTAGACAAATCACAAACGAAGTATGGAATAAAAATCTGGTAAGACACAATTTTTGAGGAACTCAATGATATAACGATAAAATGCTAGAAGAAAAATTTAGCAAGGATTGATTGAGGAGACGTACACAATACTCAGGAGATACAGTATCAAATCAGAATGAACTTATAAGGATCTGTGATTCTCGAAAACCAATAATCATATAAAAAGGGATATAGTTTCCATGGTGTCCGAGAACGTATAGCTATTCGAATCACTTTGCCTAGAATCCCTACCCCGCCAGTATATATCTGACTGCAGTGGACTTCGGCTCCGTGACTCAAATAACAATATGTCACCGAATAATCTGTCAACCTTATCCATTTTCCAATAATCATCAACGAAGCAACCCAAGAGATCACGACATGAAGAATTTAGGACAAGTCTCCATAATACCCGAAACCTATGAATGTCTGAAATCACTTCAACTTAGAGTTCTTGCCCCGCCAGTGCGCTACTGGCTGCAGTGAACCCTCAGTCTCCATAATCTAGCTAATGGCTGCAGCGCGTAACTGTCATGCCATGGTAGGTCATCGAATAGCCTTTCGACTTTATCTCTAGGTATTTGAAAAGAGTTTCAAGGAATTCAAAATGAGTTTCAATAATTCAAGTCACAAAAATGATGAGGTTACCTGTCTGTTAGAATACAAGAGTTTATTAGGTACTAAAAATGACAATGGATCCAATCAGTGAGTACAAAAGGGCAACCAGGGAGATTTAAAATTTCAGATAGGGCGAAGTCTCAAATGATGACGGAATATCAACTGATATCTGAAATGGTAACAAGATTCTATATATGGGACGTTATCCCGAAAGGATAACAGAGTCTCGAAGGATGAACTGAACAAGGTATCAGATAGGAGACAAGTTTTAATTTAAGAAATAAAATCTTGAATAGAAAATTTCAATAAGGAAACAAGGTTTAGAATAGTGACTAGAAAACAGGTTCCAATAGGAGACAAGGTATTGGATTGTAAATATGAAACAAGCGAATCTCAATAGCAAACAAAATCGTAAATAGTGGACAATTCCCGAATAAAGTCAAAAAATAGGAAATAGAATCTCAAACAAGCATCAATAGAATCGAAGGTTCAAACAAGGTTTCAGAATGATATTTCAAATAGGAATAATTCTCGAATAGTACAAGTTTGATTAACGAACAGAATATCAATAAACGAGTAGGAACAAGTGTCCATTAAACAAGCAAAATCTTGGATAGAAGACAAGATCGAAACAAAAATAGTGGACCAACAACTCTCGACTAGAAAATCAAAGTCATGAATGAGGAAACAAGTCTCGAATAGGAAACGAAATCTTCAAAACCCTCAAAGGTATTTGCAATAATATCTGCATAGGACGGAGCTTTAAACAAGTTTCGAATGAGGAAAATGATTTCGAAGTAAAATCTCAAGAAACGATTAAATATCAATTAACACGAAGTTTGATAAAGAAACAAAATTTGCAAATAGGAGTCATCACTAGGAAACAAGGTCAGGAATGATGAATATGCAAACGGTATCGAATAATGAATTTCAAACAATTATCAATTTGTGGATCTGAACAAGTTTACTGAAACAGGAAACAATATCTCAAATTAAGTTTCGACATCAATCAAGATTTCAAAAATAGAAAACAAGAAGTTTTGAAGAAATGGTCAATGTGTTAGGAGGAATTTAAGGAAAAACTGGATTGCTAATCAGATACATGGTTTTCCCAACCATGCAAAAGAAATCTTCTATCTTCAATCTGTCTTCAGTATTTCCTCCGGGACTGGAATCACTTCAATCTTCTTCACTGTCCTGACGTAGACTGGTCCGTGCGATAATGCTCCATATAACTGCTGAATCTGGAGAGGTGGGTCCTTCTGCTGCGGTCCTGGTGCTCCTCGTGCTTGTTCTCGGGCAGTGCGATCAACGATCTCTGGGCAATCCTTGACTTGGTGAGTAGGCGATCCGCAGTACAAGGGTAATCTCCGTCTTTTGTGGCATTCGTCGTAGTGGTGTCCTGAGAGGTGGCAGAAATTGTAAATGATCGTCGGCTGGATCTGAATATGGATCTCCCACTGGGGCTGAAGTGCAGGGCTCTGGCAGGAATATATGGCTGCTGGCTTGCTGGCTGCTGAGATCTGCTCCTGATGATGCGACTGGTGATGTGACCGAAGAAACGTTGACTGAGTGTTGTGACGCTTTGTAGGTCCAGGGTAGTTGTTGTCTTTGTCATAAATCTTTATGTTCCTTCTGAGCTTCAGTTTTCCGTTGTGTTCTATTGTCTGGGCTATATTCTGGATCTCCTGGCAGGTAGCTCAAATCTTCAGGAAAGTCGGGTCCTTAGAAACTTGGGTGATCTTCAGTGGTAACTCCAGGTTCTCGATCTGCTCCTTGGTGTAAGATATGTGCTTGGTGTCGGAAAATCCAAGTGTCTGAGAGTCTGGAAATCAGAAGTCCTTCCTGGCTCGGAGAGCGTATCCACAAGTCTGTCTTGGAAGGGTGGCCTGCTTCTTCTGGTTGTCAAGGGACTCTTCAGACGTCTCAGTCAACTACGTACTACCCATGGGGATAGTAGAGTGATAGAAGGTAGTGGAAGCTGGGAAACGTCAAGTGCAGGTGAATTGACAGTTCTGGTGTCGCATGCCTTTGAACTATCTACAAAACAGAAAACTGTTAAAATAACCTAGACCTACATACAACAAGTGTTTATAGAATATCAATATACCTGATATACCATTATTTTCCGATTTTCCTATGCTGTGATCAAGTTCCCTAGTGTAATCAAGTCCCCCAATAGTACTCTAATACCTAGGTACCATTAGGATCGACCTGCATGGGCCACCACTAAAAATATGTCACGACCCGCTCCCGAATAATCGGATACGAGTCGGACACGCCCAGCCTTCATTGTTAGACACAATGAAGTAAGCTGTACAAAGCTAGAGAAACTAACCAGTTAAACATGAAAGTATAGAATCACAGCATCTATATAATGTGTCCCAACCAGAGAAGAGATACAATATCTGAATTATTACATTCCAACTAATGAAAAGAGTCTACTAGTCTCAATACATGGAATGATAGGAAAAGCTAAAAGAAACTCTAAGCTTCTGCAGCCTCTAAGTCACAAGCAGCTCCAGCTGGCTCAGCAGGAAAATCAGTATCCTGTCCATAATAGGTGTCACACAAAGCCTCCATCTCACCTGCAACATATCCTATTCAGGAGCGGAGCAAGTACAATTCTAGGTAATGAACAAGACATCATGATATGAAAGTACAAGGAAACATGGAAAGTACAAGAAGAGCAAGTGAATAAGTACATGAAGAACAGTGTAAAGTACATGGAAGAACATGAATGTAAGAACATGATATATAAGCACCTGAAAGAACATGATATCATGGAACTACAGGAAATAAGTACAAGGTAATCTTCTGAACATGTGTGTACTACATTTGAAATATAACGTATGTGACCGGCTAGGGTAAGCACCTGAAAGCACCTGAAAGCACATGAATGGTGACTTAGGACCCGCGTGCACGATGCGGGGTCTAAGCTAAAACACACCTGAGTTGTTACTTGGGATTGGTCACATAGATAGTATATTTCCCCTCCCCAGATACAAGTAATAAGCACAAGAGAACAAGAGCACCAGAAAGAACATGACGTGTTGCAATTGTGTCACTCAAGGAAGTACAGGGAAGATAATGTAAAGTACAAAACCGTAGAGTGTACTTGCCTGGCTCCAGGAAAGTACAAGTAGACAATAAAGCTGGGTGTCCTCCTGTAGGCAATAATGATGTGTACCAGTTGGTTAATAACCACACTAGCTTAGTTTAGCAAATCTATTAATAACAACTTAAACTAAAAGTATCTCATGGTTAAATAGGTACTCTATCTAGCTAAGAAAGTGATCTAACCAATATACAATTTAATCTAATTGCCCCAACTGATTACTACAATATTTACCACACATATACTCTACAATTGGGTACTCCTTTGGTGGATATTCAAGTCTCCTCACATGTCTATGGAGCTTATCAAAAAAAGTAAACTAATTTATATTCAATATAATGTGAAACCTTATAGTCATTTCTCAATCACTTGTAATTTCTTAACTTCAAAGAGCAATAAACTTCCTATACTCAAGATCCCTGTTACAATATTCAATTCCATATGAATTCATAACTGGACTAACGTTCATTCTTCATTAAACACTCACTGTGCCCAATTCCAACTACTTCCTGAAACCAAACTTAAATTCCTGAGTCTACACAGGAATGTACTCCTGGTTTACACAGGACTTTACATCCAGGTTTACACAGGAATGTACATCCTGATTTACACAGGAATGTAAATCCTGATTACACAGGAATGACTAGTGGTTCAGATTCTTCCTGGATTCAAGTGTCCAGGTTTCCTGAACACTCAAGTCTCTGAGAAATAAGACTTCTCAGATTTCCTTGGGACTCTCAGGTTAGGTTCCTGAGAATGAACATTCTCCAGTTCTCAGATTACCTATACTGAAATTGAATGGTCAGTGTTCCTACTGAGAACAACTTCTCAAATTTAAATTGAGAAGTACTCATAAACTTCACAACATCCTACCATTCATTCTAACCATAAATCAATATCCTTCCTGCATTATGGGACAGTCACTCACAATTCAGTAAAGCCTTATTCGAAAACAACCAAGTCTTCCCAATAGATTAAACCATCCTAATTTAGCTCTTGTAAATATAGGACTGAAATGGGTTCAGTCCTGATACCATTTGGTGTACCAGTTCTAAATTGGACTTCTCAATTGCTATGGTGATAAGTCCTGTGAGTACTTAAAATCGATTCCACAAATAGCCTTTTCTGGATATTGTCTATCCTTGCCACAAGGGTACTTAGATGTGATACTATTCAACAGTGAATTCGAACCATATGGCTTTCACAAAATCCCATGTTAATCCTGTTACCAGGACAGTTATAGTGACTGAACCATTTATGCCAACCTAGCTACAGAGTTCTCAACTCCCCAGGTTTTCCCATTTCCTTTCCATTCTAACTTCAGTCCTATCTTCACACATTCAGGTATCAGTCCATGATTAGGACTGATATCCATCAGTTAAGTCCCAGTTGGTCTTAAGTCTTGTTCATTACAAGGTTACTTTGCAGTCCATTCTACTACAACTTCAGGCATGGTTAGCCCTCAGATTTCCATTGAATCAAGCAATTCATTAAATCAACTCATAAACAATTGATTTATCAGAACAACCATATCAGGACGTCCCTTACAAATTAGAAAACAATATGCAAACTCAAACGTAATGCCTAATTCCAGTCTAACAGGAACCAATACCTATTTCCCAAATTCTCCTCACTATAGTAATATTCAGGTTCAGTTAGATAAACCCATGCTGAATATAAAATCTAGGTTCTCTAGATTGAATCAAGATAATATATGCAATTTGAGCTTAATTAATTGGACCAGGACATTACTATAGGATCCCCTGTTTAGTGTACCAATAATTCCTGATACACAATGTTAGCCAACATCAGCAATCTCACCATCCTGTAGATCGAAACCTACTACTGAAATTCTAACTAGCAGATAGGTTGAATTATAGTAAGGATGAACAATTTGGGACTGAACAGCAGTGTTCCTCCAATGAACACTGTCCTGAACCATCAGTCCAACTACACTCATCCTTCCTAGCATATCAACTACTTATCATATAAAATGTATTCTCATATAATCTTGAGACATCAGTTATACTCCCATGACAAATTATTGAACTCAACCCAATTCACTTACAAATTATAGATTAGTGAATTAAATCAGTTCAACCGATGCCCAACTGATACATAACTTTCCTCACAGAAAAATAAATTCCCAGATCATCCATTGATCCAACTGAAGATCCTATCAAAGTAATGATGGAGAAATACCTGTTGCAAATCTGAGAGATGACCAATCTGCTTCCCTTCCTCAAGAACTTACACAAATCCTAAACTGTCATCAGAATATTAGAAATTAAAATGGCTTAAGAACATCCCATGATCAGATCTGAATTAACATGTTGTGACTTACCAAAACTTAATGATCTAAGAGTACACAACCCGAACAATCCTCAAAATCACCAGGGAAGGAAATCATTCCTAGAGGATCAAATGAAATTGGATTTAGAAGAGAGATTATCAAGAGGATTGATTGATTCAAGGAACTTGCTCAGAAATTACCTGAATTGTAGAAACGAACAAATAGGTAGGAGATCGAAGGAGATCCACTACAGCCCAAATCTCGACATCTTCTCTCGATCGTTCCTCCAAATTAGGGTTCAGGAACTCTTGATTTGGGGAAAAAGATGGAAGAATGGTTGAGGAGAATGGATGAGAAGAGAATGGTCAGAAGAGGAGGTCTTAAATAGAATTAGGTAGCGTGGGGATTAAGCACGCAAGGGTGGCGCGGGAATTTCCAACTCCTCCCAGCAAAATTGGTTAGGGTGAGGGAACCGTTAGGTTTGAAATTTAAATCGAGCTAAAAACGACAGCAGGCTGAGTTATACTATACCTAATAACTAATTAAAAAGGGAAAACCAATGTTCAGGCCCAATAGGGAATGGCCTGGGCCAACAATGTGAACTGCTATTAACACATGATAGCTGTTAAAAAAAAAGTAATAAATTCTAAATGTTTTAATTAATATGATATAAAATCAAAAGAAAATTTTCAATTACCAGGAAGGTGAAGTTACAATTATCACATGAAGAATAACATACTACTGTAGGAGAAAGGAAATGAAAGAGTGTATCCGCATGTACTTGAAGCTTGGAGGCAAGCAGTATATGCTCTAACTCCAGGTGTGTAAATGAGACAGATATATGCAGCTTTTCTGTGCATTTTCCTTTATTTTAACAAGTAAAATGAACATTCTCCGTGTAAATAACACGGAGAATGTCATTCTCCGTGTCGATTTAAAACGAAGAATGACATTATCTGTTTTAAATTATACACAGAATGTCATTATCCGTGTTATTTAGAACGAAGAATGTCATTCTCCGTTAGTTTAGAACGGAGAATACAATCCTCATGCATTCTAACAATGGGAATGACTATTCTCCGTGTTATTCTCCGTTTAAAAATACACGGAGAATGACATTCTCCGTGTTAAATTAAACGGAGAATGGTTCCTGTTTTTCATGTGCTTGTTCCTTGATTTCCATCTTTATTAATTAGTCTTTTTCCCCTGTATAAAGGTGGGTATAAACAAGCAATTAAGAAGATTTATGATCTGAATTGTGGTCATGTTGTGAAATGGATGGATAAAGAAAAGCCTGAAAATTGGTCAAATGCATTCTTCCCGGGATGTAGATACGGCGAGGTTGCTTCTAGTTGTGCAGAGTCATTCAATTCATGGATAAAGGCTGAGAAGAAAATGCCTATTTCAGTACTTGTAAATGTCATCCGAGTGAAGATGATAAAGATAATCTCGGATCGCTACAAGGATGCAAGTGATTTCAATAACATATTGACTCCATACGCCGAGAATATGCTGAAGCAGCTTACAGATGATGGCATATCTTATAAGGTATATCGGTCTGGTGAATTCGAGTTTGAGGTGATGGCAGATACTTCCTCATACTTGGTGAATCTTCTTGATTGGCATTGTAGTTATCGTAGATGGAAGGTATATGGATTCCCATGCAGCCATGCAATCCAATGCATCAGATTTGGTTCAGGCAAATCCGTCTACGATTTTGTGGAGCAGTATTGGACATCAGATTTCTACCAGAAGCTATATTCATATGCTATTCGTCCAGTTCCAGATTCTGGAAAATAGTTTGAAAATAATCCAACTGATTTGGTCCTACCCCCTGTTCCGAAACGGGGTCCCGACGGACCAAAGGTGGACCGTTATAAGAGCAATTATGAAAACAAGGAAAAAGAAAAGAGGAAGGTTAGGTGCCATAATTATCTTGAATTAGGTAATCACAATCGCAACACTTGCCCTCTCCCCCCACGTGCTTCTACGGTGGTCGAGGAGGCAGTGCCCCCTCGTTAATACATATACATATATCCTTCCTTTTAGATAACTTTTTTTTTCCATACATTTCTTACAATTTTGATATCAATGGTGCTATTTTGAAGTCTGTTATATCTAATGTTTCACAGTTTTTGAATGCATAATGACCATTCTTCGCCATTCTTAGACGGAGAATGTCATTCTCCGTTTCAAATTACACGAAGAATAGCATTCTCATTTGCTCTAACAAGGACAATGTCATTCTCCGTGTAATTTCTATCGTTTTAACACTTAGAATGACATTATAAGTGTTAGGTGACACGAAGAATGTCATTCTGTGTGTTAGGTGACACAGATAATGTCATTCTCTGTGTTATTTGACATGAAGAATGACATTCTCCGTTTCAATTTAACACGAAGAATGACATTCTGTGTGTTAGGTGACACAGAAATTCCATTCTCCGTATTAATTCACACGGAGAATGACATTCTCCGTGTCGATTTAAAACGGAGAATGACATTTAAAACAAATAATGACATTCTCCGTATGGATTTAAAAGGAGAATGCCATTCTACGTGTAGATTTAAAATATTATGTACGACCATAGACATATATTTCGGGGAGAATGAAGCATGAAAACATGAAAAGCGCCAAATGTTAAGACAGTTACATAACAAAACTCAAATGGCCAGGATTTAATAAAGTCCAATTTTTCATTTCATAATTGAAAAGAGGACAGACACTACAGACATAGGCGCTATAGGCCATTATGTAAAAAGACTCTTTCGAATCACATCACTTCTTCTTCCCGACCTCAGTCTGATACAAGGCAGCGCTCAGTCCCTCCATGTTACGGATTCCCGAACGATGCATTAAACGAAGGAATTCTTTCTTACATTCTAAGGCGCCACGCTCTTCGGAAGAAGACGACGGCCCACCTCCGGAATGAGCGAAGACTGTTGGGGTCAGGCCAAAACAGTCGAGGAAGTTCTCCGCCCTCAGGGACGGGTCAGCTTCCAGCAAAAACTCCACAGGCGCAGAGTGTAACTTCTCATCAGAAGCTTTGTCGTTGTCACTGTTGTTCGCCCCCTTCTTCATGTTAGATGCCATGAGAATGAATAAAAATGAAGGTATAACTTCATGTTCATATATATACAACGGATATCGGTCCCCGCTAACTCTTCATCTTCCCAATAAATGGGCGCATATAACTTAACGAGGAAGAAAGTAAAAAAGACGTTTTGAAAAAGAGCGCCCCATAAATAGGTTCATCGTTGGGAATGAACCGAGTATTTAATCCTTATCATGTGAAGTTTAACACGGAGAATGACCAGTATAAATCGACACAGACAATGTGCATTCTCCTTTATATTTAACACAGAATGACATTCTCTGTATATTATAAAACGGAGAATGACATTCTGTGTGTTAGGTGACACAAAGAATGTCATTCTCCGTGTCACATAACACGGAGAATGACATTCTGTGTGTTGGGTGACACAAAGAATGTCATTCTCCGTGTTATGTGACACGGAGAATGTTATTCTCCGTGCTAGGTGACACGGAGAATGACATTCTGTGTGTTAGGTGACACAAAGAATGTCATTCTCCGTGTTATGTGACACGGAGAATGACATACTCCGTGTCAACTGTGTTAGGTGACATATAGATTGATATTCTACGTGTTAAATCTCATTCTACGTGTTAATCTAGGACGGAGAATGGCATTTTAAGTGTTAAAACGAATGGAAATGTTCATTCTCTGTGCCATTCTCCGTGTAATTCAGGACGGAGAATGATATTCTCCGTTTCGAGTAACACGGAGAATAAAATTCTCATTCGTTTTAATACTGGAAAATCTATTCTCTGTTTTAACTTATATGGAGAATGAACATTCTCATGCGTTATAACACTGTAAATGTTATTCTTCGTTTAATTCAACACGGAGAATGTCATTCTCCGTGTTGAATTAAACGGAGAATGGCATTATCATTTTAATTAAAACAGAAAATGTCATATTCTAATGTGTACTTTAGTTTAACACGGAGAATGAACATTCTTATTTGTACTGTGAATGTCATATTATCTGTGATTTTATTATAGAATGCACCGCAGATGTTACAAAGTATACAGACAGAGAAAAATAAAATTGAAACAGAAATTATAGAAAGAAGTTCTTTTATTAATATGTGTTCAAAGGATCTATTACAGATTCAGAAAGACTTTAATATGTGTTCAAAGGATCTATTACAGATTCAGAAAGACTCATACTGTTCTTCTACAAAGGATCTATTACAAAGACTTATATTGTTCTTAAAGAAAGCATCTATTACAAATTCAGAAAGGCCTAAAGAAGCATACAAGCGGGTTTATCTTCATAGAAGTGCAACCCTTATTCCTCCTTTCCTGTACCTACAATCCCGAATGCCGGAATGAGCAGGACAAAGCACAACTTGTGGCTCTTCCGGCATAACGGGTGGCTCTGCCAAGGGAATGCTAGAACGTTTCTGAGAAGGACATAGCATGACATCCCAACTTTTTGATAAAGCACAAGAACTGCCAAGATGTTGTTCAGGTTCGAACAAGGTCTTCCAATGCATCTCGACATTCACTACTACGTGTTCTTCTACAAGGACATAACTACTTTGAACGAAGAGATCCACAGCAAACAGCCAACTGATGCCAGGCCATTCTCCTCTCAAAACTAAGTCAGGGTCGTGCATAATGGGAAGGGGAAATTTATGAAAGGCCCAAAAATTGGGTTTTACAGCAATTTTCAGTAATGGAAATGCTATAAAGATGATGGAGTTTGCTCATCAAGAAAGCCCTTTATATAGGACATACTGTCCAATAAATGCAGATGATCCTAATAGTCAGCATAATGAATCTCATTTAATAGGTTCATTCTGCAAACTACTCAACTTCCCACCCCCCAATAAAGAAGGTGGTATTTAATAGTTGTTACAAGTGTAATTTAAAATGGACAATGGTCTATCATGCATTGAATAACCATTCTCTGTATTAAATGATACGAAGAATGACATTCTCCGTGGTAAATAACACGGAGAATGACCATTCTCAGTGTTTTAAAACTAAAATGACCATTCTCCGTTTAAAAACACGGAGAATGGCATTCTCCGTCATACTTAACACGGAGAATCCATTCTCCGTTTTAAGTAAGACGGAGAATGCCATTCTCCGTGTTTTTAAACGGAGAATGTCCATCCTTATGCATTTTTAACACGGAGAATGCCATTCTCCGTGTTATTTAACACGAAGAATGTCCATCCTCATGCGTTTTAAAACTGGAATGACCATTCTCCGTGTTATTTAGCACGGAGAATATTCATTCTTCTATAAGTACAACAGAGAAAGAACATTCTCCGTGTTCATTAACACGGAGAATGGCCATTCTTCATGTATTTTAACACGTATAATGTCATTCTCCGTTTTAAATTACACGGAGAATGTCACAGAATGGTCATTCCTCATTGTGAACTTGACACAGAATGGTCATTCAAAAATGATATATATATATATAGAACAATGTAATACAAGACAGCAGATGTAACAAAAAGACGCAGACACCGAAGAATATAACTGCATTTTCATATATACAGAACAATGTAATATAAGACAGAGCAGATGTAACAAAACGACATAGACACAGAAGAATATAACTGCATTTTCATATATACAGAACAATGTAATATAAAGTTCTTTCTTAGTACATTGTTATTTTCATAATGTGTTCATCATCTGTATTTGGACTCTTAAGCAACCTCTTAAGCCGTTGCAACCTAACTTTTGTAATCCTATTGTAAATTATGTCATCGTCTTTTCCTCTTGCTGGTATTGTGAAGGGATGAATCATCAAGCACTTCATAAAATATGTTGTGTACAAGAGGCAGTTGGGTGCTTTTTGTTGTGGGCAGTTTGAACGAAACTCCATATTTGTGCTTTCATACTCCATCGTCACCTTGCATTTTTGCCTCATCATCTCAATTTTTCTTCTTATGATAGGCTCTAAGACCTCCCTCATATATTCTGCATCTGCCTTGTCCGATTCGTACGTGTTTTGCACCAAGGAGTTGTAGTGTGCCCACTTGTACGAGCTAAAGTTGAATGTCAGGAGCGTATAGTGTTTTATTTCTTCATTAAAGACATGCATGAATAGCCACTCTATGTCGTCCTGTAAACCCATGATTAGGTCTTCGACATCTGTTTTGCAATTTTGAATGGCACCCTGTTTTACAGCTTCTCCATGAGATTGGCGAACGATGGACTGTTTCCCAAAAAACAAAGACAGAATATCATTAGTTACTTTTATCGGTGTACACATGAATATGAGGGATATTTTAGTTTTGATTCTTACCAATGTGTGGGGCAACATAAATGCAAACCACTTATGTTGCACCTCTTGTGAACTTGATTGTGGTTCACTTCTTGATTTTTCTTGTTCTTGTTTCATCTTGCTTATTATTATGTTTAGTATACCAGCCTCCATGTCTTGATAGTTGAATATGTCTTGCATATCTATTGCTGTCAGGACAATTCCAACTTTATTTTGACTTGCAGCAGAACAATATACAAGATTACTGCACATAAATTTAGTTCAGTTAGATTAAATCAATAGAAATGGACAAACATAATTATGAAAAAAGACGAAAGGAATATAGAAGAATACATACCCTGGATTCATCTTGTTTTTGAATACGAGGTCCTTGTAAAGCTTCTGCAGCTCTTTATCTGCCTTATCCCAAAGTCTGAGGTCCTCGCATTCCCTGAGTATTTTGCCATTTTTTACCAGTTCTGCAATTCTGGCTTCTTCTTTGGATGCTGAATAATCCTTCTTATTATTTTTTTGCTCTGGGTTTGGGTTGAGGTTTTGGCTTCGGTTCGTCCTTAATCTTCTGCCTTTTTGTTGTATTCTTCCCCAAGAGAGTAAAATCATCATTAGTTATTACATCTGATGGTTTTGGCCTCCTTTTTTTCCCCCTTCCTAATCCTCTTTTGGATACTTCTGGTTCATCAGGTTTGTCAGGTTGTTGTTGAGGAATTTGTTGAGGCTCTGTAAGCTTCAATGCATCAATTATGGCTTTTTGATTATTGATTTCAGCATCCTTTTCAATGGCTTCTTTACTCAACAATTCAAGTTCCCCTTGAAGCTTGTTTTTCTCATCAGCGAGCCTTTTATTCGCTCGTCTCAGCTGCTCTGTTATTTGCACAGATATAAAACAAACATCAACGAAAGGTACGATGTCAATGAAAAAAATAGAAAAAGTAAAGAACACTCTCAGTTTTAACAATGGAAAAGACATTCTCCGTGTCATTAGTACACGGAGAATGACATTCTCCGTTTTAATTAACACGGAGAATGTCATTCTCCGTGTTAATTAAAACGAAGAATGTCATTCTCCCTGTACTAATGACATGGAGAATGTAGAATCTCATGTGTAATT
Organism: Iris pallida; assembly: GCA_029216955.1. Taxonomy (NCBI): domain Eukaryota; kingdom Viridiplantae; phylum Streptophyta; class Magnoliopsida; order Asparagales; family Iridaceae; genus Iris; species Iris pallida. Next base: position 6,672,369 of record JANAVB010037018.1, on the reverse strand, counting down.
AATACGGAGAATGATCATGCCTATGTGACAATAGGATTTAAAATTCTCCGTTTAATCTAACACGGAGAATGAACATTCTCTATGTAATTATACACGAAGAATTGTTCATTCTCCTACATGTAACAAGGAGAATGACATTCTCCGTGTAAGTTAAAACGGAGAATGTCATTCTCCGTGTTACTTAAAACGGAGAATGATATTCTCCGTGTAGATTTAAAACGGAGAATGAACAATCTCCTGAAACATAAAACGGAGAATGTCCATTTAACTGCAATAAAACATGGAGAATTAAAAATCACAAATTTTAAAAAGAGAAGATTTTACCTTGTGCCGCATTCTTTTCAATCGCTTCTTTATTCAACAATTCAACCTTCTCTTGAAGCTCTTTTTTCTCCTTAACAAGCCTGTTATTTTGCTTGTAATACCCAGTTTTCCAGATGAGGGTAATTTTGAAATTTTATAATTATATTATTAATTATTGATATTTATTTCACATTATTTATTTTTGGTAATTTTTAATCATTTTTAAACTATTTAAAAACTGTTTTAAGTCATGGCTTATGATTTTGATGTACTGCTAGTGAAACCCGAGAGACTGTCTGACCTAGAGCCCAACCATGGCATTAGGATGATTTATTTTTACTTTTAAGCATGAGGATATTTTTGTCATTTTGAATTTATTGAATTTAATATATATTATTTGGAATTTAATATGATTATTTGAATGGTGTGGTTTAAATATAATTTAATTTATTGCCTTGTAGTGTGTTTAGCCCTAGACTAGATTTGACCTAACCTAGATTAGTCATAGCTAGTCTTAGCTAACCATGGTTAGTGTTAGTTAGAATTTGTTAGCCTTGGTTAAGTCATGACTAGATGGAACAACTAGGTCACAACTTGACTAGTGTGAAGCCTAGGCTTGTGAACCATTGAATTAGTTAGATTGATTTATAGACATTGATCATCCCAAAACCCTAACCCTAGCATTTATGGCCAGCCACCCTTGGTTTCCTCACCCTAGTTAATGCCTCTTCTATCTAGGGCTAGCCTCCTTTAGAAAATTAGCAAGTTGGAGAAATAGAGGTAAACCCCATTCTTCCCTAATCCCTATCTTTTCCATTTCAACTCCTTTTTCCTTTAAATTTCTTGCAATAGATTCTAATCTCTGTGTATTTCCTGACCATGGTAAGAAATTTCAGTGGAGGAACAATTTGGAGGAGTTTGGATAGCAAGAAGAACACCCCTCTTTGGAGCTTTTGGGGCATTTTGACAAACCTAGGTAACTTCTCATTCCCACCATAAAATTGTGATTTCTAGGCATGGATAGGAAGCCCTAGGAGTACCCTAACTGTTGGTATAGGTTTTGCTAGGTTTTGTGTCCAATACGTATCCGTATCGGACACGTATCAGTGGGCATACCAAGTGCTCGACGAAATGCCACAATGGGCATTTCGTTCATGTTCTCTGAAATGGTTTGAATAGAAAATTAGGGCTTGATGTTGTTTATCGATTTCTAGTGGACTGAGGTGACCATCGTGTTGTGTCGTGTCGGTTTGGACACGTGAACACGCACGTTCCCGCACGGTAGCAGTGCCCTGCTGCCACGCGTGTCATGCTCACTGCACAGACCTTGTTAACCCAGCAAAATTGGTGTGGAGTTCGGGGCAGTGACTGACAAGTCACTCCCCAAGTTTTACGACTCTTCGTGTCGCGTCGGACACGTAATCACTTACGCACTGATTTTGTATACGAACTGTGCACACAAGTTTTCCATACTGATACGGCTTTCGCGTCGGATACTGACACGACTTGGACTCGATACAGAGTGTCAACTCTCTAGCTTGAGACCTCATCTACCTATGGATACGTGCACGAGACCCCACGTGCTTCGTGTCGTGACCTAGGTCGATCGACATGGCTGCACGAGCCTGTGCACAAACTGTGCACTACAGAAATTCGAATCCAGTTTCTCTTGCCTTGGACACTTCGTGTCCACTCTAGTGGACACGAAAGACACACCCTAGACATGAGATCACATGGGGAACACGTCCTTATGCCTGATTGTGTGTTTCCTTAGGATTTTGGTTTTCGAAATGGGGAAATTCCCTTATTTTCTGATACTTGTGACAGTCAGTGATTCCTGGAACTCGAAGTGTAGTTTTAACCTATTTTATGGGTTTAAATTTATTGTTTGTACACCTATATATATATGGTTATTTGCTAGAATGCTAGGGTTCACATGGTAGGGATTTAGTGTTCACATTGCATTAGTTACGAAATTTCAATTGGGTTGGGATTTCCTTTAACTGATACCTAGCTAATATACACTGTTTGAATGATCTAAGATTGTACATTGAATGTTTACATTGAATGGGTTGATTCAGATTCATATTGATTCCTATATTACTTAAGTTTAACTGAATGCACAGTTTTACAATTCCTGTACACACACAAATCTGAAAATGGATAACTGTATACATTATACACTGTTTGAAAAACTGAGAAACCTGAGAACTATTATTATAGGTATACTGAGACACTCATGTATGCCTATGACACTATATACACACTATTTTGAAATCTGAGTTGAGATTGGTAAATTGATTTTATGTTGAGGTTGAATCCTATTCACTGGATTTCCTGAAATCTATATACCCACCTACACTATGCATTAACTGAGAACCTATGGGATAACCTATACACACACATTGATTCCACTGTTCAGTCATACCCTCTACCTTTCTGTCACAGACACACATCACCCTCACCCTCACCTGAGCTATACACCACTGATCTCATTTTCCTGTTATACACAGGTTACCTATTCCCTGTTAGCTAATCTATCACACACCCTCCAAAATTCCTGAGATTTGGTTCAACACCCTTATATGTTACACACCCCCCATTGGTTTCAGTCTCCTATCCACACACACATTGCAAATAACCCTGAGACTCTATTCCCTTGTGTTAAAACTGTAAATTTCTGAGAATGACACTGTGTATACATGGTATTGGGCATACACCATGCACTGATTTTTCCTGAGAACATTCACTCAATATTGTCTTTATATCTGCGGGAGCCTAGTTCACTGTATTAGTAACCTCCTTGCCAGGCATTCATATTATTGTCCTATCCATATCTTGTTCATCCCCTTTGCAATGTCTTGTATACCCATAGGAACCATCTGCCATTACTTATTGTCCTGCATATTGGTTGCCCTTGAGTTGTGGTTCTGTAATACTGAACACCACCAACCTCGTCCCGCGCCTTTTAAGGAGACTTTTGCCCATTCACTATTCGAGTTCAGTTAATCTCAATGTCCAATCCTTAGTTAGACTTGGAAGCAGACCCAACAATTGCCAGGATGTTCACACTATTGTATTTACCAATGGTTTTGTCCCTCTCCCATATGTTAACCTCCTATATAGGTTCATTCCCAATTTTGTTTGAATGTACAGGTGTATCCTTGGTTCAGACATGAGTTTCCCATTTATTACATTAACCTGCATATTGTGTTCTGTCACCCCCAGTTTTCAGAAACAGGGGTATTTTTGTCATTTTATATTTTTGAATATTTTTAAAATTTATTTTATTATTTATGATATTATTTTGGGGTTGAAATTTATTTTATTATTTATGATATTGTTTTGGGGTTATTTGAGTCGGGTTCGAATTTCAACTCAATCCGACTTGAAACGGGGACCCGGGGGTAATTTGACTCTAGTGGGACCCACACACTAGTTAGGCATGGCCCACATGATATTAATTTTAGTCCACATGATAGAAATATTTTAGTTAGAGGTTAGACTAATTATTATGGATAAGGTTAGTGTGATTAGAGACTTTAGAATGACTAATTTAGCCCCAACCAATTAGCCCTTTCCTAATACTCATAGAATAGGTTAGTGGGGGCATTTTGGACCTTACCATAATAGGACAAATAGCCCCATATGGCCAGCCACTTTGGGAGAGGATAGGCTCAAGTTCATTTCATTATTCTCATCCACACTCTCTCTCTTGTTCTTCCCCAAATTCCTAGAGAGCAATCCCTAGCAATTTCTCCACCAAATCCTTCCATTTCACCACCAAATCTTCTTCTTTCCTTCTCCATTCTAGCCAAGGAGGAAGCTACCCAAGTTTGGGAGGATTCGGAGCTCGTTCGTGTCCTTTTGGAATCTCTACGTGTCGGTGTCGCTCCGGGAAGGCTTTTCTTCGATTCGATCTACCGGGAGGTATAAATCCCTTCTTCTTTTTATTTCCTCATACATATAGGTCTATTTTGAACCCATAGGAATGAGCCCCATGGTTATATATCTATTTGTGTCCATTTTGTGTCCATTTGGAGGTCATAGGAGTGTCCTTTGTGTTGTGGTTGTGTCCATGTGGGAAAACCCCAAATTTGGACACACTATGTGTTGTTGTTATGTATGAATGAATTATTACATGTTTAATCTCATATTTTTGTATTGGAGATGTGTTCTATAGTATCTCATATATATATTAGTGTAGAAAGTGAGTTCTTGATATATTATGTTATATACTTGTGTTCTTTTGTCTCAAACTACCCAAATCCGTCATGATTTTTATCCACGTTTTTAATTTCAGCCCTAACTTAGAAATGTCATAACTTCTAGCTCAAAGCTCGGTTTAATCTTCCGTTTTTTTAAAAGAAGCGTATTGAAGTTAGCTTTCCAAAAACATATATTAATAGGCCTAATTCTTTCTGTAACTTTCTGGAGAATTATTTGAGTGTCAGCTGTATGAAAGACAAACGCGTTCTCGGTGTTTTTGCGATTCCGGGAGTTTCCGGAAACGAAAACGCGATCCGTTTGAAGTTTCGGAAAGCTAATACATAGATCTATAACATACTTTAATTCTAGATTTTAAATCATGCTGAGATGGTACAGTATTGATTATTAGTAGGAGTTACTATTCGATATGTACATTTTGTGCACCCTTGTGTGTAATATAATGTTCTATTTGATTTTAACCTATGTTAATATATATACATTATGTAATTAAATAGAGAATGCAAGCATGAGTAAATGGTTAAATAAATGATATATGAGGTGTAAGTATCCTATCTAATGTAAGCATGTATAAGTATGGCTTGTAATGAATATGTAGGTTCCATAGTATGTAATGTATGGTGCATATAGTAGTGCAAGAGAATAAATGAATGATGAATGAATGCAAGCATGAATGTAATGTAATAATAGATATAATGTATGCAATATACAAGTTAATGAGATATAATATTCTATGTTAACACAAATCCTATATTACCTCATGTACCCCTTACACTATGTAGACACTATCACACTTGACACTTTGTTCACTTACACTTTGACACTTGTTGATATGTATACACTATGTATGCCCATTTAACCCTCACTTGCCCCTTTGCCATGTTCACATACACACACATAGCCTCTAAAATAAGTATTTATGAATATAGTTAACTTAGCTATGTATGTATATTATATATATGTTAGCATATTATGTTGTAATATATAAGTTTATATAACCATTTGAAATGCCATGATTATAGACCTAATGTTGAATACCAATATATGCATGTGTATATATGTGTAGACATATATAGCTTAAAGTAATAGATTACCTAGTGTATATCTAATGTGAATTCTAGCCTATTTGAGTATTGAATAATTGTATGCTATATAGAGTTGGGTGTATGTTGGCTTGTATAGCCTTGTATTGATGTGTGCTTGCTAGGATAGTCTTGGTTAGGTCTAGTAAGACTTGCTGGGTTAGGACATGACCTAGTTTGACCTAGTTTGACTAGTACAGTTGACCAAAGTTGACTAAGGGTTGACTTTGGCCTAGTTTGACCTAGATTCATGTAGAATGCATTGTAGTGCTTTATATTACCCTTCTGGACATGTTGTGACTTGTGCTGTTCTAATTAGGAGCCAGACACCTCTCCTCGGACAATATCATTACCTTGGACATTCAGATATCAGGCGAGTACATTCTCTGATCTTTTCATACTTACTTGGATTATATTCTTGCTCTAGATTACTCTACATAACGCTGACACGTATCTTCACGGATTAATACTATATGGATCCCTTCCTGAGATGTTATCCCTCTACAGGTGCATCGGGTATTTTATGTTCATGTACTTTATCATGTGTATCAGGTACTTCTTGTACTCGTACTAGTTCATATTTTTACATGTTCTTATGTGCTTTATCACATACCTTATGTACTACTCATTACATGAGTTCACGTATCCTTAGCTGTATTCATGTGCTTATAACGTAACTTGAATGGATCCTTGTGTATTAATTGGGGCATGGTGAGTAGAATTGGTTATGTGATCATTATCCCCAGTAGCTGTATAAATGTGCCTCTTATTTGTATTCATGTGCCCCTAAGCCGTTTACATAACCATATTGTACTCTAAATCACGTAGCCACTTACAGTCTCTACTATCATGTATTTACTTTCAGTTACAAAATATCTCCTGTTTACTCGTACTTTCTTTTCAGCACTTCCTGTATTTTACTCTATTGTATGATTTATACTCCTAACCTGCTATGAACTGTTTGAGAGATATGTGCTCGCTCCTGTCCTGACTGGACCTGTTGATAAATTTTACAGATAGCCTGGGATTGCCTGCTAGCCTAGAGGAGATACAGTAGAGGTTGTTTAGATAGTTATTTCATTTTGTCTGGAGTTGTATTTACTTGTGGATTACTGTATTTGAGTTTTGAGATGTATTTCTGGGATTATGTATCTTAGACACTTAGACTTCTATCTCCTGTATCTCTTTTGGATTTTATATTTATCTATCTTTATCATTCTACCTTAGATTGTGATTGAGTTGTACCTCTGTGTTAGCCTCCTTATGGAGAGTATTCATATTATGCTAGTTATAGTTCATGACCTAGAACAGCGTTCTACGTCGATACTGCGGCGTAGGCTGGGCGTTGTTACGTACTCGTACCCTCACGGTGGGTGCGGGTCGTGATACGTTTTTAGTGGTGGCCCATGCAGGTCGAGTTTATGTAGTGGTATTCGAACTAGAGTACCACTACAGCCTGCAGTAGGAATAGGATATATTTTGAAGGTACTCAATCACGGTTAGGACTCCTTGAGAGATTTCTGGGACGACCCTTGAGAATCTTATTTTAACTTCGATTTGAAATCTGTTTTTCCCTGATTTGATTTACCTTTACTTCCTGTTATTGAACTTGATTTTGATGGATTATTGTTGAATTTTGAATCTTGATGTTAGTGGTTGAATTTGAGTCTGTATTTTTATGATTTTTGATGGATTATTATTGAATTTTGAATCTTGATGTTAGTTGTTGAATTTGAGTTTGTATTTATATGTAAATGTACATTTTTTTGGAATTAAGGTATAACCTGATAACATACTTGATAAGGACAGTGAGAAAGGTAAAAGTCTACTTTATTATGGAATTTAGAATTTATTGCAGTCATATTTGCTAGCATGACAAGGACGTAGAGCCTGATATAGCTATACTTATCTTAGTTATGAAATCTAGATTTTCTTGCAGCCATACCGGGTGGCGTGGTAAGAATTCTAGATAACATGATTATAGGGTGTATGCCTTATTATGGACTCTATCGTTTATTGCAGCTATGCTTATTGGCGTGGCAGAATTCTGACAACATAATTTCAAGAAGACGCATATGATTATCAGATTGTACCTTAAATATTTTTGAACATGTTTTCTCTACTTTTGTTTCAGTCCTTCAAAAAAAAAAAGAAAGAAAGAGAGAATTTTTATTTGTTTGTTTTGTTTTGTTTCTCATTTATTTAACTTAGGAGTAGCTTTAGCTGTTTTTATAAACTTTGTGTAACTTCTTACTATGAAATTCTTCTTAATACAATGAATCGATGATTTTGCTAGACTTTATCTTGGATTTGAAAATTTAGCTCTGGGTTTCAAAATAGGTTTTTCTTTTAAACAGATAAGCAAAAACAGATTTTATCGTTATTTCTTTCTTGCTATTATTCTTGTATTAAATAATAATAATAATACTGTCTTGATTACGTCAATCACCTGCTTGCAACCTTGGTAGGAATCTAATTGTTGGTCTTAACGTAGAATTAAAATTTCATATTGGAACATGAGAATATATATGAATATATATATAGTGGACACTTTCCTGACACTTATGCATGCTACACTTGATTTCCACCTATCTGAATACATATTAATATGTCGTTAATGTGTAAATTTTCAAAACCCCAATATTTCTAATTCTCTGCTTTTCCTAGCTTAACTCGTAATTTAAATATAAAATTTCATGATAATAGTTTTATTTATATCACTGCACATGTATGTTATACGTAGGGTTTCAATTCAATTTTTTTTTGGTTGAGTTTTGTGTTTAAATTTGTCAAATCTGAGACTGTGTGCATATTAACCCTTAATACGGGATTTTAAATATTAGTTCAAATTGATTATTTTAAATGTAATATTTAGAGCTGTGTACATTGTTGTTGTAGGGATATAAATTTAGGTTCCATATTCTTACATGTTAGGTTGTGATAAACATTGAGTTGGTTTTGATGTGCAAATTCTCTAAAATCCTGAAAACTGAATACATGTTAACATTTTTACATTGATTTCTATGTTTAGTTCAATTTCAGATTTAACATGTAATATTGAACTGTATGCATAGATAAATGTATTGATAGTATATTAGGGTTTCATTTCTATCATGTTAGGATGTATTGGGAGCATTGAGATTAGTTGTGATATTTCAAACTCCTAAATTTTGAAATTGCATTATGTTAATATTGCACTGGTTTAAATGTTAGCTTATTTTCAGATTTTGTATGTAAATGCTGAACTAAAACTGGGTTTAACCTTTCAATACTAAGCTATAACCCTGTACAAGGACACACACATACCCTAACTTAGTATACCCTGTCATGTAACCTAACTCTTCGTCTCTATGTCATGATTATATATCTATATAGATATATATAGAGCTTAGGCATACATGTTATAATGTATATACATACATAACTAAATCTCTACCTCTTTATATATACATATATACATGGTTAGCCATGCATGTTATGAGCAAATGAGTTGTGTATTGTAGATTGTTTAACCAATATGCCATGATTAGTGTAACTTGATAGTTATTGTTTGAAACCCCAAATCCTCCTATGCACTTTCATGTATATTTCACATACACACACGCCTATTATCTAACCATATGAACATGTCCACATACACCCATACACACACGAACTACATAACTTGTACATAATGCTAGCTTTTCCCTCTCTAACGCTATATATATAAATATATTGTGATTGGATTTCCATGCAATTGGCTTTCATTCTTTAACTTTTGATTTTGATTTTCTTGAATAGTACCCCTTATTAGATAAATGGTAGTTAACTTTATTTTATTTTGATAAGTACCAGTTTTCATATAGGATGGTAGGCTGCCTTACAGTCTTGATGATTGTTATTTTTGTATCTTTTCTAGTTTAGCACCCTAGATTGCTTGTGTGTTTTGATACCATATGATCGTTTTGGTCTAGCATGACTAGTATACCTAGATGAGACTTTCATTACCATCGTATGCCATGACCCTGTATGTCATCCTTTTAAATCGTATGATTGTTTAAGTTCTGAGACTTTGATTGTGGGGGGTTTGACCTAGAAGGAGTATGAACATTTTAATTTTGAGGATAAAATTTTTCTAAGGTGGGTAGACTTGTAACACCCAATTCTCTAAAATGAGGGTAATTTTGAAATTTTGTAATTTTAATCATTTATTGATTTGACATTTAAATCATGATATAATTTTTGGTAATTTTTAAATTATTTTAAAACTATTTAAAATCATGACTTGTGATTTTGATGTTTTGCTAGTGAAACCCTAGAGACTGTTTGACCTAGAGCCTAACCATGTTATTAGGATATTTTAATATTATTTCTGGCCTAAGAATATTTTGCATTTGACCTCTTTGAATTATTTTGATATTTATTGCGTTGGTGATTGTTGATTTTGACCTTTGATAGGTGTGATTTTGTGATGGTTTTGTGTCCGTATCGGACACGTATCAGTTTTTATTTACAAATATTTGATGTGCCTCAAAGAGATTTTTTTTATTGCTGATTTTTTTTGAAAAGTATTTGAATGAGATTGTTTTCTGCATGTGTTTCCTGTGATTGCTTTATTTTAATTTCGAGGACGAATTTTTTTTAAGGTGGATAGATTTGTCACCCCCAGTTTTCAGAAACAGGGGTATTTTTGTCATTTTACATTTTTGAATATTTTTAAAATTTATTTTATTATTTATGATATTATTTTGGGGTTGAAATTTATTTTATTATTTATGATATTGTTTTGGGGTTATTTGAGTCGGGTTCGAATTTCAACTCAATCCGACTTGAAACGGAGACCCGGGGGTAGTTTGACTCTAGTGGGACCCACACACTAGTTAGACATGGCCCACATGATATTAATTTTAGTCCACATGATAGAAATATTTTAGTTAGAGGTTAGACTAATTATTATGGATAAGGTTAGTGTGATTAGAGACTTTAGAATGACTAATTTAGCCCCAACCAATTAGCCCTTTCCTAATACTCATAGAATAGGTTAGTGGGGGCATTTTGGACCTTACCATAATAGGACAAATAGCCCCATATGGCCAGCCACTTTGGGAGAGGATAGGCTCAAGTTCATTTCATTATTCTCATCCACACTCTCTCTCTTGTTCTTCCCCAAATTCCTAGAGAGCAATCCCTAGCAATTTCTCCACCAAATCCTTCCATTTCGCCACCAAATCTTCTTCTTTCCTTCTCCATTCTAGCCAAGGAGGAAGCTACCCAAGTTTGGGAGGATTCGGAGCTCGTTCGTGTCCTTTTGGAATCTCTACGTGTCGGTGTCGCTCCGGGAAGGCTTTTCTTCGATTCGATCTACCGGGAGATATAAATCCCTTCTCCTTTTCATTTCCTCATGTATAAATCCCTTCTCCTTTTCATATCTTCCCTCTTTCTCGTGCCTTCAATTTCTTTGCTTACATACATGACTGCATGATTGATTGCTTAGTATAGCTTGCCTGTGATTAGTCTAGCTTGTCCTTGCCACTCTAGCCTCTTGATTAAATTCCGAGGACGGAATTCTTTTAAGGTGGGTAGAGTTGTAATGCCTGCGGTTCGTATTACGTATTTCTGGAATACGTGTACGTATTTATTCTTGTATTGCATGATTTCCTTGCTTAATTTCCTTCTTGGCTTGGTTTATTCCTGGTTTGGGTTGGTTGGTTCGGCTTGGCTTGGTTTTGATTGGGTTCATAATGAACCCAAGGTGAACCCCTACCTACCACCACCATTTATATTTATTAGCCCTCTTCATTCTCTCTCTTCATTATTCATCTTCTTCTTCCTCATTTACTCCCTTCACCTACCAAAGAGAGAAGAGAGAGATCTAGGCAAGTGCAACTTGCTTCCACAAGAGAGCTCATTTTATTGTTCCATTAGCTTCTCCTCATGTTTCTAAGGCACATTAGAACTTGTCATTTTCTATTTTGAGGCTTTAATTTTTGTAGATCTAGAAATTGGTTATTTTCGGATTTTGGTGGTTTTGATCTATCAAACTTCTTTGTTTTTAAGTTTTGATGGTTCCATGTTTTAGAGAATTTTATTCTACCCAATTTTGACCTTTGAAAAGTTGGATTTGGACTTATTTTGACCAAGTTATGGACTTTTGAAGCTTTGGGTTCAACTATGGAGTTCCTGCTGATTTGGAGAAGACAGTGAGCAGTGCACGAGCTTTTTAGCTTGTCCACTGAGCTGCGTGCGCTCTTTAGCACAGCGCAGTCGACCCCCACACGCTGCCTTTTGGGAGCGTATGACTCGCATACGCTCGCTTGCTTGACAAGGAGTCGTATGGACTCCATACGCTGCCTTTTGGGAGCGTATGACTCGCATACGCTCGCTTGCTTGACAAGGAGTCGTATGGAGTACATACGCTGCCTTTTGGGAAGCGTATGTCCTGCATACGCTAACCTGAGCGTATATTGACCTGAGCGTATCCTGACCTGAGCGTATGACTTTTGCACTGAGCGTATGGCCTTGGCTGACTTGGTCTTATGTCAGCGTGTCAGTTTGGTTTTACTTTCCTTAAGCTTGGCTCTTCTATAGCCCTGTATATTGATATTTTATTAGATATTTAACGTCCATTTTATATCCTTACGCTTTTTGTCCTGAACTTGATAATCACGAATTTACTTGTTATGTTTGGAATTGATAACTGAGCCTGACACGATAGTGATCCGTAGTGGTGTACTCCTGACATGGATAACCTGGCATGACCTGATAGTGGCCCGTCGTGGCGCACTCCTGACAAGTACACTTGGCATGATAACCTGACATGATTATTTCGAATAGATGTTGCGACGGCTACTTGACATGACATGACCTGTATAATAACCTGGACACCGTGGGCGATTGTGCTTGTACAAATAAACCAGTCCTGTCTTGTATCATGTCTAGGACAGGGACTCCTGAGTACCACGGTCAGAAGTACCTACTGAAATGGACTAAGGCTAACAACTAGAATAAATCGAGTAGTCATGAAGAGATTTTCTAGCTACAGGCAATCCCGTTATCTGGGCGCCCCACTTGGGATCTGTAGCCTGCCGTCGAGTAGGGCACATTTCCAGCACACTGTCATGTGTTGCACCCTCTAAGTAACCAAAAGGTACATGCGTTTCCTGGATGATGTACCCACTTGAATTCAATCCCTGATTGCGTCCGGATAGCCTGGATGGTCTGCAAGGCTTGTGGCTGTAGAATAATCTCACTGCATCTTGCTAGTAATTAGGCCTGTGATAACCCTAGTTAGTTAACTATCAAGCCGTACTCTTTGTTTGGCCGTGATTGATTGGATGGAGTCTAGTCCAACTTGTCTCGTCCCGATCCTGTATAAGGTTATGACATGACATGATTACTCGTGCTTTACTTAATTCAATATCAAGACTGTTACATGTCCTGAATCCTTCTTTTATCTTGTCGATAAATGGTGAGAACTCCAAGTTCTGCTCAGACGAAGGGTTACAACCCCGGTCCTTGTTTGGTTTACGGGTTGTAACCTGGTTATCTGAATAGTCCCATGGTTATCTCATCGTATATCATCCTGCCATGCTTTTCTTAAAATTACTGTCTTTTATTATGTAATTATACTCTTGTGCTGATTGCTGGTTTTAGTTCTTAAGTGAAGCTTCCTTTGTGGCACTTGCTCTTTCTGGGGTCTGACCCAGCTGGTTTTGTATGGCCAGATACCAGAGCAGCTCCAGAGGATCTACCGGTTTTCCAGCCCGATGGTGAACACCAGGCGTAACCAGGACAACGAGTGGGTTTATTTTTGCTCTTCCACTCTATTGTAAAATTATTCTTTTGAGGCGTTTAGCCGCCGAGCAAGTGTTAGCTCGTGTACATTTTACTTACTGTCTGCCTACGGACTGTAACATGATTGGCAACCTAGGGTTGATCATGTATGACTAAAACTCTTGCTAGTCCTCACATTTTGTAACGACTAGCTTCATGATCAGCTGGATATGTAATGTTTGGGACGCCTTACTATTGTATATTGGTGATCTTACATCTTGTAACATTATCTGCTTACTTATGATTGAGACAATAGGCTATTTTATGACCTTAAGAGACTGATGGATTGTAGTGAAACCCTCACATATCTAGACAGCCGTGACCGTATAGCGGTGTGGATTCCATTCCGTTATACGTAGCTGGCTATGTCTGCCCCCGCTCTCCAGTATTCTGGTTCTGGGGCGTGACAACACCTCTCCTCGGACAGTATCATTACCTTGGACATTCAGATATCAGGCGAGTACATTCTCTGATCTTTTCATACTTACCTGGATTATATTCTTGCTCTAGATTACTCTACATGATGCTGACACGTATCTTCACGGATTAATACTATATGGATCCTTCCTGAGATGTTATCCCTCTACGGGTGCATCGGGTATTTTATGTTCATGTACTTTATCATGTGCATCAGGTACTCCTTGTACTCGTACTAGTTCATGTTTTTACATGTTCTCATGTGCTTTATCACGTGCCTCATGTACTACTCATTACATGAGTTCACGTATCCTTAGCTGTATTCATGTGCTTATAACGTAACTTGAATGGATCCTTGTGTATTAATTGGGGCGGGGTGAGTAGAATTGGTTATGTGATCATTATCCCCAGTAGCTCTATAAATGTGCCTCTTATTTGTATTCATGTGCCCCTAAGCCGTTTACATAACCATATTGTACTCTAAATCACGTAGCCACTTACAGTCTCTACTATCATGTATTTACTTTCAGTTACAAAATATCTCCTGTTTACTCGTACTTCCTTTTCAGCACTTCCTGTATTTTACTCTATTGCATGATTTATACTCCTAACCTGCTATGAACTGTTTGAGAGATATGTGCTCGCTCCTGTCCTGACTGGACCTGTTGATAAATTTTACAGATAGCCTGGGATTGCCTGCTAGCCTAGAGGAGACACAGTAGAGGTTGTTTAGATAGTTATTTCATTTTGTCTGGAGTTGTATTTACTTGTGGATTACTGTATTTGAGTTTTGAGATGTATTTCTGGGATTATGTATCTTAGACACTTAGACTTCTATCTCCTGTATCTCTTTTGGATTTCATATTTATCTATCTTTATAATTCTACCTTAGATTGTGATTGAGTTGTACCTCTGTGTTGGCCTCCTTATGGAGAGTATTCATATTATGCTAGTTATAGTTCATGACCTAGAACATCGTTCTATCGCCGACACTGCGGCGTAGGCTGGGCGTTGTTACGTACTCGTACCCTCACGGTGGGTGCGGGTCGTGACATGTTCTGCCACTGGGTGAGACCCCAGCACTTGGGTCCAGATATGTAGTGTCCTGCACTGTTAGTTAGTTTAGCAAACCTGAGACTGATTTTTCACACATTCACTCACACACATTCCTCCTATCTAAACTACTGTATCCCTCACACACTCTCAAGTGTTGAACACATTGGTACACATGACATTACACACACATTAGTATTCCTGCCACATTGTTCCCTGAACCTACACACACCCTATTGTCATGTTGTACCATTTATCATACACACATGTCATTACCCTACCATTCTCTGTATATATATATATATATATATATATATATATATATATATATATATATATATATATATATATATATATATATATGCATATATATCTTTCTTTATGTAATAATATGTGTGGCCTATAGGTAATTATACATTACCTATACTCTTGAATATAGGATGTGGTATGCATATATATAGATGTATATTATAGTTAGCCATGCATGCCATGTGTGTTGTAACTTATAGCTAGTGTTTGATACCCCTCTCATGTATACCTCCATGTTCACACACACATAGCCTTACATGCTAGTTCCCTCTCTAACTTTCTCTTATTGTATAATGTTGTAAATATATGAAATCCTATATACATATAGCTATATATAAAAATTCCATGATAAATAGCTAAATGTGAATGTGCCTTGATGTGTGGCTTGTGTTTGGCTTGTATAGCCTTGTGATTGGTGTGTGATTGCTAGACTAGGCTTGGTTAGGCCTAATGAGACTTGCTGGGGTTAGGAGTGGCCTAGTTGACCTAGTTTGACTAGTGTAGTTGACTGGAGTTGACCAAGTGTTGACTTAGTCTAGTTTGACCAAGACAGCATGCAGATGAATTGTATATTACATTTATCATCCTCTGTATACATCTTGACTTGTGTTTCTCTAACTAGGAGTCAGGTACCTCATCTCGGACAGTACAATTTAATTCAGACATTCAGATACCAGACGAGTACATTCTCTGATCATTTCACAACTTGCTTAGAATTATATTCCTGTTCTAGTTTACCTTATTTGATGCTGTCACGATATTATCACGGATTGGTACTATATAGATCTTTTCATACGATGTTATCCCCCTCGGGAGCATCAGATACATCATGTCATATGTTTCATGTACATCATGTATTCCTCGCTCTCATGTTATTCATGTTTCTCATGTGCTTCATGCTCGTTCATGCATGCTCATGTACTCTCATGTGCTCTCATGATCGGTCATGTTTTTCATGTATCTCATGTATAACCTATACTTCATGTGCACTCATTTATGAGCCCTCGTGTGAATTTCATGTGCACCCATTTATGGGCCTTCATGTGAATTTCATGTGCACTCATTTATGAGCTCTCATGTATATTTCATGTGTACCCATTTATGGGCTTCATGTGAAAACCATGTATGTAACATAACATGTCTGGATCCTTGTGTATTGATTGGGGTATGGAGGAGTATAAATAGTCATGTGAATAATTCCAAAGTAGTATAGCCATGTACGCCTCTTTAGTATAGCCATGTGCAAATCAAGCCGTTCACATGTCGACTTTGTACTCTAAATCACTAGTCACTGGTAGCTCTCTACTATAGTAGATATTTCTATTACAGTTCTTTCTCTGTTTACATCATGTACTTTCTTTCAGTTTTATGTATCGTACTCTCTTGCATGTTTATATTCTCTAACCTGTTATGATCTGCGTGAGATGTATTGTACTCGTTCCCGTCCTGACTGGACCCGTTGAAAATTTTATAGAGGATGATGAGGAACCCTGCACCCCTTACCTTGGAGCTTGCCTAGATGACACTCGCGACCTGGACCCCTGGGGAGGTTCAGGCAGCTGCTGAGGACGATACCTTGCATAGTGTAGATAGCTTAGACTGTTCTTCTTTTCATGTTTGGTTATTGTCTTTGTTTTCAAAGTTGTATATTTTAGAGATGTTGAGACTAGTAGTGGTTAACTTTGTTATTTCATTCTGCTGTACCTCAGTTGAGGATTTCTTTATCTATTCCATCGTGCTATATTCTACCTTAGATTGTGATTGAGTTGTACCTCTGTGTTGGCCTCCTTTTGGAGAGTATTCATATTATGCTAGTTATAGTTCATGACCCCCTCACGGTGGGTGCGGGTCATGACATTGCTTTTCTAAGCTGCTCTGTTATTTGCACTGTTATAAAACAAACAAGAATGAAAGGTACGATGTCAATTAAAAGAACAAAGTAAAGAATTCTTAGTTTAACAATGGAAAAGACCATTCTTCGTGTTAATTTAACACGAAGAATATCATTCTCGTATTAAATGACACGGAGAATGGACATTCTCCGTGCTATATTGAAACGGAGAATGGCATTTTACTGCAATAAAACATGTAGAATCACAAATCACAAATTTAAAAAATAGAAGATTTTACCTTGTGCATTTAGCTTTTTAACTCTGTCGCTGAGCATTGAATTATCATCTAAAAGTTCAAGGTTCTGTGATCTCAAATCCTCCAATTACTTCACTGAATCCTCCATTGTGCTTTTGATTGCACGTTGATGGGCTTCTTGTGCGTTTAGCTTTTGAAGCTTTTTCGTGAGTCTACAGTTCTGTGCAAACAGATCAGAATTTTGTCTTTTGATTTCCTCTAATTCATGTGCCGAGCTCTCCATATCAGCTTTGACTATACGGAGTTGTGCCTCTAGCTCTTTAATCTTTTCGAGGAGCTTCTCGTTCTGCGCCTGAATATCAGAATTCTGTCTTCTTAATTCCTCCAATTCCAGTGCCAAGCCACCAATTGTGTCGCTGATTTTGACTTGTTCGGCATCAACCTCAGCCCCAGATAACCCTTCTTCCCCTGTCTCTCCCCTCCCCTCTTGTGGAACATCTTCTTGTAGAGGTTGCTCACCTTCCAGGTGTCCTCCTTCTTGGCCAACAGATATGACCAAGTTTTTGAATATATATGGAGAATTCATTTCCTGGGGGTATTCGGTCCTGAGGAAGGTTGAGATTCTGTACCCATTCCATGTAAAAAATCTTGGGTAATTTGGAATTGGTTCAAACTTCCTTTCCACAAGGGTAGTATGTTCTGCAAACCAATATAGGAAGTATATTGTACAACCTTTCATTTTGGAGTAAACATCGAAGTAATCCCCTTCCACACATTTACTTGTACTCCTCTTTATGCTATCCATGACATATTCCAATATTAACCTTGGCCAGCATATACTGTTGATAACTTCTATGCTGTCCACCAAGGTGAAGAATTTGTACGGCAAACTTGAACCGCCAGATTTAGTGAAGAATACAGTTTGGCACAAGTGAAAGATCAACAACTTGACCAACTCATCTGGATTAGCAGCCTTATCTCTACTACGAAGCTGCTGTAATACTTGGAAGAACTTATTTTTCACTTCCTGGTTAGTGAATTTTGCTTGTGTGCCCTTGGAATTAGTCAACAACCTTGTAAAATGTGTTGTACACAGGCTATAAGATCCTGGTGCTGGTGGCTGTTTCTGTTCTCCATTATCAATTTTCTGCAGTTAAAATCAGTCTCGCTCTCTTCTCTAAGCGGTAGACCGAAGATGGCTGCCACATCATCGACGCTTGGCACTATTTGGACAGTGTTGCTCAACTGAAAGTAATCCACACCTTTTTTGTCTTCTCTGTAGGTTCCTATCAAGTTCTCAAGGCCTTCTGTTGCCTTCGCCAATTCCTTTGTCTCAACTCTGCTTTTGTAGAATACCTCAATTAAATTCCAGAAACCGGTATTCTTTAAGATTCAATGACTGGCACGGGTAAACAGCCGCCATTTACAGTTACAACCTCTATAAGTTCTAGAGTTGTTTTGAAAGTAGCACGGAAAACTCTAGAATCCTTATTCCTGATAGTGGTTTTTTCTACAAAACAAGAAAAAAAAAAAAATATAAACAATAAATTAGGTTTATGATAACTGTTATCCATTGATATAAGAAAAAAATAGTCATTCTCCGTTTACTTTTAAACGGAGAATGATATTCTCTGTGTAAGTTATGAAGGAGAATGTCATTCTCCGTGTCGATTTACACGGAGAATGTCATTATTCGTGTTAAATCGACACGGAGAATGACATTCTCCCTGTAAATTTACAAGGAGAATGTCATTCTCCGTGTCAATTTACAAGGAGAATGACATTCTCCGTTTTAATTCAACACGGAGAATGACATTCTTCCTGTAAATTTACAAGGAGAATGTCATTCTCCGTGTTAATTTATAAGGAGAATGACATTCTCCGTTTTAATTCGACACGGAGAATGACATTCTCCCTGTAAATTTACACAGAGAATGTCATTCTCCGTTTAAATCGACACGGAGAATGACATTCTCTGTGTATTTTAAAACGGAGAATGTCATTATCCCTGTAAATTTACAAGAAGAATATCATTCTCCGTGTTAAATAAAATGGAGAATGACATTCTCTGTGTAATTTAAAACGGAGAATGACATTCTCTGTGTATTTTAAAGCGGAGAATGTCATTCTTCCTGTAAATTTACAAGGAGAATGTCATTCTCCGTGTTAAACAAAACGGAGAATGACATTCTCTGTGTAATTTAAAACGGAGAATGACATTCTCCCTGTAATTTGACACGGAGAATGTTATTCTCCCTGTAAATTTACAAGGAGAATGTCATTCTCCGTGTTAAATCGACACGGAGAATGTCATTCTCTGTGTTATTTAAAACGAAGAATGTCATTCTCCCTGTAAATTTACAAGGAGAATGTCATTCTCCGTGTCAATCGACACGGAGAATGACATTATCCGTTTTAATTTACAGGGAGAATGACATTCTTCCCTGATAAATTAGAAGGGAGAATATCATTCTCCGTTTTAAATTACACAGAGAACGTTATTCTTCCTGTAAATTTACAAGGAGAATGTCATTCTCCGTGTTAAATTACACAGAGAATGTCATTCTCCGTGTAAATCGACAAGGAGAATGTCATTCTCCGTGTTAAATCGACACGGAGAATGACATTCCCCCCGATAAATTAGAAGGGTGAATGTCATTCTCCGTTTTAAATTACACAGAGAATGTCATTCTCCCTGTAAATTTACAAGGAGAATGTCATTCTCTGTTTTAAATTACACAGAGAATGTCATTCTCCGTGTTAAATCGACACGGAGAATGACATTCTCCGTGTCGATTGACACGGAGAATGTCATTCTCCCTATAAATTTACAAGGGAGAATGATCAAGACCATTCTTAGTAAAATTTAACACGGAGAATGATCAACGAATCATGAAAATAAGTTAAAGTTATACCTTCTTTTTGGGTAGCAGGCTTCTTCTCCATATATGCAATTTTTTTACTTATCTGTTTCTTTGATCCTCCGTCATTCTTTTTTGGATTTGCTGATGGTGATTCTCCGTCACTCCCTTTTTGATTATCTACTTCTTGATTTGATAATGTTTTTGCTGCTGACGACATTGTGCGAATATCTCGAATGAGAGGAACGTTTGAAAATTTTTGGAGGAGAAACCCTAGATTTTCGAGGAACGTTTGAAGATTTTTGGAGAAACCCTAGACTTTAGAGGAGAAACTGATCGGCTTATCGAAGAAGAGAGAGTACGAAACATTTTTTTGCTTTTTGTTTTTGAATGTCAGGGTTCGGATTTTTTTGGAAAAAAATAAAATGAAGGGCAAAAAGGTCATTCGGAACCCGCTTTTATATATTAATAGATAATTCTGGGCACGCGATGAATTGTTATTTTGCTGTGGGTTTTACATAAAACTTTTGCAATTTTTGGGCATTTCATAAATTTCCCCTATTTGATTTGCTAATTAATGATTCGGTCGCACCGTCCAATTTTGAGACAAAATCCAAGTGTGTTTATTTTAATATTTTAGTTACCATTTATTAACTTGTACATATGAGGTGTGTAAGTGATAAGTATAATGTGAAATTTTACCAGTGGGTAAGGATTAAATTTAAATAATAATAATAAAATTATTTTTGTCATTATTTTTAAGATAAATCTCTTTAGAGCCTGGCCCCAACTCGGACTCGTACATGGATGCAAAGTGATATTTTGTTGGCACACTTTAAATTTTGTACGTACATATCTAGAGCGCTCTGATATGTATTTTTTTTTATAAATCAGCCAAAAAATTTATTAAGTAGTGAGCATATATCTTAAAATTTTATTTATTTCGTATAAAAGAATTGGGACATTTGTTAATTTTTAAAGGGTAAAGTGCGAAAAAAACCCTCGTTAGATTCCCGCTTTTTGCACTAAAAGATCTCATGCTCTTAAAATTCCTAAAAGTATGAAATATGCTCATTTTGCCCCCAAATGAAAATTTTATCCCTCCTCCCCTCCTTCCTCGGCTGTTTGGGTTGCGTTCGCCGGCAAGGAGGAGGAGGGGGGTACGCTCGTCGGCGAGGGAGGAGGGGGAGTGATCGGGGCCAGCGAAGGAGGAGAAGGGGGGTGGGGGGTCGAGCAGGGGGGGTCGGGGGGGGGGGGGGCGCTCGCCAGCGAGGAGGGTGGGGCTGGGGGCTCGCCGACGAGGGTCAAGGTGTTATTCGGGCTAAATCCGACCGGTCTGAGCCCAGAAAAAAATGGTCCGACCGGGCCTGGTCCGGGTCCACCCCGGACCGGTTCATCTAGCGGGCCGGGACTGGCCCGTCCCGGTTCATGTTCAGAGGACCCAGTCCGGCCCAGTGCCCCGGTCTGGGTAGGGCTGGGTCGGTCCGGTCCGGGTCGTGGGCGGGCTTGGGCGGGCCGGGTTCGGGCCGGTCCGGTTTAGTTGTTGTGTTTTTAATATTTTTTTAATTTTTTTAATTTTAATATTTTTAAATTTATTTTTTAATTAAATTATTTTTTTAAGTTTTTGTGTTTTTTTAATATATTTTTAAGTTTTTGTGTTTTTTAATATTTTTTTAAGTTTTTGTGTTTTTAATTAAATTAAATTTTACTTTTTCCCTCCTCTTTTATCCGGGCTTGGGATCGGCAAGACAAGCTTTGCTTGTCATAGGCAGAGTTAAAAAAATTTGTTTTTAAGTTTTTGTGTGTTTTTTTTAAGTTTTAAGTTTTTTTTAAAGTTGTACTTTTAAAGTTATATGTTAAGTTTTAAAGTTAAATTTTAAGTTTTTAAGTTTAAAGTTTTAAAGTTTTTTTAAAAGTGTAAAGTATTTTTTGAAAGTTTTTAAGTTTAAAGTTTAAAGTTATTGAAGTATTTAATAAAGTTTTATTAATTTTTTAAAGTTTAAAAGTTTAAAAGTTTTTAAAGTTTAAAAGTTTTTAAAAATTTTAAATTTTTTGAAAATTTGAAAGTTTGAAAATTTGAAAGATTTTTTTTTTTTTTGAAGTTTCAAGTTTGAAAGTTTGAATATTTTTTTTGGAGGGTCATACCTTAGACTTGAGTCATTCTTCCTGCTCCTCCTCCTCGGCTGTAGAAGCTTCACCCAATCCAAGTGATCCGAGGTCCAGCTCATTGATGTCATAAGCTTCATCCCTCTTGTTTTGGGTTCTTTTTTCTGCTAAAATCCAATCTTGAATGCAAACACAAGCTTCCAAGATATCCGGCTTCATCCCTACTTGGAGACGTGTTCAAGCTGTGTAAATAATTTCTGAGTGTTTCTAAATGTGTACTAAAAAATTTTAAGACATTCTTTTACAACTAAGTTAATAATATGGCAAGCACACCTAATATGTAATAATCTACCTTCCAAAATAGGTTGAAATAGTAAAGACAATGAATTTATAGCAGCAGTATAATTATTAGCATTATCAAAAGATACAGATTGAATCTTGTTGTGAATATCAAAGTCACGCAAGTGTTTTGAAATAGAAGTAGCAATTGCGGAGCCCATGTGTGAAAATTCTAAAGTTTTTAAACATACGATGCGCTTTTGCAACATCCACAATGAATCTATATAGTGTGCCGTGATACAAATATAAGCATAGTTTTGTTTACTTGTCCACACATCAGAAGTAATAGCTAGTTTATTAGCATGCGAAAACATTTCTTTTAAAGCAAGTCTTATTTCTTTAAAGAGTCTAATAGCCTCTTTTTTAGCAGCGCCTCTAGTAACTTTATTAAAACATGGATTTAAAGCAATTGTAGCATAATCATATAAAGATTCACTTTCACCCGAAGTAAATGGAAGTTCATAACAATAATATATTTAGTAAATTCAGTTTTATGACGGACAGCTGAATAGGAAAACGTACCCACCGAAGAAGCCGCAGTGCCTCCAAAACTGATATGAGTTTGGGTCGCCGGAATTGAGCTTGGACCGTAGCAAGTATTGTAGTGTCTTAAGAGTGTGCCCGTGCCACGTCCCCTCTTCCATTTGTATATACGGGAACATCTTGCATTGGGCCCCGTACGGAACTGCTTCACCTTTTGGATCTAAAACAAGTGAGCCATCAGGTTTAGTTTCATTAAGAAGAATAAAAAATTCCTAAACTTTTGTCTTTTGTTTTCTCTTTACAACATTTGGTACATTGGTACCAACTTCAGGAGGGGAACCAACTAAATCGTCAGGAATAAGATTTTTCTCAAAATAAGAATTGTAAATTTCAAAAGCATCATTAGCTTGGTTTGAACCTTGTCCGGCCACTTTAAAAAGACAAATCAAAATATATAAAAGATTATAAAGATAGAGGAGGATACCGGAAAAATAATAATAAGAAATTAGTTTTTTGCAAAAAACTAGAGAGATGGAGGAAGAAAAACTATTTAAAAATATAAATAAAAAAAATCAATTAGAAAGAGGAAGTCGTAGATCGCCGAAATTGCTTGATCGGAAAGTCGTAGATCGCCGGAACTTAGAGCACAACTTTCTTGAAATCTTCTTAAAGATGGAGGAGGATTTTTTTGTGAGAAGGATGGAATTGTTTGTGTTTGAAATGAGAGTTTCATGGCCAATTTATAGAATTTTTTGGAAGGCAAATGACCCCCCATACCCTCAAAATATAGTTGTTGTAATGGGTTTTGGTCATTTTGGTCAAAAAGACCAAAATACCCCTATAACGGTCATAAAACGGTCAAAAAATGGGAGTATTTTGGTAAAAGGGGAACAATGATTCAAAAAAAAAAAAATCGGTTCAACCGGCCGGATGGGGCCTGGCTCGGGCCTGGGCGGGCCTGACCGGGCCGGGCTGAACCGGGCCTAACGTTACATTATATAAAAAAAAAAAGGTCCGGGCCGGGCCGGGCTTGGGCTCGGGCGGGTGAACCCAGCCCGGACCAGGTTCTCTAGTGGGCGGGCTCGGGCCGGGCTACGAGCGGGCTGAACCGGGCCGGGCTTCCTGCGGGCTCGGGCGGGTTCGGGCCAACCCGGCCCAGGTCACACCCTGAGGCGAGGGCGGGGGGGGGGGGGGATCTAGGGGACTGGGGGCTCGCCGGCGCCCGGGGGGTTAGAGGGTTGTGAGCACCCTGAATTTCGGGTTGATTTTTTTAATTTTTCTGATTGATTTAGTTTCAATAAATAAATTATTCTGTTATTTATCTTTAAGTGTACTTTCCCGTGCCTTTGATATTTGGAGTGTCAGGGATGTTCAACTCTGGAAACCTTCTTCACGAGTTTTGTAGTGGACATGATTACCTTCATTTTGGTATATAGTGTCCCACTCAAACTTGTTCCCTTGTACTCTTTTTGCTTCGCACAACTTCGGGTCGAATTAGACCATTTGATCATTAATTAATTTTTTTCACTCTTTTCTTGATCATTATTAGCACGTTACCGTGACTTTTGATTTGGGAGCACCAGACCAGTCATTTTCTTGAAACCAACTCATTATGCATGATCTACTCGAGACGCTCTTCACCCATGACCTTCGTGTCCCACTCAGACACACCCTTTTGTGCTCCATTTGCTTCACACAACTTTTCTGACACGTGACCCGATTTTATTTCACCCCACGGTGTCACATTTATTTTTCAACTTGATTTGTGGGTACCCTGTCGACCAAAACCTGTCAACCCCAAATATGGTCATGGCCCACATTGAGTCTACTACCTGCACGACACTTGTGTCCCATTTATTGGATTCCCCACGTGCTACTTATTTACCCATGATCATAAATGTCTAAATTAATTTATTTATGATATTAAATCTGATGTTTGTAGGAGCGTAAAAAGTGCTTCAGAGAAAGAGTCAAAGAGATGGATCATTTCATTCATAAGTGATCTGTTTTACGCCAAGCAGAGCGGTTAATCTCTTTACGCCCAAGACAAGGCTAATCACTTTACGCCTAAAGCAGACTGATCATTTTACGCTCGGGTCTACACCCATGGTTTTACGCCAAGGACAGATCAGCCACTCTTACGCTGGACAAAGCTGTCAAATCTCGTATTTAATGCAAACTCTGATATGGAGATATTAATGATGGCATATATCACAAAGGGATTTGTTTTATACAGAGACCAATGTTGTCGTTTAGTATGTGGATTGAGCTACTTTACGCTCACACTATGGCTTCTTTTACGCACGAAGACTATACGAGCTTTTACGCTCAACAGCTGACGTGTGCGTAAAGTCTATTTGAGCTACTTTTACGCTCAAGGTTATTTAAACAACCACTTTACGCGGGAAGTCTATGTCAAGGCTATTTTACGCCTAATCTACTGCTTTACGCTCAGAGTACATTGGGGATATTTTTATGCCCTATTCTCCTCCACCAGCTTGGAACGTGGTCTGCCTACGTGGCTTTCATGCCATTCTTCTCGAAGAACGTGTGTACATGCATCCTATTCTTACTGAAATGACGGGACACATGTCAACATATGCAGAGGATGACTTCGATCGTGGGTGGCAGTTGTTAGCGTAAAGATGGAACTTTTGCTGAGTTTTTACGCACAAGAGCCCAAGTCTATAAATAGACTTATTTTTCTGATAACAGACACAAAGAGACAGGAGAGAATAGAGGGATCAGAACATAGAGATTTTGATTCTCCAGAGCATTCTTCTTCAACCTTTCTTTCAGAACAGAGTGAAGCAAAGCAGGAAAGCATTCGGCCTCGCCATCAGTGCCCAAGTGCGTCGATACCTTTCTGGTGACTTAGTTCTTCCAGTTGTTCTACTTCAAGCAGTGATCTTCATCATCATCATATGGTCCAAGGAACAAAGTGATCATTTACGAATCAGACTTCCATAGCAATACTTTCCCAGAATCAAATTTTTACTTCTTGTACTTTTTCTCGTTTATTTTCAAAAGCCAATTTCCAAGGCATTCTGTTAAGTGAAACAATGTTGACCCAATCCGGCTCCACCAAGTCCAGTCCAGCTTCGTGTTACTCTCTCTCATGACACCCTCAGCCTCATTACCCTTGAAAAATACTAAATACCCTATCTACCTATTTTTTATATTTAATAGAAATTCTGTTTATTAAAAATCCAAAGGAATGACCTATTTTCCTATAAATAAA
This sequence comes from Iris pallida, assembly GCA_029216955.1. Classification (NCBI taxonomy): domain Eukaryota; kingdom Viridiplantae; phylum Streptophyta; class Magnoliopsida; order Asparagales; family Iridaceae; genus Iris; species Iris pallida. The sequence goes on along the minus strand of JANAVB010037018.1, from coordinate 6,646,048 downwards.
TTCTAGCCATTGATTCTCCTAATCAATCCTCACCATTAATTTCCCAACATCCCCAACACCCCCTAGCAGCCGGCCCTAACTTTGAGGGAGTAGATTTTCTCTTTCCTCTCTTTATCACACACACAAATTATTACACACAATTAATTTCCCACATATATTATCTATCTCTCTCTCTTCCCTCTCAAACTCCACACGCGCACAGCTACCAGCCCGAGCCACCCACCTAGGCCGACTCCACCTTATCCCTGTTTGCAAAAACAAAAGTATGAAACTTTATTGATACAAACTTTGTAAAAGATTACAATTTGAATTCTGGGAATGGTACAACTGTAGAAATCCAATCTAGATGACGATTGCTTTATCCCTTGGATGATGTGAACTTTGAAGACGGAGCCTCTGAAGTTGAAGACAACTCTGGGATTGAAGGCAAAAAGCCTCGAAAATTGAAGGCAAAAGCCTCGGAAGAATGCAGCAGCACTTGGACAAGAACTCCTGGACTCTCTGAACTTTAAAGTCTGATCTCTCTATGATCTGATCTCTGATCTCCTTGAATGGAGACTTGAAACTCTATTTATAGAGTTCTGAAAAATAACTAACTTTTAGTTATTCTGGACTGCGAATGATGGATTGTACAGCAATTGGATAGCGCAACAGTAGACTGCGCAGGCAGTTGCTCGATCATAGGCCAACTGTCTTGGACACATGGCATCATTTGATTGAAATGCGCATGATCATGTATAGACGATTGCCACGTAATGAACAAATGATGGCATGAATGCCACGTGTATTTTGTTATTTATGTTGATAGAACGCGCAACCTGAATTGCGCTGGCTTTGGATTGCGCAGACTTGGACTGCGCAGGAATGGATTACACCAACATGGATTGCGCTGTCAGCTGTCCTCGAGCGCCGTGCTGCATGATTAAACGAACGGTCGCCTCGTTCTCCGCGCTATCAGCTGTCAGAAGATTTGATTTGTGTCAGGTAATGATGATGATTTGCCACGTCAGCCTGCGCACTTGGTAGTGTGCGCAATCTAGTATGCGCAATCTGTATACTGCGCAATCTGATGTCTGCGCAGTTTATTTGAAAGATTCATTTCTTGATCTTCTGACTTTGTTGATGTGTGCAACTTGATTTTTTAGGACCTACAAGACCCCCTTCAAAGTTTTCGAAAGTTGAATTTATTCAAAATTTCAAAATACTTTAAATTTTGAATTTTAAATCAATTTGCGCATGAAATGAGCTGTCTGCGCAATCTGAGGGATTAGCCCCATTTTCAGGCGCAATCTGAGGCGGCCGTTTCGTTTTCGAAAACTATAAATATCTCTTCGATTCTCATTTTATTCTTTACTTTACTTTCTTCGTACACTTTGATAGAAACTCCTTCGAGCTCTTTCTTCCTTTCTTCTCCGACGATCTCGATGGCTCCCAAGCGTTCCTCCGCCGCTGCCAAGGGCAAAGCCCCCGCCGAGTCTTCGGCCAGGGTTGCGCGACGTGCTTCTCGTCACGAAACTGCTCATCCAGCTCTGCTAGGTAGATGACCTAATCAAAACTCTTTTTAGGGTTTTGATTTCACTTATTCTTTCAGAATCCATCTCTTTTTAGAGATGTGATCATACTGCGCCACCCTTTTTAGGGTTCTGGTTGCACAAATCAGTTCGTTCTTCATTTTTATGAAGGACGACATTCTGCGCAATCGGTTGAACTGTGCTGGCAACAGTCAGCGCAATTCACTGATTTGCACGAGACTGCCAGCGCAAACTGATAACTGTTTGTTTGCGCAGTCTGATTATTGTGCAATCTGATATCGCGCAATCTGATATTGTGCAATTTGATGTTTGCGCAAACTGATGACAGAATCTTTGACTTGACTTGTACTGAATTTTTGTTTTCTCTGTCTGATGCAGTTAATACCAGAGAAGATCCTGGATATGAGGACTTTGTAGGAACTATTTCAGAGTCAGAATACAAAGAGGACCTATCCCATGTGCACTATCCTCAATATGATCTGCCAACTTCCCGTCAGGCTATTTTGATAGCCCAAGATAATGAGACTCTGCTATGTTTGATGAATGGACAACCTCTGGAGTCAGCAGACGCTGTCATTCACAAGAAGCCATTATTCCTGTTCGGCGATGCTTTTGAGAAAAGTTCTCAACCGAGACCAAGGATGAAAGAAAGGATTGTCCATCAGAAGGATAGGACATTCTCGATACCAGATGTTTCCCGCTGCCTCCCCTTATCCCGGTATGCTCATGCAAGCTATCCGAGGAAGATGGAATGGAACCTTACACCTTTCCAAGATGCCCGTCCAGGAAGGATTTTTTGTGAAGAAGGGGCCGAACAAGAAGGACATGTTCTACAGTTCCTCAGAACGATACAGTGTCTTATTAAGAGGTTTGAAACCCGGTTGTATTCCGCCGGAGAATTCTTCCTTGTTATTGCCTGTCAGAACTCCAATATTCGCAAATGAGTTTGCGAAGGTCGAAGGGAGGTACCCAGATCAGGACCTCAGATTAACTGGACTAGTGAATCCAGATTTTAAGAGATGGAACTGCATAGCAAACTGGATTTTGACCAAGTTTGAAAATAAACTTCAGCAAATCAATTTGTACCAAGCAGTGCATGCCACTGTTTATGGTTTTGCCCCTAACTCGCAACTGTTCTTAGCTCTAGCAGAAAGATACAATTACAGAACAGGGACTTTCATGACTCCCGGCGGAGAAATCGGGTTTGCACTTCATGAGATGCAGTTCATCTCTTACTTGCCGATGGGGAATGCCCCATATGAGGAATTTGTCCCAACTAATGATGAGTTGGACAAACTTAGAAAGGAGAATGCAGCCATGGTAGCAGTCTTTGAAGAACTGCTATGTCATTATAAAATCTGCTCTTTGTATTACCAAAGCGGTACATCCAATACTTGTTATTCATCAAAATGGTTGCCTTATCTGTTCCTCAACCATATCAAAGAAAAGAAGACCAAGGAACGTGACAAATGCTATCCTGACTTCTTTAAGCCACTGAGCAATACAGAAGTGGTGAAACTGATGGAAAGAAGTGGGGATTTGGATGAAGAGATGAAGAATGATCATCAATGTCCTCCTCTGAAGAAAGGAGATACTCTAGAGAGTTATTTGAGAGTAGGATATAGATTTATGTCAAAAGAAGCCCAATTAGCAGGGTTTCTGACGTATTGGCTCCGTCGGTTTGTAGTCCCAGGATCCAGTGCCGTAGACCGCTTCCATCGCGGTGTTCTTTTTGCCGCCGTTAGATTAGTCTTCGGCTACAAGATGGATCTTTTGTCAGCGATGACTTGTAGGTTGAATTCCAGTCTTCGTCTGTACGTTGATCTGATGTTGAAAGCTAAAGGAGAAAAAGAATTTTCTCGGCTAGAATTGCCGTATACATATCTGTTCGGGTGGTTGCTTCTTCACCATCCTACTTTGATGGACCCCGGCATGGGACCAGTCGACGACAGCTTTTTGCGGAGATACTCTCATAGTAAGTAGAAATACACTTCTTTGAGAGATTGTAGATATGCTCTGAACCTGAGCAAAGGATGGAACTTTTGTTGCACTGCTCCTCCTGCCGGATATGAACAAATGCCGACAAATATGATTGACTCGAAGATACAACCTTTGAGCCGTGCAGCTTTTGAGTGGTTGAAGACAATTCGACCGTCCTATTTGGTGTATCGATTTGAAGAAGAATGTTATTTAGAGCCATATCTCCCTAGTCGATTTGCTCGACAGTTCGGGTACGACCAATTCCATGTGGGAAATGCCATCACGTGCCTTCAAGGAAAGGGTTTCTTGATAGATGGGGCCCGAGCTTGGGCTTATTATAATGCTCGAGATACGAAAGTAACGTTCTCGATGCCAGTAAATAGCAATCATGGCCCTCGGATGCTATTTACATACTCAGTATTCTATACATCTTCGAACACCTTTGCTGAGAATTTCAATCTCGCGGATAGCTTCGCGTCTTCAACAAGATTGAAGAAGGGAGGAGTCGTCATGTCGCTCCTAGGAAATGATGAGGTGCATGAACCAGTAGATGCACCTCTAGAAGCTTCAAGGGACATTATGTTCCCAGAAGAGGTAAAAGCAGCATTGTGTATTTCTTTGAAGGTGGCTAGATCTCCAGCCAAGAAGAGAAGAAGAGAGGAGCCTCCCGCTCCGGCAGCAAAGAAGAGACTGGTCTTAGATCATTCCTCTGAAAAGATTACCACTAGATCTCAATCTCGGCAGCTGGCCGAGACAATTCAGCAAGAAGAAGCTACCATACCGACCTCTGTTCAAAGACAAGTCGAGATAATAAATGTAGAGAGTCCTGAAAGACCTCTACACAGAAAGAAAAGATTGGTCCGTAGAAGTCAAGTTTTGTCTTCGATCGTGGCAGATGCTACAGCAGGAATCACCATGTCTTCTCCCACCCCTGTTTCTGAATCTGGGAATAAAACTCTTAGTCCAGAACATAGGGAAGAGATTGAACAGAGGGAAGATCTTGATCCGAGAACTGAGGCCGAAGAGCCCAGAGAAAATATCATGGAGGAAGAGCAAGATGTTGTACGACCTCTTTTACCTGTCGCGGAGACGACTCAACTTCCTCCTACTCCTAGGACCCTCCGCGAAGAGAAAGATCGTGAAGTGATTGCAGCTCTAGAAGATTGCAACTACATCCCGCTGGAGGACTATATTGACCAAGCTGCAACTACCAGTGGGAATGCACCAGAAGAAGGTGAAGATGAGGAGAGCTCTTCGTCCGAGAATATTGATGAAGATATGCAAGATCCCGAAAGGGATGATGAAGTGCACATATCTCCTAATGCTGCCGATGATACCTTAGATCCTAACAAGGAAGTTGAGGTAGAAGCATCTCCAGAAACTGTCGCCGATACCTTGAATCCTGAAGAGGATGTTGAGGTAGAGGCATCTCCAGAAAAAGCAGCAGATGAAGAAGCTCCAGAGGAAACTCCCGCCACTGATCCTCAAGGTATAGAATGAAATTAGCAATCTCCTTTTAAATAGATTGATAGCTAACATCTTTATTTGTATTTCCTACAGATCGTGAGACTCCTCCAGCACCTCCGACATGCACGAACATAGTGCCTGTAACGACGATGATTGCTAGTAGCAGTCATCATTTATCCTGTGGTTCTGAAGCAGGCAGTAGCCAAGCTGTTATGGCTGAAGCTACTTCTGTTCAGCTAGAGTCTATTCCTGCAGATGATAGGCTCATTGCTGGATTCAACCATGGTAAGACAGTTTACATCTTTAATCTTCTTGGACAATAGCAAACAACAGGCAAAAATGACAATCTTTACTTTTGCAGAGGAATAACCAGGAGGGGCAACTAGCTCCACTTTGGCTCTTTTATTCAAAGAGCTCGCTGTCCAGATGCAAGAAATTGAACATCCTGCGGCCTCGTCATCAACAGGAGTAGCTGCAACCCCTGGTGCTCTGGCGACTAATCAGCTCATAATCCAATCATTCACCAGATGTTTCTTCGAGTCTTTGGAACCTCTAGTTAATAGAATGATGGATAAAGAAGATGCGAATTTTTTTATGGTTAGAGGTTCGACTTCTTTCCTGGTGAAGGCCATCCGGGAACAGGGTGATGAGGCTCAGGCCACTCTCCTTGATCATATATTGAATGAGCTAGAAATCTCCATAAAGAACTACAAGGAACTCAATAAAAGGGAATTGGAACCTCTAGTACAGGCAGAGTTTGAACGAATGGCTCAAGCAGCTGACATTGAAAGGGTGAATCTCCAGAACCTCTTGGAGGCTTATTCTGCAAAATCCGCTGAGTATCAGTCCAAGCTAGAATCAGTGACCTTGGTGGCTGAGAGAAAAGAGAAAAGAGCTGCTGAGCTGAGAGCAGAGATTGCTCGTCTCCAGAACGAATTAGAAAATAAAGTTACTGATCATCAACTTGCAATCCAACAATTCAATGCTCTGATTCAAGAAAGGGATGAGTACGTGGCAGGTCATGATGCCGAGATTACTCGCCGAACGGTGACCATGCCTATTTTCAATGAAGAAAACGGGATGGAAGAGGCCAGAAGGAGGGTGATGTCCACTCGTGAAGAGCGGCTACAAACTCTGAAGCAGCAAATTACTAATCTGATAATGCCTCCGTCTTAGCAGAACATTTTGTATCTTTATGTCTTTTGTAATACATGTGTTTTTGTAATGTCTCATATTTTGATTAATAAAAGACATTTTATTGTGGCTCCATTATTTGTTGCATATCTTGTTCAGATATAAATAATAGAGATAGAAAATATATTCAGAGGTACAAGACATGATATATTTCTGGATGATTTTATAAGAAAATAATTATATTCATTATATCTGCTCAGAGGTAATATGGACGTGGCAGAATATATCGAATATTATTATTTCAATTGACAACTTAATAACGACAAGTTGCTGATGTGAACGAACGAAAAATGAATCGTCAAAAAGGTGTATACGAAATGAATCGTCAAGTAATGAATCGTCAAGTTGTAATAAATGAACGGGTGAACCGTCAGATGATGATAAATGAACGGATGAACCGTCAGGTAATGATAAATGAATGGATGAACCATCGGATGAATGTAAATGAACGGACGAACCGTCGGATGAATATGAACGAATGAATCGTCAGTTTATAATAAATGAACGGGTGAACCGTCAAATGATGATAAATGAACGGATGAACCGTCAAATGATTGTGAATGAACAGACGAACCGTCGGATGATGATGTTGTTTCATTGTTTGAGGAACCTCTGCCTATAAATAGAACAGAAATCTGACAGGAATGAACACTTCCACTTTTCAACATAAAAATGTCGTCTGGAGATGCATCCAAGCAAGCTGAAATCGCCCCGAAGGTTGAGACGGGCATTGAAGAACGTCCTGCTGATCCAGTTCAGCCAATACAAGTAGAAGCAGGCGAAGGTTCCTCCGCGCCCAAGCCACCGCGAGACATCCTGAATTTTCTGCTTGAACCAGGAAAAACTGAAGAGGAGGAAGCCATGAGGATAGCTGCTTGCAAGTTCCTCGTGGGCTCCAGCAAGGAGGTTCTCGGCTCTTTTGCTGACCGTGTCTTTGAGAAGGACGAAGTGGTCCGCGTCCCAATGTTAAGAAGGATGATAGTGATCTCCCTTAATATCATGTACTATCATTCATGATGAAATAAAATTTTATTTATGAACTTGAACTTGTCTGATGATTTACAAGCATTTACATTTACACATAGTACTTTTTAAGGAACTTGCCATTGATAGGCATCATTGCAATTCGACCGTCGAGCTCTGAGAGTTGATAGGCTCCATTTAAGAAGACTTTGCTTACAACATAAGGACCTTCCCACTTCGCGTCAAATTTGCCTTTGCTCATATGAGTCATAGTCATAGGACGTCTGACTGTTAGAACAAGTTCTCCTTGTTGAAAGGCTCTAACTTTAACTTTACGGTTGAAAGTCTTCGAGATGCGGGCTTGGTATAATTCAATATGTTGCTGAGCCATTAACCGCTTCTCGTCGAGTGCTTCTAATTCTTGAAGTCGAAGAAGATCATTGTTCTCTGTAGTGAGCTCGTTAGCAATGGCAATCCTTAAAGAAGGAATTTGAAGTTCTAGAGGAAGAACAACTTAACAACCATACACCAAAGAGAAAGGTGTAAAGCCTGTAGGGTTGCGGACCGTAGTTCGGTAGGCCCATAGACATTCGCCAAGCTTTTCACTCCAATTCTGTTTGTTAGTGGATACAAACTTTTTGAGGAGCTTGATAATAGTTTTGTTGAAGGCTTCAGCCAATCCATTAGCAGCTGGATTGTAGGCCGTCGAAGCGACATTGTCAATTCAATGATCATCGCAGAATCTGCTGAACTTCTGGCTGATGAATTGAGGTCCGTTATCATGGATGATTCGTTGAGGTACACCAAATCTGTAGATGACATGGTGTTTGACAAAATTGATGACACTGCTGGTCTTGACTTCAGCCAGAGGTATAGCCTCGGCCCATTTGGAGAAGTAATCGGTTATTGCTAATATAAACCGATGTCCTTTAGAAGAAGGAGGATTGATAGGACCTATGACATCCATGCCCCAAGCTTCAAAAGGCCAGGAAGCAACAGTCGGATGAAGAAATTCCGACGGTTGATGAATAAAATCTGCATGGATTTGACAGGCTCGGCATTTCCTTGCATATTCAATGGCATCTGATACCATAGAGGGCCAGTAGTAACCCATGCGTCGGATGCGATCCTGCAGTTTAGGACCGGGTTGATGTGCTCCACAGACACCGTCGTGAGCTTCACGCAACACCTGTTTTGCTTCATCACCAGCGAGACAGCGTAGAAGAAGACCGTCGTAAGTTCGCCGATAAAGAGTCTTGGTGGTTTGATTATAGTAGAATCGGAGAGATCGTCGTCGAATACTCGTAGCCTCCTTAGGATCTTCGGGGTGTATGTCATGAACCACGAAGTCAATGAAAGGAGTTCTCCAGTCTTCGTCGATAACGTTGACTTCAACAAAGTTGCTGAACTCAATATTACGATTGTTTTTGATGCAGAACAATTCTCGGTTGGAGATAACTACCACTTGTTGTCTCTTAATAGGGATGGCTAGGACAGCTGCAAGGTTGGCTAAGGCATCTGCTTCGGTATTGCAAGCTCGACGGACGTAGTCGATGAAGAAAGCTTTAAATGATGTAGCCATGTTGATCGCTGCTTCATGATAAGGCACCAGATCTTGATGTCGAACTTCATAGGTTCCTCTAACCTGATTGACAACCAACTTAGAATCACCGTAAACTTTGAGATATTCGATGTCCAATTGCTTGGCTAATTGAAGACCGATGAGTAGAGCATTGTACTCTGCTACATTGTTGGAACAGGGTTCATCTAGAGAGTAAGCTCTTTGGATGGTCAATCCATTTGGAAAAACGAGAACAACTCCAACTCCTGCTACAATGGCACCATTTGGTCCAATTCTGGATGCACCATCGAAGAATAGACGCCAGGTTGGAAATTCTTCAGAGATCAGGTTGACTTCCAACGTCTCGTCTGGAATTTTATCGTAAAGCTTGGATGTTTCTGGTACGGGATGAGCCGCCAAGAAATCTGCCAAAGCTTGTCCTTTGACAGAATTTTGAGGAACATACACCATGTCATATTGGGCTAGAAGAATGGCCCATGTAGCCAGCCGAGAATTGAGTGTACTGGGCTTTTTCATGAGTACCCGAAGAGGGTTAACTCGAGATATGACATGAATAGTTTGACCGATGATATAATGCCTTGTCTTTTGAACAGCGAACATAAGGGCTAGACATTCTTTTTCAACCGGACTATAACGGTGTTCAGCACCAATCATAGTACGACTGAGATAGTAGATGGCCTGTTCATGACCTTCTTTATTCTTTTGGACGAGTAAAGCACCCAATGAATGGTCCATAGTACGGACGTACATTAAGAATGGAATGCCCGAGATTGGTGGCACCAATACTGGTGGGTTCATGAGATATCGTTTGATGTCGTCGAATGCTTGTTGACATTCTTCAGTCCAAATAAAAGATACACCCTTCTTCATTAGTTGAGTGAATGGTCTGCAGCGTCCAGACAAGTTCGAAATGAATCTCCTGATGTACGCAAGTCGACCTTGGAATCCTCGTAGCTCTTTTAGGTTGCGTGGAGGACGCATCTCTTGAATGGCTTTGATCTTCTCGGGATCCACGTGTATACCCTTAGAGGTAATGACGAAGCCGAGAAACTTACCACTAGAGACACCCAAGAATGACTTAGTGGGATTCATCTTGAGTTGATGTTGGCGCATGAGATTAAAGATTGTTCTCAAATCTTGGATGTGATATTCTTTCAGACGACTTTTAACAGCGATATCATCAACATAACATTCGACTGTTTTACGAAGATATTCTCTGAAAATGGTACTCATAGCCCGTTGGTAGGTTGCACCAGCGTTCTTGAGACCAAATGGCATCACTGTGTAGCAATAGACTCCCCGAGGAGTACGGAAAGATGTGTGTTTTTCATCTTCGGGATTCATCTTGATCTGATTGTATCCAGAGAATCCATCAATAAAAGATATTCGCTCGAACCCACAGGTATTGTCAATCATGACGTCCGTAATAGGGAGAGGAAATTCATCTTTCGGACATGCTTCATTAAGATCCCGAAAATCAATACAGACTCGAACCTTGCCGGTTTTCTTCAGGACTGGAACAACGTTGGCTACCCAATCAGGATGTTGTTCTTCTCGAATAAAGCCACAAGCGATAAGCTTTTTGACTTCATCATCGATTGCGTCCATCATTTCAGGCTTGAATCGCCGTTGCTGCTGTTTGACTGGTTTAGCATTAGGCAGAATGTTCAGTTTGTGAGTAGCAATTTTGGGATCCGAACCTGGCATCTCTTCGTAACTCCAAGCAAAGACATCAATGTATTCTTTAATGAGAAGAATCAACTCTTGCTTATCTGCTTCTGGAAGATTCTTACTAATAAAGATTGGACGAGGTGACCCACTTTCTCCTACATCAACTTGAACTAGTTGATCTTCAGTAGGAGGTTCTCTTTGTTCAAATCGGAGTACCCACTGATTATCCATCTGTTGAGCCCAAGGATCTGTTTCAGGATTTTCTTCAACGTCCTCATCATAGCCTTCCGGAAGTTCAACGGAGACCATATTAGAAGATACGATCACACGATGGACTTTACCAATACTGGTGTCAGAATCCCATGATCTGGAATCAGAAGAGTTAGAACGCTCCTCGCTATCAGATTCAGAGCCTGTTGGGGATAACATCGGAGGAGAAGCATATCCGAGACCTCTTTTGGTCCTGCTGTAGTACATATCTGACTTTCCTTTTGGAACAGCTGTACGGAGAGGAGTCTTTCTACCCTTACCGTAGTTGAGGCCGCTCTTGAAGTCGTAACACATCTTTCGGATGATGTCTTTTGATTGTTGACTATAACGACGGAGTTGAAGATGTCCCGTGTCGTTAACTTTGCTATCATCCGTATAACTGAATTGTTGTTCTTGTCCTTTACTAAAAAGTATTGGACGTTCGCCTTTTTTACGAGCAGGAACAATACGATATGAATCCTTTGGGTGTTCACATGAAACTTCTGTTTGAAGAGATTGCACAACTCCCATTTAAATGACTGATAGCTATCTAACATATCCAAATAGCATTTAGCATGATAAATGACATCAGTATACTGGAAAGTAGGTGCTTTTTTATTGATTTGTACATTGGTATTTACAGCTGGACTTTTAGCCTTAGCAGGCTTAGTCAGATTGATTACAAGAGGGGAAGAAGAAGAACGTGGAGGAGGATTAGCCTTGTTACGACGGAGGTCGATAACAAGCGGCTCAGAGGAGGTGAGCTCCCTTTTGTCCTTGTTATGAGATAGATCTATAACAAGTGGCTCAGATGAAGCGAGCTGCTTTTTATCCTTGTTACGACGTAAGTCGATAACAAGTGGCTCAGAAGAGGTGATCTCCCTTTTGTCCTGATCATCATCAGTAGATTGTTTCTGGACTGGCAAGTGAATAGCCAGTGGCTTGGAGGATTGAGGACGAGAAACACGCCCTTTGACAGGAATAATGAGGGTATCTTTAGGCACTGTTTCTTGCTCTTCTTCAGTGTCCAAAGACAGGACAACCTTCATGAATTCGTCCTTGTATATACGTGCATCATTACAGTATGCTTCAATGCCTTTGAAAGGATAGAGATCAGCCACCTCCTTTTGTACCTCTCCATTGTCATCAACATATTTGAAACATTGATGAAGAGTTGATGGAACAATGTTATGCTCGTGTAGAAATGGTCTTCCCAGCAACGCATTGTAGGAACAACCGTGATTGTCAATGATGTAGAAGGTAACCTTCGTACGAAGATTGCCTATTTGGAGTTTTAGACGAATCTTGCCCAGAGGTTCACTCCTTCCCTGATTGAACCCAAGGATGGTAGTGATTGTACTGGAGAGACTATGCACTGGGATCTTTAGTGCATCCAACATTGTCTTCGGCATAATGCTGAGAGGAGACCCTGGATCTATCAGGATACGATCGACTTTCATTGAGTCGACATATCCTGTATAGTAGAGTGGACGGTCGTGCCTGTTATCTTCCATCAACATGTCATCTTGTGTGAAAGTTATATTTGGAATTAACTCCAACACACTATGACAATGAAGGCAAGAGACTGGTTCTGCTTTTGGCTTCTTAAGCAGGGCTAGACAGGTTTCTGCCTGCATGAGAGCCTCACTCAGAGTTTCCCGAGTCTCTTTAGATAGGCGCAAAAGCTCAAAGATTGACAACCGAGCCGGTGTATTGGCCAACTGAGCCAAGATGTCAAAGTTGTAAGGCTTTTCAAGTCCTGTAGGAGATGACTTCTTTAAGGGCTTGTCAAAGCGGACTTGTTGCTTGCCTTTGTCAGCCCTCATTGGCTTGGGAGGAATAGGTACAACAACTGGTGAAGATGTAGAAGGGATCTCTTCAGTGGAAGCAGGTTGTGTTGGAGTAGGTTCAGAAGAAGAAGCAGGATTCTCTTGAGCTTCAGAATGATCTTTCAAATAGGCTTTCCCTGATCTGGTACCTAACAGAATTTCCTTGTCAACTATGGGGTCAAAAGACACCATGTTGCAAATCTTCGTCTTGCCTTTAGAACGATCTTTCTTCTTAGAAGAAGAGAAAACCTTGAACTCTGGAGCAAGATCGGGATGAATTCACATAATTTCGCCGTTGTCAAGAGACAAGGGGACGAGACCTTTATTTGGTAGAGGAGAAAGATTCTCAATCTCAAGAGTAGCTTTGGGAATAGGAATAATGCCATGTTGTACCATCTGCGGAGGAAAGTCACCGAACTGGACCGAAACCATGTTTACAGTAACAGTCTTCTCATCTTGCTGTAGGGTAACGACACCAGCATTGACAAGCTCTTGAATTTTGCCTTTGAGCACGTAGCATGCTCGAGTGGGGTGTCCAATGAATCTGTGGTAGATACAATATTTAGGATGATCAGTCTTACCGACTTCATCAGGTTTCTTTGGATCTGGGAGCTAAATCTTGTTGCTTTTGAGTAAGCAATCAAAAATACTTGCAGTGTCATTCTCGTCGAAGGAATATTCTACTTTCGGACGAGGTTCCCTCGGTTGCGGTGCAGAAGGAGTGGAAGTGGATGTAGGCTGAGCTACATTAACAGCTAGAGACTCTTTACTCTTCAGATTGATGTTCAGAGTCTCTTTGTTCTTGCGATTGTTCTGACGATTACCGCCACCTGAAGCCTGATGTTCATCCCGGTCGGGGTTAGACATTTGTACCCCCAACTGCTTGAACTTCTCAGCACTCACTTCCGCAGCTTTGGCGTTGACAATAAAGAATGGCCAATCTTGGAAATAAGTTGAGCCTGTCCACATGCTGATGATAGGCAAAAGATTTGCCTTACAGGTGTCTATGGTAACAGCAGCAGGAGTCCCTGGAGGCATTTTTAAGGCTTCTCGGCGGAACCGTTCGATGAAACTCTCAGCAGTTTCATTATGTTTCTGTTTGATTTTGTTGAGGGCCGACATAGTCATGTCGTTGAATTCCTCATAGAATCGTTCCAGAAAGATTTGTTTAAGACCTGAGAAGGAAGTGATACAACCATCGGGCAAACTTCTATACCAATCATATGCTACGCCGGCTAAACAACCGACGAACACTCTGGTAAGAAGAGCGTCATTTGGTTGGAGTTGAACAGTCATTACCTCGAAGTGATTGATGAATTGGCTTGGTGAGGTGCTGCCATCAAACAAAGAGATCGTTGGGATCTTGTATTTTGGCGGGAACGGGACTTCCTTCCATTCAATTGGATAGGGCTGCTTGATCCCCAACCTTTGCAAGTTGTCTTTCTTTTTGAAGGCTTCGAACTGAGTTCGCAAGAGTTTGACAGCTTCATTGGCGTCTTCCGATGACGAAGAAGGAGCAGGTTGAGTCAGAGTAGTTGGAGGAGGAACAACATTATAAGCACTACCCCCAGCTCCTGATTGACTGGGTGTAGTTTGAACTTGTACTTGTACATGAGGCATTTGAGGAGATACTACCCCCAGTCCAGCATTGACAGGTATCGAAGATGCTATGATCTCCGGACTCGCAGCAGGTACAGTCGGTGGTGTGGCATGTTGTGCACAATGATAGAATGCATACTAGCAACCATTTCAGCCATGGTCTTTAGCTTGTCTTCAAGTGCAGTGATTCGCTGTTCTTGATTTGCTGAGGTTGAAGCATCTTGATCTTCATTGACAATGTAAGCCGTGACTTCTCTTGGTACAGTGGAAGACACTGTCTGTTCAGAACTTTCGCTATATGCATCATAGTCGGAGAAAGAGTCGTCTCCTGACTGAGAAGTAGGAAGATAACTCGAAGGGTTTTGAGGAAGGTTCCTTTGACCGATTGTATCTCGGCTTCGGGAACGGGTATGTCGAAATACTCCTTCAGAAGATTCTTGAAGTAAATCCAGATACCGTTGACTAGGACGGCGAGGTTTGCCGTGTTTGGAGCATTTCTTACCCTTAGTGTCTCGGGAAGTCATGTTGACAGAAGCGTACAACACTTCTTCATCCTTTGACATCGATTCAGATTTAGCAAAAGTCAGACGATCGAAGACAGATCGTTTTGTTGTTTGACAACAACACTTGATGATGACTTTATGATTACAATGATGATCAGATGGTTTGTAAGCCCCTGATTTTCAAATTCATTTTTATTAGTGTTAATTAATTTTTAATGTCAATTATAGCCTTAAATAATTATTAGAAATTTTTAGGAATTTTTCTAGAATTTTTAAATGAGTTTTAAATACAAAAATACCATTTTGTAATTTTCTAAATCGTTTTAATACTGTTTTGTAATTATTAGAATTGTTATAATATGATTATGCAATTTATTAAATTGTTTATATATCAGTTTGCAATATTGAATTATTATAAGTTGCGGAATGCAAATTTTTATTTGCATTTATACGCTGCTAGGACTTAGTTACAATTTCATAAACTCTAGGGGGTTTTCTACAAAAGTCCTAACCTAACCCTAATCGACGACCGCCTTTGCGCTGTCGTCGTCTCCGGCGATCCGCCCGAGACCCTAACCCTAATCCTAATTTCTAACCCAAAACCCACCGCCCTAGGATCCTATAAATAGCCCTGACCCCCCAGACCCTAACCCTAGACTCCCCGACCACCCACGACCACCACGAACCACCTTCTTCCCCACTCTTTCTCGTCGGAACCCTAACTCCGACGATCACCACCCCCACCCCTACACAAACCCTCACAGCAAACCACCACCACCACTACGTTCGCCTTGACGAGACGCGCCCAGCGCCACCGAAGCGCCGCGACGCCGACGCCTCCACCGCCCGTCAGCACGTTCGAAACCCTTCCTCTACGCCGGATACGTAAGTGTCAGCTTCATTTCGTGTCAGCTGTGTCTCGATTTCACGTGAGAGACTCGCCAGGACACGGGGATGGTTGTCTAGTAGCTGGACACGAAAACTAGGGCTCGTGCGTGTCGTGCGAAGCACGGACACGAGCAAAACCCTGTGTCCTTAACTGTCAGGACACAGGACTGTGTATTATTTTTTTATTTTATTTTATTATTTAAATCAACTAAAACCTAATAAATTAAACTAAAACCCTATCCTAACAATCGGGCCGACTGGCCCATTGGCCAGCGCGCAGAGCCTAAACCCCCCCCCCCCCCCCCGCTGGCTCAGGATCGAGCCCCCCCCTTTCCTTTCTGTTTTCTTTTCTGTTTTCTTTTTGTCTTTTCTTTTTCTTTTTGTTTTATATATATATTTATATATGTATGTATATGTATATATATATTAGTATATATATATATATGTATATACTGTATTTTACAGTATTTAATATATATGTATATATTTTATAAGTTAGTAAATTTTATATATATATGTTTATATATACATTTTCCTATGTATATATATATATATTATATATATATACACTATATTATTAAGTTTGTTCTTATATATATATATATATATTTGTATATATATATATATATATACTTAATAAATTAAGTATTTTTCTCTTACATATATATATGTACTTTTAAAACATATGTATGGATATTTTTACTATACATAATTTTGCCTTATTAAAATATTAATATTTGTTTTGTACTTTTTACCAAATTATATTTTAGTGTTTTTAAATTACTGCAACCATTTGGTGTCCAAGCCTAGCATGGATATTTGGGCTCAAATGTATTTTCACACATTCAAGACCTGTACAAGTCATATTGGACTTGATTCATGGCCTTGGGTCCTGTATTTTGAACTTTGGTTCAAATTATATACATGGACAAAATACGCAGATAATTAATTATTGTGTGCATTGCTGTTTTTGATTTTCTAAAAAAAATACTTAAAGTATTGCTAAAATTATGGAAAAATAGTTTTTAGATACTTTGTTAAGTTAGCTAATTTAGTATAATTTTTGTAGTATTTAATTTACTGTTTTGCCACTAGTTTGGCATATGAAACCAAAACCCACTTTCTGTATACTTAGGAAAACTGATTTTTATAAAATACTTGTACTGGTTAATAAATTCCAGAAAAATTATAATAAATTTCTATGATTAACAAGGATCACCTTGGTACTTTACTTTAAGAAAAACTAGGCTTTTTGTCTACTTTGAAAATTGTTAGAACACAATGATCTTTTGATTTATTTATTGATTAATTATGACTTGTAGCTTTTTGTGTTATTTGGAGTTTTAGTCATTTTGAACCCCATCCCTCACTAGTGTAAAGACCCTAGAAAGTTAGTTAACATAGTGTGTCACCCCACATGGGTCTCATATGCCAAGTCATCATTTTGGCTAGGTGCCCAGTCACAAGTCGTGTCGCACCAATTAGTGTCCTAGTGATTTAGCTTAGTGTAGAACTAAGTTATTATATTTTACTTCTACAGCGACGAGTTACTGGACATCCATAGCACTGTTATCGCAGCTTGTTTTGTTTTGCTTTGCTAGAGGCAAGTACTTTCTACGAACTTTACATATTGTCACATAAATGAACTGCAAACCCCACCATGTTATATGCTGATCCTTGGGGTAGCAAGTTAGATCTCTACATGTTGTACTTCCAGTTACTACCATGCTTAAAACCGTCTTGATGTATCTCTCACATGATTAGAATATGGGTTATGGGAAAACTGATAGTATTGTACGTGATCACGACCCCCCTACAGTAGCGAGCTCGGTCGCATTCTATATGCATTGCCTTGCCGCAGGCCATTACCCCGCATGTCTGTACGGATGTACATTTATGCTTGTTAACTTGTACGTATGTACATTTCATTATGTGCCCTCCAGCATATTTTACATCTATTGACCGATCACGTACTTGCTACAGTTTTAAACATTACATATACATCTGTCTCTATGACATATGTGTCCTTGCCATGATAGACTATGTGATGCCATGCTTTCCAGTTATTTCTCACATGTTCATTCTCATGTTCATTTCCATGTTTCATATGCTAGTTTGCTAGATTTAGTACTTGCTCCCGTCCTGACAGGATAACGTTGTAGGTGTCCTTACTGAGGAGGAGTTACTCTGCGACTCATACTATGGAGTTACTGCCGAGGACCCGGCTCTGCTTTACGAGGATGTTCTTGCGGGGAACCTCGCCTAGTTGTCTTTTTGTTTACTTAGACTTTTGAGAGTAGACATGTATTAGACTACATCATTTTGTAACTGGACATGTATCCAGTTTTACATTTCAGTTCACTTGTACTTGGATATTTTACTATATACGACGACTTTTGTGTTTGGAGCATTTATGATTCTTCTTCACTTATAGAACTGTTAGTACATTTAGTCTTATCCTGTTGTCTTTAGAACAGCTTACTACGTTTTATCTCAACGTAGGCTGGACATGACTCGGCCTGGCCCAACAATTTGGGTAGCGGGTCGTGACATGTTTTTAGTGGTGGCCCACGCAGGTCCCGACTAAACTGTTTGGTTACGTTATTGTACCAAGCATGCCTGCAATTAGGAACTTAAGGTAATTAGACAACATTAGGAAAGACGCTTAGAACACCTAGAGGAATGCTAGGATTGCAACATAGGAAACACATCACATGATTGCTATTATAATTAGATTTTCTTGCATATGATTGCTTACTTTAAACAAGTCCTTATAAGTCTTTTTGTGTAATTTAGATGGTGCTTACTCGTTCGTCCCAGCATGTTACCCCCGAAAATGGGGCCCTCCATATCCAGTCAGCTGACCAGTTGACTGATACACCTCCACCTACCACATTCCCCCACTACACAGATCCACAGACCCAGATACCACCTTCCACATCCCAGGCCCGGCAGGACCCGATACTTCCACCACCCCCTATCACTATACCCACCCAGGCTTCCGTCACTCTCGACGGGACCCAGCTGCTCACACTGATCCAGGGGTTCCTAACAACCCATCAGGAGCAGACTACCCTACTCCGCCAGAGCATGGAACGTTCTGAGGGACGTCCCGTGGTCCCACCACATGTAGAGCCACGACAGAGAGCGGGGACGGTCAAGGACTTCATGGGTCTGAATCCCAAGGAGTTCTCAGGGACTGAGGGCATAGTAGTAGCTGATGACTGGCTAGATTCTGTAGAGAGGAAGCTTATGGGAGTTAGGATGCCGGATGACCTACAGGTCGAGGCAGCAGGATTCCTGCTGATAGACTTAGCCGGAGTCTGGTTCAGGAATGAGCCGTTGTTCGCGAGAGGTAGAGCCACCTGGGACCAGTTCAAGACCCAGTTCAAGAAGAAATTCTTCTCGACCACTGCTAGAGTAGCCATGGGGCTACGATTCCAGAACATCCAGCAGGGGAACCGTTCTGTTGACGACTATGGGGGAGAGTTCAGTCACTTGAGCCATTTTGCTCCTAGTCTGGTTGCTGATCCAGAGGAGATGACCCGTAGGTTTTGCCATGGTCTAGTTCCAGACATTGGTATTCTTATAGTGGCAAACGGTACGACTGACTACTACCAGAGCCTAGAGTTAGCCCGGAGCATCGAGGAGCGTCTTCTGTCATGCAAGAGGCCGGCTCCTGTACATCATGAGGGTCCGTCCAAGCGTCAGGCTTTCCAGCAGAAAGCACCGGCGCCACCCCAACAGACTTATCGTCCCACTACACCACATCATCAGACCCCGCCAGTTAGAGCCCCGGGACCCCGGCAGCAGCAGCAGCAGCAGAGGGGAGCCATATGTTCTTTCTGCAGAAGACCAGGGCACGACAGCACCATCTGCAGAAAGAGGTTGAAGCAGTGCTTAGCTTGTGGGTCTGCCACCCATCAGATTCGGGACTGCCCAGTAGCGAAGCCTAGAGGACCGCTCCTGACTCAGCAGCAAAGGTTCGGGCAGCATCTGCAGCAGCAGAAGGGACCTCAGGGGAGGGTCTATAGTCTAGCCGTTGAGCCGGAGCCGGAGCAGGTTTCGTAGCCGGATTACTTAGCTGACGTCATCACAGGTCATGTTTATTTGCATACTTTTCTAGCTGTATGTTTGTTTGATTCTGGTGCATCTCATAGCTTCCTATCATTAGAGTTTATGCATAAATATCATCTAGTAGCTACACCTACTGCGGAGATTAGTAGAGTGATGACGGGAGGAGGACCAGTGCCTATTATATCTATCTATAGGTGTTCTATTTTTATAGCCGGGAGAGAGTTCAGAGGGCGATTCTTTGTGATGCCGCTCCCCGGTTATGATATCATATTGGGGATGGACTGGCTTAGCTATGCCCATGCATCTATAGATTGCCATGAGGGTAGTATTGTGTTCAGTCCCCCAGGCACAGCACCATTCAGTGTCAGGAGGACAGGGCCGGAGATCAGCTTAGAGCCGAACTGTTGTGCTACAGTCGAGGACGTCGCACCGAAACACCCTATCATTAGGGAGATCATGGATGTATTCCCAGAGGATCTTCCAGGACTTCCGCCAGACAGAGATGTGGAGTTCACTATAGATCTAGTGCCGGGTTCATCACCAGTATCCCGGGCTTGCTATAGAGTGAATCCCAAGGAGGCCATAGAGATGAAAGAGCAGATTGATGACCTGTTGAAAAAGGGTTTCATTCGATCCAGTGCTTCTCCATGGGGAGCACCAGTGCTCTTTGTGCCTAAGAAGGATGGTACAGTCCGGTTGTGTATTGATTACCGGGCCTTGAATGCCATCACTATCAAGAACAAATATCCTCTGTCCAGGATAGATGATTTATTCGACCAATTGAGCGGGGCGAAGGTGTTTTCCAGGATAGACTTGAGATCCGGGTACCACCAGGTGAAGGTTAGGCCAGCAGACATCCAGAAGACGGCGTTCAACACGAAGTACGGGCAGTACGAGTTTCTGGTGATGCTATTTGGTCTCATAAATGTGCCAGCTGTCTTTATGAACTTGATGAATAAGACATTTCACCAGTATCTGGATAAGTTCGTCGTAGTGTTTATCGACGACATCCTGATATACTCGAAGACGCCGGAGGAGCATGGAGAGCACTTGCGAATAGTTTTGGGGATTCTGAGGCAGGAGAGATTGTTTGCCAAATTGTCGAAGTGCGAGTTCTTTTTAGACCGAGTGGAGTTTCTCGGCCATGTAGTCACTGGAGATGGAATCTCGGTGGATCCCAGGAAGATTGCTGCAGTTGAGACGTGGAAGGCTCCGACGTCAGTTTCAGAGATCAGGAGCTTTCTGGGTTTAGCAGGCTATTACAGAAAGTTCATCCAGGACTTTGCTAGGATAGCTGAACCCATGACGAAGCTGACGCGGAAGGACGCAGAGTACATCTGGTCAGAGGACTGCCAGGCGGCATTTGAGGAGCTGAAGAGGAGGCTGACGACCGCTCCAGTTCTGACTTTACCTTCAGGTTCTGGAGGTTTTACCATATACAGCGATGCTTCTGGGAAGGGGCTAGGATGTGTTCTACAGCAGCATGGGAAAGTAATTGCTTATGCATCTAGGCAGTTGCGGACTCATGAGAGGAATTATTCTACCCATGACCTCGAGTTAGCTGCGGTGATCTTTGCACTCAAGTTATGGAAACATTATTTATACGGAGAGCGTGTGGAAATCTTTACTGACCACAAAAGCTTGAAGTATGTGTTCACGCAGAAAGAGCTGAACATGAGGCAAAGATGATGGTTGGAGTTGATGAAGGACTTCGACATCGATTTACAGTATCACCCCGGGAAGGCAAATGTGGTGGCGGATGCGCTGAGCAGGCATCCGATGGCATGGTACCTGATGATTGATCGGCATTTGCGGGAGGATCTGGAGAAGCTCGGTATCGAGCTAGTTCGGCCAGGATCAGTGATACAGATGATGGCGCTTGACATTCAGTCAGGTTTGATGAAGCAGATCCGGGAGGCACAGTCTACAGATGAGAGTCTTCGCAGACTTCGACCCCAGGCGTTAGCTGGATTGCTGGATGACTTCACTATAGCGGAGGATGGATCCCTGAGGCATGGCAGCCGATTATGCGTGCCGAAGGGAGAGCTGGTAGAGGCAGTCTTGCAGGAGGCGCACCGATCGAGATATTCTATTCACCCTGGTGCTAACAAGATGTACCGTGACTTGCGGAAACATCTTTGGTGGCACGGAATGAAGAGGGATGTATCACGTTTCATCTCGAGATGCCTAGTTTGCCAGCAGGTCAAGACGGAGTGCCAGAGGCCAGCTGGTTTGTTGCAGCCGTTACCCATTCCCGAGTGGAAGTGGGAACATATTACGATGGACTTCGTTTCAGGGCTTCCTCGTTCCCAAGGAGGAAAGGATGCCATCTGGGTCATCGTAGACAGGCTGACGAAGTGTGCGCACTTCATACCCTTCAAGGTGGGGCTTTCCACCGAGAAGTTGGCGGAGCTATACATGCAGCAGATAGTTCGCCTACACGGAGTGCCGGTGAGCATCATGTCAGACAGAGACAGCAGATTCACATCCTACTACTGGAGGAGCTTGCAGGAGGAGTTGGGCAGTAGGCTCAAGTTCAGTACGGCGTACCACCCGCAGACAGATGGGCAGTCCGAGAGGACGATACAGACGCTGGAGGATATGCTGAGGACTTGCGTGCTGGACTTCGGAGGATCATGGGAGAGCCATCTGCACTTGGTAGAGTTTTCATACAACAACAGCTACCAGGCCAGTATTGGTATGTCTCCTTTCGAGGCGCTTTATGGACGACGATGTCGGACACCGCTCTTTTGGGATGATGTCGGAGACAGGGTTATGCTTGGGCCAGAGATGATCACGGATGCAGCAGAGAAAGTCGGGATGATCAGAGACAGGCTCAGAGTAGCTCAGGACAGGCAGAAACACTGGGCTGATGCTAGTCGCAGGCCGATGGAGTTCGCAGACGGTGATATGGTGCTAGTGAAGATATTACCTACTCGAGGGACGATCCAGTTCGGACGAGGAGGGAAGCTGAGCCCCAGATACATCGGGCCGTTCGAGGTGCTTGGCAGGATCAGAGAGGTAGCTTACAGGGTTGCACTTCCACCCAACCTAGCAGGAGTTCACGACGTCTTTCACGTATCTCAGCTGAGGAGATATGTTCCAGACCCCAGTCATGTGCTAGACCATTCAGAGTTGGAGGTCGGACCGAGCCTTACAGTTTTTGAGCAGCCAGTGGAGATATTAGACAGGAGAGAGAAGAGGCTGAGGAACAAGGTTATACCCCTAGTACGAGTAGCTTGGAGCCGTCACTCCCCAGGTGAATCTACTTGGGAGAGGGAGTCGGACATGAGGGAGAGATTTCCTTACTTGTTCGATCCAACCGCTGCGAGGGAACCACGCCGACGCCTCCATCGCCCGTCAGCACGTTCGAAACCCTTCCTCTACGCCGGACACGTAAGTGTCAGCCTTATTTCGTGTCGGCTGTGTCTCGATTTCACGTGAGAGACTCGCCAGGACACGGGGATGGTTGCCCAGTAGCTGGACACGGAAAATAGGGCTCGTGCGTGTCGTGCGAAGCACGGACACGAGCAAAACCATGTGTCCTTAACTGTCAGGGCACAGGACTGTGTATTATTATTTTTTTTTAATTTTATTATTTAAATCAACTAAAACCTAATAAATTAAACTAAAACCCTATCCTAACAATCGGGCCGACTGGCCCATTGGCCAGCGCGCAGAGCCTAAACCCCCCTCCCCCCCCCCCCCCGCTGGCTCAGGATCGAGCCCCCCCCCTTTCCTTTCTGTTTTCTTTTCTGTTTTCTTTTTTTCTTTTCTTTTTCTTTTGTTTTATATATATATTTATATATGTATGTATATGTATATATATATTAGTATATATATATATATATATATATATGTATATACTGTATTTTACAGTATTTAATATATATGTATATATTTTATAAGTTAGTAAATTTTATATATATATGTTTATATATACATTTTCCTATGTATATATATATATTATATATATATACACTATATTATTAAGTTTGTTCTTATATATATATATATATTTGTATGTATATATATATATATATATATACTTAATAAATTAAGTATTTTTCTCTTACATATATATATGTACTTTTAAAACATATGTATGGATATTTTTACTATACATAATTTTGCCTTATTAAAATATTAATATTTGTTTTGTACTTTTTACCAAATTATATTTTAGTGTATTTAAATTACTGCAACCATTTGGTGTCCAAGTCTAGCATGGGTATTTGGGCTCAAATGTGTTTTCACACATTCAAGACCTGTACAAGTCATATTGGACTTGATTCATAGCCTTGGGTCCTGTATTTTGAACTTTGGTTCAAATTATATACATGGACAAAATACGCAGATAATTAATTATTGTGTGCATTGCTGTTTTTGATTTTCTAAAAAAATACTTAAAGTATTGCTAAAATTATGGAAAAATAGTTTTTAGATACTTTGTTAAGTTAGCTAATTTAGTATAATTTTTGTAGTATTTAATTTACTGTTTTACCACTAGTTTGGCATATGAAACCAAAACCTACTTTCTGTATACTTAGGAAAACTGATTTTTATAAAATACTTGTACTAGTTAATAAATTCCAGAAAAATTATAATAAATTTTTATGATTAACAAGGATCACCTTGGTACTTTACTTTTAAGAAAAACTAGGCTTTTTGTCTACTTTGAAAATTGTTAGAACACAATGATCTTTTGATTTATTTATTGATTAATTACGACTTGTAGCTTTTTATGTTATTTGGAGTTTTAGTCGTTTTGAACCCCATCCCTCACTAGTGTAAAGACCCTAGAAAGTTAGTTAACATAGTGTGTCACCCCACATGGGTCTCATATGCCAAGTCATCATTTTGGCTAGGTGCCCAGTCACAAGTCGTGTCGCACCAATTAGTGTCCTAGTGATTTAGCTTAGTGTAGAACTAAGTTATTATATTTTACTTCTACAACGACGAGTTACTGGACATCCATAGCACTGTTATCGCAACTTGTTTTGTTTTGCTTTGCTAGAGGCAAGTACTTTCTACGAACTTTACATATTGTCACATAAATGAACTGCAAACCCCACCATGTTATATGCTGATCCTTGGGGTAGCAAGTTAGATCTCTACATGTTGTACTTCCAGTTACTACCATGCTTAAAACCGTCTTGATGTATCTTTCACATGATTAGAATATGGGTTATGGGGAAACTGATAGTATTGTACGTGATCACGACCCCCCTACAGTAGCGAGCTCGGTCGCATTCTATATGCATTGCCTTGCCGCAGGCCATTACCCCGCATGTCTGTACGGATGTACATTTATGCTTGTTAACTTGTACGTATGTACATTTCATTATGTGCCCTCCAGCACATTGTACATCTATTGACCGATCACGTACTTGCTACAGTTTTAAACATTATATATACATCTGTCTCTATGACATATGTGTCCTTGCCATGATAGACTATGTGATGCCATGCTTTCCAGTTATTTCTCACATGTTCATTCTCATGTTCATTTCCATGTTTCATATGCTAGTTTGCTAGATTTAGTACTTGCTCCCGTCCTGACAGGATAACGTTGTAGGTGTCCTTACTGAGGAGGAGTTACTCTGCGACTCATACTGTGGAGTTACTGCCGAGGACCCGGCTCTGCTTTACGAGGATGTTCCTGCGGGGAACCTCGCCTAGTTGTCTTTTTGTTTACTTAGACTTTTGAGAGTAGACATGTATTAGACTACATCATTTTGTAACTGGACATGTATCCAGTTTTACATTTCAGTTCACTTGTACTTGGATATTTTACTATATATGACGACTTTTGTGTTTGGAGCATTTATGATTCTTCTTCACTTATAGAACTGTTAGTACATTTAGTCTTATCCTGTTGTCTTTAGAACAGCTTACTACGTTTTATCTCAACGTAGGCTGGACATGACTCGGCCTGGCCCAACAATTTGGGTAGCGGGTCGTGACATGGTTGAACTGAAGGTGTTGAGATAGTATCCCGCTTTTGTCTGAGATGTTCTCGGAGATCGGGAACAGCAGCAGGACGAGGAAAACTCTGAGGGATCTATTCTTTGATAATGTTCGGAACTTGATTCTGATTCTTTAAATGTTTAGTCCTTTGAGTGTACGGGGAAGTGCTCACTTCATTAGCATAAGTGTCGGGATCTTTGACCCTGGAAGTTTGTCTTTGATGTTTGATCTTCGGCATTGGCTGTTTGCGTTTTGCTGAAGTAGGCCTGTTAAGATAAGTTCTTAAATCTGCAAACTCACCCCCAGAGGTTTCTGTTTGAGACACCAGCAGTTTTTCCTGTCTTGAGCGGGATATCTTAAAAGTTGGGAGGTCCTGGAACTCTGCTACCGGGGTAGACAGAATACCTCTTTGATCAGTACAAGTTCTCTTGTCATGAAGAAAAGAAGAATCCTTATTTGAAGGAGTTCTTGTACTGGCTGGTGCCGGAGCACGTTCAGATTGATCTTCTACGATAAAAACTGAGGAAGATTGAGAAAATACCAAAGGGCCTTTTCCTTTGTTTTGTTGAGAAGGGTTAGCTAAAGAGCGTTTTCCTCTGTTGTCTTCCAAGTCATGAGACAAGGAAGTCTGAGAAAAGACCAATGGGCCTTTTCCTTTGTTTTGAAAATGATGAGGAATAGCCCAAGGACTACCCCCAGTAGATTGCGCAGGAGCAACAGGGTGTTTGAGAGGAGGAACAGAGCTCTTCTCCTTGTTATGAGAAGAAGAGAGTTTAGCCAAAAGGCTGTCACTCTTGGATTGTGCAGACATGCTTTGCGTATGGATGGATGGCGCACTGGTTCTGGCCACAGAAACTATGGTTTGTGCATCAGGAGTTCTTGCTACAGAGTGCTTAGGATGGACTCTGGATGTTGGAGTATTGGTTTGCGCAGGAAGATTGGCAGCTAACAGCGCCAGAGGCATAGGAGTCTTGCACTTAGCCAAGGCAGCATATGAAGTACTCTGTATACTGGCAACAACAGATTGCGCAGCATTAGTTGAGACAGATTATGCAGCAGGCTTGATGACAGAAGCTTTGGACTGCGCAGCAGTCTTGCTGGCAGACAGCACAGGAGTCTTACTGGCAGCATCAATAGACTGCGCAGCAGTCTTTGGGACCCATACTGGGCGCACTTTGCTTGTGGCAGAAGTGGTTGCAGTGCGAGGAGTGGTCTTGGAGATGATCATGGCCTCGTAGGCTGTCTGGTTGATCTTCACAACCAGTGTCTTCTGCGTCTTTCCGATAGACGCTATGTCATATTGAGTTGTCACTTCCTCGTCGGAGGAGAAAGTCGTCCCCAGCAGAGTCGCCATTTTGTTTACAAAAACAAAAGTATGAAACTTTATTGATACAAACTTTGTAAAAGATTACAATTTGAATTCTGGAAATGGTACAACTGTAGGAATCCAATCTAGATGACGATTGCTTTATCCCTTGGACGATGTGAAATTTGAAGACGGAGCCTCTGAAGTTGAAGACAACTCTGGAATTGAAGGCAAAAAGCCTCGAAAATTGAAGACAAAAGCCTCGGAAGAATGCATCAGCACTTGGGCAAGAACTCCTGGACTCTCTGAACTTTAAAGTCTGATCTCTCTATGATCTGATCTCTGATCTCCTTGAATGGAGACTTGAAACTCTATTTATAGAGTTCTGAAAAATAACTAACTTTTAGTTATTCTGGATTGCGCATGATGGATTGTGCAGCAATTGGATTGCGCAACAGTAGACTGCGCAGGCAGTTGCTGGATCATGGGCCAACTGTCTTGGATACATGGCATCATTTGATTGAAATACGCATGATCGTGTATAGACGATTGCCACGTAATGAACAAATGATGGCATGAATGCCATGTGTATTTTGTCATTTATGTTGATAGAACGCGCAACCTGAATTGCGCTGGCTTTGGATTGCGCAGACTTGGACTGCGCAGGAATGGATTGCGCCAACATAGATTGCGCTGCCAGCTGTCCTCGAGCGCCGTGCTGCACGATTAAATGAACGGTCGCCTCGTTCTCCGTGCTCTCAGCTGTCAGAAGATTTGATTTGTGTCAGGTAATGATGATGATTTGCCACGTCAGCCTGCACACTTGGTAGTGTGCACAATCTAGTATACGCAATCTGTATACTACACAATCTGATGTCTGCGCAGTTCATTTGAAAGATTCATTTCTTGATCTTCTGACTTTGTTGATGTGTGCAACTTGATTTTTTAGGACCTACAATCCCAGTCCCCTGGCCGCCGGCCACCGGCCTCCTCTGCCGTGGCCGAGCGCCGTCGGCCACCTTTTCTCCTCCTCTTCTTCAACAACCATCACCAACCACCAACACCATAGCCATCATCACCAACCACCGTCCACTCCACCTCCACGTCCAAACCAATCAAACCGACCATCCAGTCCTCCGCCCCCGTCGTGCCTTCTCCGGCCGGGCTAGGCTGTGCAGCCCCGCGCGCAGCTGCAAACAGCAGCAGCGCACAGCAGCGTGTGCGTACATCGGCGTCGGCCGGATTTGGCCCCTGGCCGGCGGTTCAGTGCCGCAGCCGCTGGCGTGGCCGCCGTGGCTGGCCACCCTTGGCCGGGCGCACCCCCGAGGCAGGCCCCGTGGCCTTTGCTCCTCTCTCCGATGTGTATCAGAGGCAATCCGTGCGTTTGGCACGGGTTCCCGTCGTGACGAGCCCGGAAACGAAGCTGAGATGCCACCTCGTCGCAGCAACTTCGTGCACAATTTTCGAGAAATTTGTCCTTTGGATCGGCGATTTCTTCGCTCCGTCACAATCTCGGTATATCCACCTTCACTCCTGTCAATTTTCGTTCGTTAATTTTATCGTTTGATACATCAAAACCGGCCACCAAGTTGACCGTTTAAATTGTATAAATTTTGGACAGTTTTGCGGAGCCAACTTCGTCAGCTTGTACCTCCTCCACCGTAGCTCCATTTGGCGTGCTACCAGTTCCAGTGCGAAGCTGGTACAACCATTTTACTACCCCTCCAGTTTCGTTTTATTGTGAGCTATTTTGATTCGTTGAATTCGACGCCAAAGTTGGCCGTCCGAATTCGTAATTTCCAACTTGTAAAATTCTATTTTTGAACACGGGACTCCAGATTTCATTTCTGACACCACCAGTAGACTCATGGCGTCATTCTGGCATGTTTTCATATAAAATTTGTTAGATTTGGAGGACGTGGGCCCTGGCACGCATTTCGGTACAAAGTGGGTCCCACAGTCCGGGTCAACGGGACTTTTTGACGTCGGCTCATCGGAATCCAATTCCGGATATACCGTTGATTTCGTATCATCATTCTGGACTCGTTGACATATAATTTTCTAGGTTTTAGTGGACATTGGATCCGACACGCATTTCGGTGCAAGTCGGATACCAATATCCGGGTCAACAGGTCATTTTGAAATCGGCTCATCGGAATCCAATTCCGGATATACCGTTGAGTTCGTATCATCATTCTGGACTCGTTGACATATAGTTTGCTGAGTTTTAAGAGCATTGGCTCCGGCACACATTTCCGTGCAAACCGGAATTCTAATATTCTGGTCAACGGACCAAATTGAGATCGGGTCAACGGAATCCAATTCTGGATATACCATTGGGTTCGTATCGTCATTCTGGTTTCGTGGACATATATTTTATTATATTTTATATACTTATTTTTCTTGCACGTTTTTCGGTGCAAAATGGCTCCTACACGGATACCGTTTTGCCCCGAAATTACCTTTTTGCCTTTGTGTCCAAATTGGACCGATGGATAGGCTATCCTAGCTAATTTGACCATTCTGGACACGTTGGAGATATTTTATTCATCATCCGACAATGTTTGTAGATAGTTTCTCTATGTATCACCTTTTATTATCATTAATTCTTATAATATTCGTATTTCGGGATTAGTACAACGAAACTGAGATCGGTCAATTCCAGCGATCTTACATCGCTGAAATTGACCAGATGGACACGTGGATTACTATAATAAGATTATTAACCTTATCGTTGATTATCTTATCTCGATTTGCGTGTCGTAAGTTTTGACGTACGAATAACGAAGTACACTTTATATCTTTAATAATTAGACTAGTATTGACCCTGTTTGACCAGAGTTGACCAGTTGACCAAAAGTCAACTGTAAGTCAACTCTTGACCAAGTTTGACTAGATTGTTGACCGGAGTTGACCTAGAGTTGATTTGACTTAGAAAAACCTAGGATAATATAGATTGCTTGTAGAGATTCATTTATTACAACTTGAACACCTTGTAACCTGTATTGCTTTAAATAGGACTATGTGGCTTCAGTTGGACCCCTATACCTATCAGCTGTTCTGGTTATCATGCGAGTACATTTCCTGATCATTTTATATCCTGTTTATAATTATTTTCCTGCTTTAAATTACTTTACTTGATACTGTCACGTTGGTCACACGGATTAGTACTATATGGATCCCTTCTTGAGATATTATCCTTCAGGAGCATCGGATACTACATGTTCTGTGCGTTTCACTTACATTGTGTATCACTATGCTTCATGGTTCATTGATCACTTGTGACATGTACTCTCATGATCACAGAGTCTCCTTGAATCTCCCATTTATGGGCATTCCTAGAATCACCCATTTATGGGCATACCATGTATCACCCCTTGTGGGCCATTGCATGGAATCATAACATAATCTGGCTGGATCTTTGTGTATTGATTGGGGGTACGGGGGAGTAGAAGTAGACATGTGAATAATATCCAAGTAGTGTAGCATCAGAATCTTTTGCGTAGTGTAGTATCAGAATCTCCTATGCCATTTACATGTCTATATTGTACTCTGACTCACTAGCCACTGTTAGTTCTCTATTTATAGTAGATATTTCTATTACAGTTCTCTCTCTGTTTACATACTGTATTTCTTTCAGATCCTGTATCTTACTTTACTGCATGATTATATTTTCTAACCTGCTATGATTTGTTGAGATGTACTGTGCTCGCTCCTGTCCTGACTGGACCTGTTGATAAATTTTACAGATAGCCTGGAGGTTGCCTGATAGCCTAGAGGAGACACAGTAGAGGTTGTATAGATAGTTATTTCAGTTGTCTTGAGTTGTATTTATTCTATGGATTACTGTATTGAGCTTTGAGATGTTTTCTGGGTTTGTGTATCTTAGACACTGAGACTTCTATCTACTGTATCTCTTTGTGGATTTCATGTTTTATCTATCTTTTATCATGCTCTACCTTAGATGTGATTGAAACTGTATCTGCTATGTCACCTCCATTCGGAGAGTATATACTGTACAGGTACCTTTATATTGTTAGATGGTTGACCTAGGACAGCGTTCTACCGCCGACATCGCGGCGTAGGCTGGAAGTACCCGCGTCTCGTGCCCTTACTCTAGGGTGCGGGTCGTGACACGTTTTTAGTGGTGGCCCATGCAGGTCGAGTTTGTGTAATGGTATTCAAACTAGAGTATCACTACAGCCTGCAGTAGGATTAGGATATATTTTTGAAGGTACTCAATCACAGTTAGTATCCCTTGAGAGAGTCCTGGGACGACCCTTGAGAATCTTATTTTAACTTCGATTTGAAAACTCTTCTTCCCTTGATTTGATTAATCTTTAGTTCTGTTGTTGAACTTGATTTTGATGGATTATCGTTGAATTTGAGTTTGTATTTATTGATTTTGATGGATGATTGTTGAATTTTGAATCTTGATGTTAGCTGTTGCATCGGAGTTTGTATTTATTTGATTTGATGGATTTTTGTTCATTTTTGAATCTTGATGTTCGTTGATAAATTTGATTTTTAGGTGTCCATTGTTGATTTAATTTAATTTTTGTCAAGATGAAATTATATGGGCTAGGTCATCTAAGTTATAGAATCTAGTCTTCTACAGTCACATTAGCCAGCATGGTGAGGACATATAGTCTGACTTGGATATATTTCTCGAGTGTGGGAATTTAAGGTTTTCGCAGCCAAGCTAGCGACATCGCAAAAATGTTAAATACCATGATTCTAGAGGTATGTGCCTAAGTCGAGGACTCTGTGATTATCGTAGCCTTGCTTACTAGTATGACGAGGATTTAGAGTACCATAATTTTGGATAGACGCATATGATTATCAGATTGTACCTTAAATGTTTTCGAACATGTTTTCTCTACTTTTGTTTCAGTCCTTCAAAAAAAAAGAATTATTATTTGTTTTGTTTTGTTTTGCTTCTTATTATTTAACTTAGGAGTAGCTTTAGCTATTTTTATAAACCTTGTGTAACTTCTTGCTATGAGTTTCTTCATAATACAATGAATCGATGATTTTTTTTGCTAAGACCTTATTTTGGATTTGATATTATAGTTCTGGTTTCAAAACGGTTCCCTCTTTTAAACAGATAAGCAGAATAGATTCTATTATCATTCTTTTTCTACCAATATTTTTATTTTCATCATTCTTTGTCTTATATAACTGTCCTGATTACATCAATTCTCTGTCTCGTATCTAATTCTGTCAGCTATACCTTGAAACCCTTGAATCTTCATATCATTTTACCTAAGAAATGTTGAGGAAGTGACGTAAATCATCTAGTTTGAAAATGACGTAATTGGTTATCATATGATGATTTTTTTTAGGAATCAAAATGTTGGATGTCAAACATGAAAAATTTGAGATGGAGATGTGGTAAAGGTTTAGAATAGAATCGAGAGATAAATGTTATCAATTTAGAAACAATCGCAGAAAATTTTGGTTATGAGTAATTCATGGATGTATTTCAAAAAAAAAAAAACTAATGAGGATATTAGAGGTCAACCTAGTTTTGAGAACTTAGAAAATCTTGGTTATTGATTCGTGGGAACTTCTACTCTAAGGCTATGTAGAAATTTAGTAATGGAAAAGAGAATTTAATTGTATTCGATGATTTTACGAAATTGGACTAGATATTGTAAGAGGGTGACTAGAGACAGAGAGAACATAAGGACTTTAAGTTATAGAAATTAATTTTTGATGATTGGGGAAAATTATAGAATTAAAAAAAGATAATATTTGAAGGTGAACGTTGAAGAAATATGAAGGTTGATTTATAAATAAGAATAAATTTTGTATGACATAGTGGTATTGGAGTTGAGTAAATACGAGACTCGATTTAAACAAGTTCAAGGATTTCATAAACTGGATTTAGAGGTTTCAGATCTAAATTAGGACGAGGTGAAGGAATTTGAAAATTTGATTAAATGAATAAGTGTTGATACCTAAATAAGAGGGGTATGCTTCGTGGGAAATGTTTTAGAAGTTTGGAATTTTGTCTATGGTGATCATGGTAAAGGTTTAGATGACTGAAGGTTATTAATTTTTTATGATAGTCATATAAAGGTTGATTTTTATATTGGGACTTGTGAGATAAAAATATGATTGGCAAATGATAAACTTGATGGTATTAGAGAGATGATTAACTTGACTTCTTATGAAATCTTTCCTTGTTTTTCCTAAAAGGTTTTCAATATCATTGAATCCTAGCTCCCTTAATCACGACCAATCAACCTTGATCATCCTTTCTTATCATATTAACATCTTGGGTTGTACTCGATTGAATTAAATTTAAATATGACCTGAATCTCCATCCTTGTATGCTCGTGCTCAGACTGCGATGACCTTGTCCTCCATATTGCCCAAATCTTGATTTCCCAGAATTGATCAACTTAGATCGTATCGAGACTAAATATTCTTAATATATATTGTGATTGGATTTCAATGCAATTGACTTTCATTCTTAAATTTTGATTTTGATTTTTTTTCTTGAATAGTACCCCTTTACAGATAATTGGTAGTTAACTTTATTTATTTTTGATAAGTACCAGTTTTCATATAGGATGGTAGACTGCCTTACAGTTTTGATGATTGTTATTTCTGTATCTTTTCTAGTTTAGCACCCTAATTGCTTGTGTGTTTGATACCCTATGACCGTTTTGGTTAGCATGACTAGTATACCTAGATGAGACTTCACTACCACCATATGCCATGACCCTGTATGTCATCCTTTTAAATCGTATGATTGTCTAAGTCCTGAGACTTTGATTGTGGGATTTTGACCTAGAAGGAGTATGAATATTTTAATTTCGAGGACGAAATTTTTATAAGGTGGGTAGGATGTGAGCACCCTAAATTTTGGGTTGATTTTTTTAATTTTTCTGATTGATTTAGTTTCAATAAATAAATTATTCTGTTATTTATCTTTAAGTGTACTTTCCCGTGCCTTTGATATTTGGAGTGTCAGGGATGTTCAACTCTGAAAACCTTCTTCACGAGTTTTGTAGTGGATAGGATTACCTTTATTTTGGTATATAGTGTCCCACTCAAACTTGTTCCCTTGTACTCTTTTTGTTTCGCACAACTTCGGGTCGAATTAGACCATTTGATCATTAATTAATTTTCCTACTCTTTTCTTGATCATTATTAGCACGTTACCGTGACTTTTGATTTGGGAGCCCCAGACCAGTCATTTTTTTGAAACCAACTCATCATGCATGATCTACTCGAGACGCGTTTCATCCATGACCTTCGTGTCCCACTCAGACACACCATTTTGTGCTCCGTTTGCTTCACACAACTTTCCTGACACGTGACCCGATTTTATTTTACCCCACGGTGTCACATTTATTTTCCAACTTGATTTGTGGGTACCCTGTCGACCAAAATCTGTCAACCCCAAATATGGACA
Source organism: Iris pallida (assembly GCA_029216955.1). Taxonomy (NCBI): domain Eukaryota; kingdom Viridiplantae; phylum Streptophyta; class Magnoliopsida; order Asparagales; family Iridaceae; genus Iris; species Iris pallida. The sequence continues at coordinate 6,611,809 of JANAVB010037018.1, read as the reverse complement.
TGGCCCACATTGAGTCTACTACCCGCACGACACTTGTGTCCCATTTATTGGAATCCCTACGTGCTACTTATTTACCCATGATCATAAATGTCTAAATTAATTTATTTATGATATTAAATCTGATGTTGACCCAATCCGGCTCCACCAAGTCCAGCCCAGCTTCGTGTTACTCTCTTTCATGACACCCTCAGCCTCATTACCCTTAAAAAATACTAAATACCCTATCTACCTATTTTTTATATTTAATGGAAATTCTGTTTATTAAAAATCCAAAGGAATGACCTATTTTCCTATAAATAAATTCTAGCCATTGATACTCCTAATCAATCCTCACCATTAATTTCCCAACATCCCCAACACCCCCTAGCAGCCGGCCCTAACTTTGAGGGAGTAGATTTTCTTTCTCCTCTCATTATCACACAAATAAATTATTACACACAATTAATTTCCCACATATATTATCTATCTCTCTCTCTTCCCACTCAAACTCCACACGCGCACAGCTACCAGCCCGAGCCACCCACCTAGGCCGACTCCACCTTATCCCAGCCTCCTGGCCGCCGGCCATCGGCCTCCTCCGCCGTGGCCGAGCGCCGTCGGCCACCTCTTCTACTCCGCTTCTTCAACAACCATCACCAACCACCAACACCATAGCCATCATCACCAACCACCGTCCACTCCACCTCCACGTCCAAACCAATCAAACTGACCATCCAGTCCACCGCCCCCGCCGTGTCTTCGTCGGCCGGGCTAGGCTGCGCAGCACGCGCACAGCCCCACGCGGAGCTGCAAACAGCAGCAGTGCACAGCAGCGTGTGCGTACATCGGCGTCGACGGATTTGGCCCCTGGCCGGCGGTTCAGCGCCGCCGCCGCCGGCGTAGCCGTCGTGGCTGGCCTCCCTTGGCCGGGCGCACCCCCGGGGCAGGCCCCGTGGCCTTTTCTCCTCTCTCCGACGCGTATCGGAGGCGATCCGTGCGTTTGGCACGGGTTCCCGTCGTGACGAGCCCGGAAACGAAGCTGAGATGCCGCCCCGTCACAACAACTTCCTGCATGATTTTCGAGAAATCTGACCATTGGATCGGCAATTTCTTTGCTCCGTCATAATCTCGGTATATCCACCTTCACTCCTATCAATTTTCGTTCGTTAATTTTATCGTTTGATACATCAAAACCGGCCACCAAGTTGACCATTTAAATTGTATAAATTTTGGACAGTTTTGCGGAGCCAACTTCGTCAGCTTGTACCTCCTCCACCGCAGCTCCATTTGGCGTGCTACCAGTTCCTGTGCGAAGCTGGTATAACCCTCTTCCTACCCCTCCAGTTTCGTTTCATTGTGATCTTGTTTGATTGGTTGAATTCGACGCCAAAGTTGGCCGTCCGAATTCGTAATTTCTAACTTATAAAATTCCATTTTTGAACACGGGACTCCAGATTTCATTTTTGACACTACCAGTAGACTCGTGGCGTCGTTCTGGCATGTTTTCATATAAAATTTGTTAGATTTGGAGGACGTGGGCTCTGACACGTATTTCAGTACAAAGTGGGTCCCATAGTCCGGGTCAACGGGACTTTTTGACGCCGGCTCATCGGAATCCAATTCCGGATATACCGTTGAGTTCGTATCATCATTCTGGACTCGTTGACATATAATTTACTAGGTTTTAGTGGACATTGGATCCGACACGCATTTTGGTGCAAGTCGGATACCAATATCCGGGTCAACAGGTCATTTTGAGATCGGATCATCGGAATCCAATTCCGGTTATACCGTTGAGTTCGTATCGTCATTCTGGACTCATTGACATATAGTTTGCGGAGTTTTGATAACATTGGCTCCGGCATGCATTTCCGTGCAAACCGGAATTCCAATGTTCTGGTAAACGGACCAAATTGAGATCGGGTCAACGAAATCCAATTCTGGATATACCGTTGGGTTCGTATCATCATTCTGGTTTCGTGGATATATAATTTGTTACATTTTATAGACTTATTTTTCTTGTACGTTTTTCGGTGCAAAATAGCTCCGACACGGATACCGTTTTGCCCCGAAATTACCTTTTTGCCTTTGTGTCCAAATTGGACCGATGGGTAGGCTATCCTAGCTAATTTGACCATTCTGGATACGTTGGCGATGTTTAATTCATCATCCGACAATGTTTGTAGATAGTTTCTCTATGTATCACCTTTTATTATAATTAATTCTTATAATATTCATATTTCGGGATTAGTACAACGAAACTGAGATCGGTCAATTCCAGCGATCTCACATCGCTGAAATTGACAAGATGGACACGTAGATCACTATAATAAGATTATTAACCTTACCGTTGATCATCTTATCTCGATTTGCGTGTCGTAAGTTTCGACGTACGAATAACGAAGTACACTTTATATCTTTAATAATTAGACTAGAATTGACCCTGTTTGACCAGAGTTGACCAGTTGACCAAAAGTCAACTGTAAGTCAACACTTGACCTAGTTTTACTAGATTGTTGACCGGAGTTGACCTAGAGTTGATTTGACTTAGAAGAACCTAGGATAATGTAGATTGCTTGTAGAGATTCATTTATTACAACTTGAACACCTTGTAACCTGTGTTGCTTTAAATAGGACTCTGTGGCTTCAGTTGGACCCCTATACCTATCAGCTGTTCAGGTTATCACGCGAGTACATTCTCTGATCATTTCATATCATGTTTAGAATTATTTTCCTGCTTTAAATTACTTTACTTGATACTGTCACGTTGGTCACACGGATTAGTACTATATGGATCCCTTCTTGAGATGTTATCCTTCAGGAGCATCGGATACTACATGTTCTGTGCGTTTCACTTACATTGTGTATCACTATGCTTTATGGTTCATTGATCACTTGTGACATGTGCTCTCATGATCACAGAGTCTCCTTGAATCTCCCATTTATGGACATTCCTAGAATCACCCATTTATGGGCATATCATGTATCACCCCTTATGGGCCATTGCATGGAATCATAACATAACCTGGCTGGATCCTTGTGTATTGATTGGGGGTACGGAGGAGTAGAAGTAGACATGTGAATAATATCCAAGTAGTATAGCATCAGAATCTTTTTCGTAGTGTAGTATCAGAATCTCTTATGCCATTTACATGTCTATATTGTACTCTGACTCACTAGCCACTGTTAGTTCTCTATTTATAGTAGATATTTCTATTACAGTTCTCTCTCTGTTTACATACTGTATTTCTTTCAGATCCTGTATCTTACTTTACTGTATGATTATATTTTCTAACTGCTATGATTTTGTGAGGCCCGCCTCACTGTATCAGTATTTTATACGGATACATATTTATTTGAGCTGTATTTCGTATTTCCTGAATTTTGAGAATATTTAAAGTTGCTGAATTGTCATTGTACGAATTTCTGACAATTGTCGGGTGACCCGTATACTGGCTTGTTTCATTTATTTTGGTATGAATCATGACTTGGTTTTAATTTGATTTGACTTTGTTTTATTGGTTTGGTTTAACATGGTTTGGTTTGGCTTGGACTTGGTTTAGTTGGTTCCTTATGAGAGAGGTGTATGGTTTAGATTGAGTGGAGAAGAATGAATGGTGGAGATTGCTTGGGCTTGTTATATAAGCCACCTACCACTCTCTCTCCTCCATTATTCATTTTCATTTTCCATCTTCATCTTCTTCTTCTTTCCTTCTTCACCAAGGAGGAGAGGCAAGTACACCTTGCCGAACCTTGAACAAATTTGCTTTTGATTGTTCCATCTTCTTCCTTGCATGATTCTAAGCATGTTTAGAACTTGGAGTTTTTGATTTTACCGGGTGGATTCTTGTAGATCTAAGTTTATATTATTTTAGGTTTTTTTGGGTTTTGATCTACCAAACTTACTTGTTTACGAAAACTAATTGTTCCATGTTGTAGAGAATTCAATTTCATGCAGTTTTGGCTTTTGTTTTGCTTGATTTCGACTTCGGATGAGGAAGTTATGGCCAAAAGCAATTCTGGTCATTTCTTTGTTCATCTGCAGCACGCACAGCATGTCGCAGAAGACGCATGTGGCAGTAGGCGCATGTTGCAATGAGGCGCATGTCGCAGTAGCCGCACAGCATGTCGCAGAAGGCGTATGTCGCAGTAGGCGCATGTTGCAATGAGGCGCATGTCGCAGTAGCCGCACAGCATGTCGCAGAAGGCGCATGTCGCAGTAGGCGCATGTTGCAATGAGGCGCATGTCGTAGTAGCCGCATATCATGTCGCAGTAGGCGCATGTTGCATGAACCGCATGTCGCAGTAGGCGCATATCATGTCGCAGTTGAGCCGCCTGAGGCGTATGTCGCAGTAGGCGCATACCATATCGTAGTTGAGCCGCATGAGGCGCATGTCGCAGTAGGCGCATACCATGTCGTAGTTGAGCCGCATAAGGCGCATATCATGTCACAGTAGGCGCATATCATGTCGCAGTTGAGCTGCATGAGGCACATGTCGCAGTAGGCGCATACCATGTCGTAGTTGAGCCGCATGAGGCGCATATCATGTCGCAGTAGGCGCATATCATGTCGCAGTTGAGCTGCATATGGTGTCGCGGTTGCATGCATATCGCAGAATAGGCCGCATAATGCATATTTTGACTATTTCTAACTGTTATATGTTCTAAATGACTGAATTATGGCTCGAATTTCTTCCAACTCCCAATATGAAAGTTGTAGAGTTTTTCCTTGGCTTCAAGAATATATATATAATATTAACTAACTGTGCAAGTTTCTTTTATTTTAATATGGAGCTCCTGATTGTACTGTACATTTCTATTCTTGGCCTATATTGCGACGACCCACTTAATAGCTTGTTATTTCTTAAATGAATGAAATTGTTTGACACGATGGTGACCCATTGTAGTGCACTCCAGATTGGTAACAAGATGATTAATAATTCTTGATAGTGGCCCGTCGTGGCGCACTCTTGATAAGTGATAATGATAATTCTTGATAGTGGCCCGCCGTGGCGCACTCTTGACGTGATAAACCTGACATGATATATCTCGAATGCTGTTACGACGGCTAACACGACTTGACAAGATTGAATAACTTGGACACCGTGGACGATTGTGCTTGTACAAATGAACCCGTCTTGTCTTGTATCACGTCTAGGACGGGGACCTCTGAGTACCACGGTCAGGGGTACCCACTGAAATTGACTAAGGTTAACAACTAGAATAATCCAGTAGTCATGAAGAGATTTCCCAGCTACAGGCAATCCCGTTACCTGGGCGCGCTTGTGGATTTGTAGCCTGCCGACGAGTAGGGCACACTTCCAGCACACGGTTATGTGTTGCACCCTTATTGTACTAATATTCGCCTGGTTAACCTGGATGGTCTGCAGGGCTTGTGGCTGTGGAATAATCTCACTGCATCTTGCTAGTAATTAGGCCTGTGATAACCCTATTTAGTTAAAGTATCAAGCCGTACTTATTGCTTGGCCGTGAATGTTGGATGGAGTTCGATCAGTCTAGTCTTGTCTTGATCTTGTACTTGATTGTTACATGTCCTGATTTCTTACTTTATCTTGCCGATAAATGGTGGGAGAAACCAAGTTCTGTTCAGACGAAGGATTACAACCCCGGTCCTTGTTTGGTTTACGGGTTGTAACCTGGTTATCTGAATAGTCCCATGGTTATCTCATCGTATATCACCTTCCCAGTCTAAGTCTTGTTTAGATCCAGTTCCTAATTGTTTCCAGGATAATGATTGCAATGATTGTCACTCTAATGTATTGTACTCTGTATTGTCACTCCCTGTTTGTCACTCTCTGAGTGTCACTTAATGAATGTCACCTTTAGCAATAAATGATCAGAGACCAAGTTCTGTTCAGGCGAAGGGTTACAACCTCGGTCCTTGTTTGGTTTAAGGGTTGTAACCTGGCTTCCGGAATAGTACTTTCGTCCTCTCTTTGTATATTGCCTAGCTCTAGTTATTTAATATGTTCTCTAGTTACTTTATCTCACCTGTTCATATGACTACTTGCTTTGCATAACTCTTAAAAGATCGTTTGTTTAACAAGTCTACTTTTACTTGCGTTTACTAAATGCTTTACTTACTGCCTTCTTATGTTCGGGTTAAGTGCATTGGTACTGCACGAATCTCGATCCTCCTTTAATTATTGCTTTCTCTTCCCGTTGATTGCCTATGATTGCTGGTTTTAAGTACATTGTTCGGCCTCCTTTGTGGTACTTGCTATTTGGGGTCTGACCCCACTGGTTTTGCATGGCCAGGTTCTGATAGAAGAGCCCGAAGGATCTACCGCACCATCTACTCGACGGTGACCAGCCGGAGCACCTGAATGCCTCAGTGGGTTTCTTCTTCATTCTCCCATTGATATGTAAATTTTCTTCTTGTAACGTTTAGCCCCGAGCACGTGTTTAGCTCGTGTTTTGGTATTTTCCTTGATATTGTAGCCTACGGGCATAAACATGATATGTGTATTCTAGACTATAGCTAGTCCTTATCATGTACGACTAATACTCTAGCTAGTCATCAGTTTGGTGGTACTGGCTTCATGATCATTCATGTATATATGGTTCGGGATGCCTTACTATTGTATGTATGATGATCGTACTCCTTGCTCTTGTATAATTGCATGTGATTGAGATACCTAGGATTGTTAAACCATAGGATTGACAGATGGCTTGTAGAGTAACCCCCATGTCTTGACAGCTTATACGTGATTCCAGAGTATTAACGTACTTTGGGATTACGTAGCTGGCTATGTCTGCCCCCGCTCTCCAGTATTCTGGTTCTGGGACGTGACATGGTTTTAGTGGTGGCCCACGCAGGTCTCGATTTTCAGATTTGTGGGGGTTACCATGTTTAGATATCTCAATCACGATTATCTTTATTGATCTCCTTCGGATTATTCTCTATCTCTGATACTTGACTTGATATCTGTTTTGATCGTTGGTCATTACTGTTCCCATGATTTGATCTTGTGCCCTTCAACTTTCAAGGGCATTGTTCTTGATCCCTCTGGTTATCTTGTTCTTGTTTTGCCGAGGGCAGCTCAGCATTCTTTAGCCAGGCCAGTTATGAAGGATCAGTCTCAGCATGCAGGCAGAGATATCAGTCCATCTCGATCAGCCAGTCTCTTCTGTCTTTGTATCTAGAGATAGGTGATAAGTTCATGCATCTGTTTCAACTACGATGATACGTCCTGGGTAGAGTCATGTCTTGAACTAAGTCATTGGTACCGACTTACCTTGAGGCTTGACTTTTATCCATTTTTGGGAGTCAGCTTAGGCCAGCGAGGAGAGGGGGGTGGCCGGACGCCGGAGAGGGGGGTGGCCGGAGGGGAGGCGGAGCGGGAGGGAGGGGGTAGCCGGAGTGGGAGAGGGGGGTTTGGGGGGAGGGGGTAATTTTAAGGTTTGAGCAGGGGTATTTTTGTCCCAAATTTTTTTTGGGTATCAACTTGCTACAAAAAAAGTTTAGGGTATCAAGTTGAAAAAGCGGAATAGTTGTGGGTAGCAAAGTGCAATTAAGCCAAAGAATTAACAATTGAGCACAAAATGAATCGGGCATGAATATTAAGGCTGTGCTTGATTGAGCTTTGTTTCCATGAAAAAATATTTCCATCACAAATTTTACACCAATTGTAGTGTTTGATATCGTATATTTTCATTGAATTGGTTTTCAAAAATCTCCCATTTTCATATTTGAAAATAAAACTGACCAAGTCCATAAGAAAATATCAATTTTCATGGTAAATAACTACTTTCTAGGGAAAATAACGACAATATTTTTCACCTTGTATTCAAATACACCCTTAGGCCTCGTTTGGTTCACGGAAAAGAAATGAATTCCCTTCTATTTTCCATAGGAATGTGAAAGTAGGATTCATGTCACATTTCCTTTCCGTTGTTTGGTAAAACAAAGAAACTACCTAGGAAAGGAAAGGAAAATATAACAACGTTCCAATAATATCTTTACCTTTTAAAATAAATATAATATTATAAAATACAATATTAATGGTAAAATAAGCAATGAAACATGGTTACTTTTGTCATAACTTTTGTAATAAATGTTGGGAAAGGAGGAGGGAAAATCAATCACATGGGTTTTGAGTGGAACCATATTCCCACCAATTTTTTTCCTTGTCAGGAAATTGAATCCCAAGTTTGTGGCTACCAAACAAAAGAAAGGAACAACTTTCCTTTCTTGGTTCCTTAAATTCGTGAACCAAACGAGGCCTTAAGTTTTGGATTAAGGCATTGTATTCTATGAATTCAATTTCTATTTCTTTTCCATGGAAAATGAATCCAATATTCTTTGGTGCCCATGTTTGGTTAGGTTGAAAATATGCAGTCCGAAAAGTTCAATTTTCTCATTCGCATGTTTGGTTCATACACGAATATAAAAATTAATTTGTTTAGTTTTCATAATTCATGGAGGGAGGAGTGCAAAATGACATTTTATGAGTGTCAATTATGTTAATGAAATAAAATTTGAATGATAGAAAATTAAAGAGCAGTGCAATATTATATTGTAGGAGTATCCACAATGTTTCTATTACCTAAATTCGCATGTTTGGAATAGCGGTCTGAATTTGAAAATAAAAAATGTGTATTACCGTACAAACAAAATACTCAAATAATCTTAACAAATAAGCATGAATCTAAAATCCATTTTCAAGCCTCCAAAACTTGAACCAAACACCCCCTTAATATATATATATATATATATATATATATATATATATATATATATATAGAGAGAGAGAGAGAGAGAGAGAGAGTGTGCCCGCGGGAGTCTTGTCGTCCTCGATCATTGGATCGAGGGACCGCACACAGGAGACCCTAGACGGACCTCCCAATCTCCCCCATTTTGATAATTGACAAACCTTGACCGATATAACATCTTGGTTTAGATCAATTCAAAAGTGTACCGAAAGTATCGAGAGATAAAATATAAAAATTGTTCATAACCTGTATTCATGAAGATGTTAGATCTTATTTCTTCCTCGTTGTCACTTAGCAAAATAATTGCAAAAGAGAAATCTCCCCCGCAATAAATGCATAAGTAACAATCAGTGAAGAAACACAAAAAAATATGAATAAAGACATTCAACACAGGAATGGTATAAACAACATAGACAGAAATAAGATAGCAGATAATATATGTCACAGACAGTTTATATGGAAGCATAAATAAAGATAATGCTATAATAAAGCTGAAAAAAATAAAGTGCTAAGTTGAATAATAAACTAAACTGAGTCATATACCAAACTGAGGCATAAAAACATATGTCTATCAAAATCACAAATCATATCCAAAATAAAAGAGTACTGATAATATCTTGGAATGTCGGAACATTTCCAAGTAAACATAAGACAAAATAGACAGTCTCAAAAAGCAACAACTCAAAAGTTATCCTCATCCTCATCACCATCGGCTGCAGTGCCAACATGTCCAGATGGACCAGCTCCAGAAGTGCCGGCTCCAAAAGTATGTGGAGTAGCACCAGAAGTACGATACCAATCGTATGCGTTCTCTGGCTAGAACAGAGAGTGGACCGCCTCATCATCAATGCGGTAGCAAGATACAGAAGGGTCTCGAGGAAGAGAGCTAGCAGAGTGACCCGTCTGTGCAAATCTCAGATCGGCGAAGGAGTTGGCAATAGCCTGGAACCGAGTCACGTCACGAAACTCATGTTCCCTGGAAGTGTCAACGAAGAATGACTGCATATCTGATAGATGCTGGTGAATACCCTCAAAGGTCATAGGGTAAGAATGAGGAGGACCAGGTGCTGTAGGAGTAGGTACAGGAGGAGCAGGTGCAGTAGGTGGGGGAACAGTGGCAATGTTGCGACGAAAAAGCTTAAGAAACTTGGGCTTAAGGTGTAAAACCCTCTATTTTTTATTTATTATTTTATTAGACTTAAAAATTTATTTATACAAATTATGATTTTTTTTATTTCATTAGAAATGACCTTAACCATTGTTGAATTTTGGAACACAAGACTACCATGAATTTTGGCACGGAAGATGTAGCAGTGTGCCTTGACTAGTGTACTAGCCATGTCGGGGGAAGCCTAGCCATGGTGATGTCCAAACTAGGAAAATCAAGCCAAGTTGTGAATGTACTTATTTAAATTATTTTAATTAAATATTATTTTATATATTAATTTTTTTAGACGGCCCGGTTTGTCCAGTTCAGCCGAACTGGGCCCGAACCAAATTTAAGCCCATATAGGCATGGGATGGGACCAAGGTGGCCATGTAGACATATTTTATGTACGTAAAAATATTTCCTAAATTATTTTAGAATTTTGTGTACAATTTCTAATTATTTTATTATGTGTACAATTATTGGTATTTTTATTATTAAATAATATTTTATAAGATTGTACACGTTCCTGGACCCGGATAAGGGTGTGTGGTACAGTTCACCCATTGGAGCAATTTTTATTAATTTATTATTATTAAATTTATTTTGTAGAGATTTATTAAACATGTTTATTCTATTAAGATATTATTATTATTATTATTTTGAGTTGATTTATTGTGAATTGAATTTATATATACATGTAGATATGATTTAATACATTCATTATTTGGATAGATAATATTAAATTTGTTATTTGGTTTTTAAAATAAATTATCGTATATATATATATATATATATATATATATATATATATATATATATATATATATATATATATATATATATATATATATATATATATATATATATATATATATATATATATATATAAGTGGTAAGGATAAGAAAAAAAACAAAAAACACCTAAGTGGTCGGCCCCACCATGTGGGAGCCGACCACATGCATGCAAAGAGTAGCAGCACAATTGCATTGTGCGCCCCCCCTTTTTCAAAGCAAGCAGTAGCAGCCATATATGTTTGGCCGACCCCTCCCATTATACATGTATTTATATACCCCCTTCAACCAAAATCAAACCCTAATTTCTTCTCCATCTTCTTTCTCCTCTCTCTTCCATCCTCCTTCCTTTCCTTGGCGTGCATGCCAGCCTCGCCGGAGCAACAACATTCCCGTCTCCCGGTCGTCACGGCGACATCAACAACAACAAACACCACAATAATTTTCCACTTTAAGGTACTCAACTTTCCCGATCGATATCTCTCTCATTTTAACTCTATTTTTAGATCCGTAAATTCTTGTAGAAAGTCCACATGACCTTCTTCGAGATCCCCAGGTGAATTTTGACATGGCCATCCACATGACCCACATGACCCTCTGGAATATTAAAAACTGTTGTAAAACACCAATTTGTCGGCCAATTTTCGTTCTGTACAATAGGATTTTGTAGAAACTAATTGAAGACAGTCAAAGACAACGTAACCGAGATTGTAACGCATCTTCTGGATTCACTTTTCATCTAGTGTATAAAAAGTTACACGTTAAAGTTTCACGAAAAATTGTAAATTCTGTTTTCAAAAAGTAGAAAAACACCCGATACGGCGTGTGCCCTAACAAACCGGGCGACGTGGCGTGCACTATATGCATCGAAAGGCGCGTATGGATGTTGTCGACGTGTGGGAACTGACGGAACCCGATTTTGTTGCATATGCGCGACGAAATCAGTGCGTATCCGTCGAGGTACCCCCGTATCGACCCTTTGCAAATTAAGTCACAACTTCGTGTACACTCATCAAATCGCAAAGAAACTTGCGCCATTAGACTCGAAATATTTTTCTGGTCCTGTGAGCCAAGTTTGGTTCAATTCTGAGAAGGTTGATCGGAACGCCATTTTGGCGGGTCCACAATCCCACTTAACGGGCGATTTTGTGCACAGCCCACCGAAATCCAAAATTGGACATACCGTTGGGTTCGTCTAATCAAAACAAATTTGTAAACATATAGTTTAAAGACTTTAGAGACCGTAGATACTGGCACGCATTTCGGTGCAAAGCGGGTCCAACGGCGAATATCGTTTTGACCCAAAATTACGATTTTGCCCATATTCCATAATTTAACTTTTGGACAGGCGTTTCCTAGGCATATCTTTTATTCCAAACTCATTCGTGATGTTTGTTGCAGCATCCGGAGTCATCTATGGGATTTGGCCTTTCTTGCTTTGTTTATTTGTCTGTTCGAGCTACTGGATTATTCTTTTTGCACATAACCTCAGGTAAGACACCTTGCCATTAGCTGTTTATTTTACTTTAGCTCATATTCATGCATTTATTTATTAATTATTTTCTGCAAAATAAACTGTGCTACACCGTCATGATTAGATATATTTTTTCGGTGTAGTTATATTTTCCGTACTTATTATTATTATGTAATTTAAACTTATATTTAAGGGACATGTAGAACTCGGACATACGTGACTGGCTGGCCACCGGTATGTACAAGTCGTGCGATAGGAATAACCGCTAATAGAGGTTGCAATGCTTAGTTTGACTTAGCGGTTAATAGAGGTTTTATGTTGTGGATACAACATAATTGGCATTGGGTGGGAAGAACGGTTCCTTAATGTATGGGTCATATATGCACTGTCCTGATTGCCGGTTATCTCCAAAGGGAGGTACGGTCCTGATAGCCGGTTATCTCCAGTGGAAGGTGCGGTCCTGATTGCCAGTTATCTCCAGTAGGAGATACGGTCCTGATTCATGATATTCCTGATCCGGCCCATGCGTCAAAGGTTTGTTCTTATTGCATTATCACTATAGAATGGTTAGGCACCTGATTGCATACATATTTCTTACTTTATATTATATATCACAGTTATTATGGCATGATATTATGTGTCTTGTTACGTCCCTCTGAGGACCTGGTTATCTTGCCAGATGTGTGTTCTTGTCTTTCGCAGGTGCTTTAGCTCTAGCCGTGATCATTGCTATTTCTTCGAGGATGATTGCACTTGGATCGTCTTTGCTTCGCTCGCCAAACTCTTTCTTTTGTCATGTATTTATTTTCATAGTTGGTAGTAGATTTGTCTCCGCCCAACTACATGTACCAAAGACAATTCATTATCATTATATGATATCTTTTATTTATTTATTTTTGTGTGGATGAGATTAGTTATGGTTCAACTGCATTTTACAGCTTATGTATTCATACGAGGTTTCTATATATTGGAGCATACTTCGTATGTATACAGCTGGCATGTCTACGTTCCTAGTCCTACATATTTTGGGACTGGGCGTTACACAGGGTCCAGAGCACAAGTGGATAAGTCAATATCAAATTTTTGAAAGATGCGTGGGATGATCATCGCATAAGAGAGGTTGCGGTCTCTTCCGCGACATCTATCCATCATTTGAATGATAGTCTTAGGGGCAGAAAAAGGAATTTCTTAAGAATGTGATATAAAGCAGAAAGCTCGAGTGCAGTGACATTATCTTTTGAAGTAGATTTTGGAAGTAGAGTGGAATAGATGATGCGATACAATTCGTAGTTAAACAAGTTCAAGTTATTGGCCTTGAACTTTCCAGGACGAGCAAGTGCGGACGCACAAAGCTCATTCTTGAAACTAACGAGAGTCATACCCTCGGAAAAATCGAAATCAGTGATGTCATCGAGCGGGGCACCTTCGTTTGGAAGACCAAGGATTTCCAATAGCAATTCATCATTGAACTCGATATCTATCCCGGCGACACGAGTTCTCGCGGTAAAAGTGTCTAACACGAAATTACAGTAAAATAATCTAATGGCATTAGTAGCTATAGGGAATTGTAAAGTAGCAAAGTGATGTAACCCTAATGCCTCAAAGTAAGGACGGTGGTCAGGAAATACAGTCCATTTGATCGGAGGTCCGGTACATATAGTACGCATAATAAAGTCTGCATACCAAAGTAGGGCTTGGTCGAAAGTTTTGAAATAAAACTCGTCCGATGCACCGTCATCCGATTGGACCGGAGAAAAGAGGGAATCCGTATGCGGATCAGAAGACGATGCCTCTTCACTGGCATGGGTCTTCTTCCTCTTGAAAGGATTGAATCCCTTAGGCATTCTATCCCAAAAACTAGAAACCCTAATAATTTGAAAGCGGAGGAGAGAAGGAATTATACCTTCCGAGAATCAAGTATGCTGTAGAGGATGCGATTCTCCGCACGAATCCAAATTTTGGACGAAAATCTCTACGTAGATTGGAAGAAGGAAGGTGGAGAAGAACTAGGGTTTTCGGGCGACGCTGCTGCTGTTGATATGGTTTTGGAAGAATGAAGAAGATGGGGGCCTCAGGTTCTGACTGATATGTATATATACCCAGCCGAACTCTGGCCTAATTCAGACCGAACTCGGGCGAAATTCGCCAAGGGTTCTCCTGGCTATATAAAAAAATTTGTGGGGCCACATCTTTTTTATCAGTTTATTTCAAATATTTAATTCAAAGTTTAGTAATTTTAAATTTCAAATAATATAATTAATATTATTTTATAAATTAATATTCTTTACTCAGCGTCTGTTTCAGATTAGCTGTAGGAGTACTGTCCCAGCTAACGGAGGTTCACCGGGGAACTCTTAAATACCGCTTTGCTTCGACCATAGTCGTGGTGACAGACGGACTCTTTTTAGGCTTGTCTCGAAAATAGTTTATTGAGTATTGAATAAATTAATTAATAAAAAATTAATTAATATTATTGACATCTAAAATTCCTAATTCCCGACGTAAATAATTGAAACGATCTTCCGCTAGAGGTTTTGTGAGTATGTCAGCCAATTGATTCTGTGTGTCTATGTATACAAGGTCTATATCTCCATTTTGTTGATGATCTCTAAGAAAGTGATGTCGAATCTCGATATGCTTAGTACGAGAGTGACATACTGGATTCTTAGTCAAATTAATAGAACTAGTGTTATCACAGAAAATGGGTATGTATGTAAAATACAATCTATAGTCTTCTAAAGTTTGCTTCATCCACAAAATTTGTGCACAACAACGTCCTACGACGATATACTCAGCCTCGGTTGTTGATAATGCGACAGAATTTTACTTTTTGCTAAACCAAGAGACTAAAACTTTTCCTAGAAAATGGCATGTGTCGTTGGTTCTTTTTCTATCTACTTTGCATCCGATAAAATCAGCATCAGAATAACCGTTTAGGTCAAATAATATGGTTTTGGGATACCATAAGCCAACAGAAGAAGTGTCGTTAATGTATCAGAAGATACGCTTAACTGAGCACATATGTGATTCCTTAGGATTGGCTTAAAAATGTGCACACAAGCAAACACTAAACATAATGTCTGGTCGACTAGCCGTTAAATACAGTAAGCTACCGATCATACCTCGATACTTACGTATGTCGTCGAATTTGCCTTGTTCATCAGTATCAAGCTTGGTTGAAGCCGCCATTGTAGTGCTAAGTGGCTTGACTGCTTCCAGGTCGAACTTCTTTAATAGATCCTTTGTGTACTTTGCTTGATTTATGAACGTCTCATTGTTGGTTTGTTTGATTTGCATTCCAAAAAAGAATTTCAGATCTCCCATCATGCTTATCTCAAACTCATTCTGCATACACTTTAAAAAATTTTGACAAAAAGATTCATCAGTAGATCCAAAAATAATATCATCTACATAGACTTGAATCAAAAGAATATTGTTATTCAAAGATTTTATAAATAATGTAGTGTCAACCTTTCCCTTTGAAAAATCGTTGTCAAGTAGAAAAGAGCTTAGACGATCGTACCAAGCACGATGGGCTTGTTTCAAACCGTATAAGGCTTTCTTCAACTTGAAAACATAATCAGGATATTTGAAATCAGAAAAACCGGGAGGTTGAACTACATAAACTTTTTTTTTTATAAAACCATTTAAAAATACGCTTTTGACATCCATTTGAAATAACTTGAAATTATGAAAACATGCAAATGCATATAACATGCGAATGGATTCTAATCTCACAACTGGAGCGTAGGTCTCGTCGTAGTCGATACCTTCTTCTTGATTGTATCCTTGAGCTACGAATCGAGCCTTATTACGAGTCACTAAACCATTCTCGTTCAGTTTGTTTTGGAATACCCAACGGGTGCCAATGACCGAATGATCAATGGACTTGGGAACAAGTTCCCAAACTTGATTCTGTTCGAATTGGTTTTAATTTCTCTTGCATAGCATCTAACCAAAAATTATCACTACATGCTTCTTCAATATTTTTGGGTTCAAACTGCGAAACAAAAGCAACACAAGAAGCTATATCATTATTAGAGGAACGAGTACTTACACCCTTGGTAATCTCACCAATTACCAAGTCCTTTGGATGATCTGCCAATAATCTCATCTCTTTTGGCGTATCCTCAGGATTGCTGGTTCCGACTTCTTTGCTTGAAAGTTCTGCATCTTTGTGTGAAGGTTTTGCAGTAGCTGTACTTGGTGTAATCATGTCTTCATTGTCGTCATCGTCTGAATGTTGATTTAGCTCATCGAACTTGACATTGATTGATTCTTCGATGATCATGGTTCTTTTGTTGAAGACTCTGTATCCTTTGCTCTTTGCTGCATAACCTAAAAATATACCTTCATCGGCCTTTTCATCAAATTTACTCAGATTGTCTTTAGTATTAAGAATAAAGCATTTACAACCAAAAATCTTGAAATACGAAACAGTGGGTGTTCTATCAAACCATAGTTCATAGGGAGTCTTCTTCGATAAAGGTCGAATTAGAACCCTATTGAGAATATAGCACGCTGTATTGACAGCTTCAGCCCAAAAGTATCTAGGTAGACTAAACTGGTTTAACATTACTCTAGGCATTTCAGATAGAGTCCTGTTCTTATGTTCCACAACTCCATTTTGTTGTGGAATTCTAGGGAAAGAGAATTCATGCAAATAACTGTGTGTGTCACAAAATTGCTTGAATTTTGCATTCTCAAATTAGCCGCCATGATCACTACGAATGCGAGTAATCATGAACCCTTTTTCATTCTGTACTTTCTTGCAAAAGGTGACGAATTCTGATAATGTATCGTTCTTGCGTGCAAGAAAATATAACTATGTATATCTAGAGAAATCATCTACCCGAATTATCGTCCTCGCTGGGGCGTGATGCCGCACGAGCCTGGAGTTGCGCTCGTACAAGGCAAGATAACGGTTCACATAGTGATTATCTCAAATTCGTAACATAAGCAGCGGAAGGAAACAAAGTATAACACAAGAATCTCTTTTATTCATAATGAACTGAAGATTACAAAGGCTCTGAATAGCCCAACATATATGCCAATTGGCTACAATGCTCAGATCTCTCTAGCTCACAAATGATTACATTGTTCCATACATTATGTCTCTTTATAGCCACCAAGTAGTCTTCGACCGAACATCTCTATGTCGAAAGTCCGAACGCATATGCGGTAGCTCCTCTTGAACGCCAAGGACTCCATGCCTCGGCACGTCCAAGCCAAGCTCCTTCCCGATCCGATCATAACCTGAGCCTGCACATAAACTAGTGGGGGATTAGTGCTTTCGTCCTCGCTTCGCACTGATCAAGACCCACTCGAACCCAAACTAAACACTAAATGTATTTAGTGAACATGCATCTTAATTTGTGATCCTTCTATTTAGCCTTAGGATCAATTTTATGGCAATTGTCATTCATAGCCACTTATCATAAATGTGTCCGACATCGTGTTCCTGCAACAGATACAGTTAGACATAATCTGAACATAAACATAGTGATCGTGCTCATCTTCGTCCCATATTGCCTAGCCTGCATGGGTTAGAACTTAACATAGAATTATATCATTCACGCAACAGCCAACCATAAACTTAGACCATGCATAAGGGTCGCAGGCCCTGCGCCTGCACCCGACTCTCATCTCAGCCCACCGGCCCTATCTATATGAAGGTCACGGTGTTTCGCACCGTAATGGACTTGGCATCTCTTATGTGTAAGCCTACAATCGCTTCGATACGGGTTGCTAGCCCAGTATCTGAAGGATCCCAAACTTACGGATATCATACCTTATCACAGCACTGAACGGTCGCAATCCGTCCGAATGTTGTGTACCATAAATACCACACATAATTTCCTCCTAAGCCGAACGGTCCCGGTGCCCTGGTCGTAACCGTCCGAGGGAAGCCGCACCCGTGCACGGGCCATCCGAGTCCATTGACCATGCAATACGCGCCATAGCAAACACACATAACATTCTAACCAAATCCTCCGTTTCATAAACATAGTCTCGATCCATAAACGGTTTCCCGTGCCATAAACATATTCGCGTCTCATAACATAATCCACCATCCATATGGGGAGCTCCGTCGGCGTTATGCCCCAACACATCCATATTGATGCACGACGTCCAACGGCTTAGTCGTCTCGTACTCATATTCAACGCGTACCATTCGTAAGTCATTCTCATAGCCTAGTTCTGTAGTTACTTAGTCTTTTCGTAGCAGAAGTGCCCGAGGGTACGCTCAACGCCGTAATCAATATTTTTCGCCTAGTGTTCAATGTTCTTGGAGCCGTGCACATGATGCACATCTCAATATCGTCTTTCAATGTTCTACCATCATTGCCCTACCGCGACTCGTACACTTAATGCGCGTCGCTTCAATTGTTCGAATATTTAATGTTCTATCTTAGTGTTCGACACATACTTGGACCTTTCGTCACCGAGCCACGCTTGCTAACTCGATAACATCTTACGCATACAATGACATATTTTATTAGACGTGAAGGAATAGGGAGAGAGAGTCAAGAACCCGCCCACCTTAAGCCGATACGCCTTATCGTTTCGCTGAGTTGAAGCGTCTCGCTTCCATAACTCGGTCGCATAGCTAACTCCCGGACTTAGCTATTCCTTTGAACTACTCGGTTGATTTGGCCTATCGCGTCCATGCCACAATCTGTTGCAAGGCCACGATTTGGTTTCGCGGACACTTCATTGCATAAGGCAAAATGCCGACCTCTTATCGTCCAGCGTAAAAGCATAGCCTGCACACCAGATCAACTAAAGTCAGCACTTGCTCAAACGGGACTTATCCTTTGCATCAATTCGATTCATAGATTCCAACCTACTCAAAGCTTACCTTTGGCCAACGTAACTCTCGCATCGATTCGCATCGATACTTCATTAGGTCAATGCAACTCTTCGAGTCAATGACTCATCATAATGCACCATGCGGAGCGGGGCATTACATAATATACCACTCAAAATCAGGTTCGTCCTCGAACCGAAACCAACACTTAATCCAAGTGCCCCGCATAGATCGTTTCACGATCTCGTGCTACTATCGTTGGAATCATACAACTTAGTTTGGATCATACACATATTTTAGACGTCCCACCAATATATGCATTTCAGCCAAGCTCAGTTGTAGGATATCGGGACAACTAACAAGCTCGCTTAAATCCTCAAGCACCCATCAGTCTGTACTCGACTTAGTCATATCTTAACGCCTATTCCCAAACACTTCTCGTATGCATCATCCCATAACATGCGATCATCTTCCAACATCTTGCGCATAACTTAACTCGAAGCTATTAGTTCGATCTCGTAAGTTTTTCGCCGGTCACCTATCACTCGTATTGCGTCGAGTCATTGCGCATCCGATCACAATAATTCTCCACAACACCTATTCGCCCAACCGTTTTCTATCTTTCACATAACAGTGGCCTTATCGACATGGACTAAGTCCAACATGTCACAAATTCCTTTGCCTACAATCCGTACTAAGTCTCGCACACAACTATCCCAACACGACCCACGTTTCCGAACTGCCCACGCATCGCATCTGGGGCTACCCCCGCTAGGTAACTTACCCAGACATCGTGCTTATCTCTCCCGACATAAGAGGTCAACTTGAGTCTACGATGCTCAAAGACAACAATCTTTCTGACCCAAGGTCTCTTACGATACATCCATCTCCTATTCTCGACCGAGTACGAATCCTTTACTCAATTCTCGTATCAATCCCGACTGGTTCATTTTATAACATAAATCGTGCGCTCAACACACATAGCCTAACCGTTACTCAAACCGTTCTACGACACAACTTCTAGGGTCGTTCTACTATCTGTCGCTCTCGCGCATTGCAGAATTCTTGCAATCGCCTTACCGCATCACTATACTAGGCACGTTTCTCAACATATACTCAATCATCGACTAACCAAGTCTACCTGCGTATCCATTCGATCGATCATAAACTTTCCAACCATATCGATCTAGTCGAAGGCTACTCGCTAACTTCCGAAACACGATACTCACTCGCTTAGAATTATCCTCAACATACACTACCTCATCTTTCATCCTCGACAAAATTTCCTTATACGACTTCTTTAGGGTCATCCTATGGGACTTCAACATTCACTTGATTTGGCGGTCAAGTCTTCTAGGGTCATCTGCCCCGAAACTACGCTCGATAATTGAAGATCATCAACGAGGGACAGTTACAACGAACCATGCTATATCCTATCGCAGAGCCAAATCAATTCCCGATAATTCCTATGGGACTTTACCCAATCCGACATAATTTACTCATCCACAATTCATCTACCCCCGCGCAACTGATGCGCCGTTGCTACTCGAATCACTCCTGCATTACCGTTGATACTTTTCGAAACCGAGCAACATTTTCTTACCATAGTACGAGTCTATCTACTTACGTCAATATCTGGCACACTCTATGCCATCGTACAATCCTCAATTCCACCTTCGCATCAAACCACAAGTCCATATCAAATTTACCACGCCTCGCAAGTTCAATCATCCCCGCTGGATGAATCACCATACCAGCGCTCACGCGGAATGATCGTTCTAATTTGACGTGACGCATGTGTGAGGCTGGTGTTGCGCTCGCTCAAGACAAGAATGTCAACATAGTGGTGATCCACGAAGCAATCCAAAAGACTTTCTTTTTCATCCAAGCCATTCACTCTCAAATCCTCCGAAGCACTCCTACCATTATCATCCAAATCGACATTAACTTAACTTGCACCTTATTCATCCAACAACAATGTTCAACAAAATTTTCGTTCATTCGATCAAAGTATCCCCGATTTATTGCATATCGTCTTTGATACGCCTCAATACCATCGTCGACATGCATAACTTGAACATCTTCCTTTCTCATAAGCTCGAATTCGTTGAAATTACTGCCGTTGTCCAAACTCGAATACGAATCAAGTCTCACGTACCAAGATCCATTCCGTTGTAACTAACCACCATAATCGTGACACAATTTTCCATTTACATATCCATTCTCATATCCCTACTCGCACTTCCAATCGTGCCATCGACTCCTCGCGCTAACCTAAATCTGTTCGTACGATTTCTCCGTACCTACTTAATTCATTCCGAATGGTTTTCGTACCGACTTAACTCAACTCGACCGAGTCGACTATCTTCTCAACGCAATATTTCTTTCGCTATGCACCGTTTATCGTTCGAATCATACTTAACGAATCCTTGTCCGACGTATCATCCATAGGTATGACTTTGCACATAATCGTTCGACTCACTTCCTCAAGGCATACTTGCATCGACTTCTCTCAAGTCATTTCCACTCAAGTCTCGGTACTACTACGTCCGTTGAGGACAAACATATCGTAACAACATAATCATCTCAACGAAATCTATCGCAAGTTACCAAGCGGCTTAACATAGCTATCGCTAAGTGGTATTCCATATACCACTTAGGATCGAGCCTATCGTTATCGATACAATACTTCGTTATACTGATCGCATAATTGGTATTGCATATACCACTCGAAGTTGAGTCATTACTCGACATCACATTCCGCATAGGTTCGACATCTATTCTCAATCAACTATCCCGTATGGCGATCTTTCCGATCCTAGCTCTAGCGTTCTTCTTACTCGAGTTGGCACAACAATTGAACCAACATGCCCTATCGTTCGCTCAAGTTCGACATTCATTCAAACCTAACCGTGCCTTAGCGATCATATCGATCACGCCCGCAACATTCGCTTATTCAAAGCTCAATGCGACATTCGGCCAACATACAAGTTCGCCTACTCAACGCGACTCGTTACTCATTGCAACTCGTGCAACAACTCATTCTCGATAATTAAGGTCTTTACTCAATCTCGTGCAATATATCGCTATCCATCCGCATAGCCATACAACACGCATTATACCATATCGACTCGTCGCACTGATGCAACGAACGATCCACGACTTGCTGCACTCCGTGCAACCAACAACACATAACCGTTCTCATAGCAACATAACACGCATCGTCTCACATATCGACCCGTTGCACTTCGTGCAACCAACAACACATATCTCCTCGCACTTCGTGCGACCAACAATACATAACTCCTCGCACTTCATGCGACCGACAACACATAACTTCTCGTATTTCGTGCGATCAACAGTACGCATATCATTGCACTTCATGCAACCAACATCACCATATTCGTTACACTTCGTGCAATCAACGACTCACAACTTTCTTGCACTTCGAAAACATAAACTCATAACCCGTTGCACTTCGTGCAACCAACATTCTCCGATGGAATCCGGAGATAGCGCGATAGTCACGACATACTTGTGGCAGACGTACGCACTTAATATAGACTTATTGTATGGAACATCCAATGTAGCATCGAGCAGATCCATGAGCCATGCGGTTGCGGAAACAACTTAGAGTCAACTGAATTCGATAGCGAAGCAACTGAGGGTCAAAGAGATTCTTTCACGGTCCAGAGGATGGAACCGCTCTGATACCAACTTGTCACGCCCCGATCCGGGAAATCTCTCGTCCTCGCTAGATTTTACCCGAATCATCGTCCTCGCTGGGACGTGATGCCGCACGAGCCTGGAGTTGCGCTCGTGCAAGGCAAGATAACAGTTCACATAGTGATTATCTCAAATTTGTAACATAAGCAGCGGAAGGAAACAAAGTATAACACAAGAATCTCTTTTATTCATAATGAACTAAAGATTACAAAGGCTCTGAATACCCCAACATATATGCCAATTGGCTACAACGCTCAGATCTCTCTAGCTCACAAAGGACTACATTGTTCCATACATTATGTCTCTTTATAGCCACCAAGTAGTCTTCGGCCGAACATCTCCATGTCACAAGTCCGAACGCATATGCGGTAGCTCCTCTTGAACGCCAAGGACTCCATGCCTCGGCACGTCCAAGCCAAGCTCCGCCCCGAGCCGATCATAACCTGAGCCTGCACATAAACTAGTGGGGGATTAGTGCTTTCGTCCTCGCTTCACACTAATCAAGACCCTCTCGCACCCAAACCAAACACTAAATATATTTAGTGAACATGCATCTTAATTTGTGATCCTTCTATTTAGCCGTAGGATCAATTTCATGGCAATTGTCATTCATAGCCACTTATCATAAATGTGTCCGACATCGTGTTCCTGCAGCAGATACAGTTAGACATAATCTGAACATAAACATAGTGATCGTGCTCATCTTCGTCCCATATTGCCTAGCATGTACGGGTTAGAACTTAACATAGAATCATATCATTCACGCAACAGCCAACCATAAACTTAGACCATACATAAGGGTCGCAGGCCCTGCGCCTGCACCCGACTCTCATCTCAGCCCACCGGCCCTATCTATATGAAGGTCACGGTGTTTTGCACCATAATGGACTTGGCATCTCTTATGTGTAAGCCTACAATCGCTTCGATACGGGTTGCTAGCCCAGTATCCGAAGGATCCTAAACTTACGGATATCATAGCTTATCACAGCACTGAACGGTCGTAATCCGTCCGAATGTTGTGCACCATAAATACCACACATAATTCCCTCCTAGGCCGAACGGTCCCGGTGCCCCGGTCGTAACCGTCCGAGGGAAGCCGCACCCGTGTACGGACCATCCGAGTCCATTGACCATGCAATACGCGTCATAGCAAACACACATAACATTCCAACCAAATCCTCCGTTTCATAAACATAGTCTCGATCCATAAACGATTTCCCGTGCCATAAACATATTCGCGTCTCATAACATAATCCACCATCCATATGGGAAGTTCCGTCGGCGTTATGTCCCAACACATCCATATTGATGCACGACGCCCAACGGCTTAGTCGTCTCGTACTCATATTCAACGCGTACCATTCGTAAGTCATTCTCATAGCCTAGTTTCGTAGTTACTTAGTCTTTTCGTAGCATAGGTGCCCGAGGACACGCTCAGCGCCGTAATCAATGTTCTACGACTAGTGTTCAATATTCTCAAAGCCGTACACATGATGCACATCTCAATATCGTCTTTCAATGTTCTACCATCATTGCCCTACCGCGACTCGTATACTTGATGCATGTCGCTTTAATTGTTCGATTGTTCAATGTTCTATCTTAGTGTTCGACACATACTTGGACCTTTCGTCGCCGAGCCACGCTCGCTAACTCGATAACATCTTACGCATACAATGACATATTTTATTAGACGTGAAGGAATAGGGAGAGAGAGTCAAGAACCCGCCCACCTTAAGCCGATACGCCTTGTCGTTTCGCTGAGTTGAAGCGTCTCGCTTCCATAACTCGGTCGCATAGCTAACTCTCGGACTTAGCCATTCCTTTGAACTACTCGGTTGATTTGGCCTATCGCGTCCATGCCACAATCCGTTGCAAGGCCACGATTTGGTTTCGCGAACACTTCATTGCATAAGGCAAAATGTCGACCTCTTATCGTCCATCGTAAAAGCATGGCCTGCACACCAGATCAACTAAAGTCAGCACTTGCTCAAACGGGACTTATCCTTTGCATCGATTCGATTCATAGATTCCAACCGACTCAAAGCTTACCTTTGGCCAACGTAACTCTCGCATCGATTCGCATCGATACTTCATCGGGTCAACGCAACTCTTCAAGTCAACGACTCATCATAATGTACCGTGCGGAGTGGGGCATTACATAATATACCACTCAAAATCAGGTTCGTCCTCGAACCGAAACCAACACTTAATCCAAGTGTCCCGCATAGATCATTTCACGATCTCGTGCTACTATCGTTGGAATCATACAACTTAGTTTGGATCATACACATATTTTAGGCGTCCCACCAATATATGCATTTCAGCCAAGCTCAGTTGTAGGATATCGGGACAACTAACAAGCTCGCTTAAATCCTCAAGCACCCATCAGTCTGTACTCAACTTAGTCATATCTTAACGCCTATTCCCAAACACTTCTCGTATGCATCATCCCATCAGTCTGTACTCGACTTTTTGTAGCCATCAATAACTACAGGCCATAAGTCAAAATCAAGAGATTTTAGGAAGAAACTCATACGTGTTTTTCAATAAGTATAGTTTGTGCCGTCAAACAGTGGAGGTCTGTTTGTGGCTTAGCCTTCACTTATGAATTTCACAGTTGCCATGTGTAATTCTGTGATCTATATAACAATTGAAAAATAACTGAATATAACTACAATTTTACCTTGCTTTACCTGTATAACCTGCTCTGATACCAATTGTAGGAACAAAATTGTAAAGTAGAATACTCTAGAGGAGGGTGAATAGAGTAGGCAGCGAAATATTGCTAATTAAAAACTCGTTAGCAGTTATATCAAACATATAATAATAATCACAAAATAAATAACAATAATGAAAAGAGTGATCAGAAGGCAAACACAAACACAGAGATTTATACTGGTTTCCCTCTTGTGGGGACTAGCCCAGTCGGAAGAACTCTAGCTTCCAGTTGAATCCACTATTGGAAAATCCCACAAGTTTTCATACGAAGTCCTTGCAACTTCTACAAACGCGAGCTTTGATACGAAGAACTTGACCAACTTCAATTGTGAAGAGTCAATCTTCAATCAAGCCTCTGATTACAATCTCTCTGAAACTTCTAGACCGCACCGCACTGGCAAATCGACTAGAAAATTGTAACTGGCTTGGGATTTGAAAATAGAATCTTTTTAGAACTATTTAGAAGAAATGTAAGCTTTAGAAGAGAAGAGATGAAAGTGAATTGGTGTTTTGAAATGATCTAAATCCTTCTCTATTTGCAGTTTTTCCAAAGGCAGAACTCTGACAGAATTCGGGCAGAATTCGGATAGAACTCTTTGTAACCAACCGCAACTGAAGGGAGACCAAGTTCAAAATCAAACGTTCACATAACGTTCAACTTGGCCGAACTCTGGCCGAGTTCTGTCAGGGTTTGGTCAGTTGATTTTGTGAAAAATAATTTTTGGCTTTTTGAAAAATCCTTCAGAAGCTTTTTGTAAAATAGATGTTTTACAAAAACATAGGTCATTTTAAAAAGATAGGTCAGTTTTAAAAAACGATTTCGGATATCCTATTTGCCATTACGACTTGGTGTACAATGTATTCCTAGATTCAATAAAAATGAAAATTACATTGCTTTTAAGGAAATACATTCTTGAGTGGCAAACAGCTTCGGTCTTGAACTGAGTAGATATCCATCTTTGATCAGTGTCCAAAACGTCGTTAGTAAATATCTGAATTGATTCGTATATCGAGACAGAGTTTGATCAATGATTAAAATCAGGTTTGACCATAACCAATGGGCCAACAATCCGATGGTGCAGGACTTCCCCTGTAGAACAAATTTTATTTTGCAGGGACCCAGTCCAGAGACCGAGACTAGTAGAGCTGGGTTTGAGATTTTATTTTGAAGTCCGATTTGACCTTTGGCTTATTTCCGATCAAATTTGAGTACGGATGGACTCGATTCATCCCACTTTTTTACAACAACATGAGAACAAATCGAGTCATCATAGTCAACTTGATATAAGACCTGTGAAAATATGTTTGTTCTCCCATAGGAGCAAAAAGTACAAATACAAAGATAAAATAAAATAAAATAAACTCATTGTTGTTGAGATTGCAAGACTTAACATGATCAAGACTTAAGTATATTTTATGCAGATATAACAATTACAAGAAAAAATTCCAGATAGATCGAGAGAAAAACGTGACTGATACCGTGCCACCATCTATCATCCATCTATTGGCTGGATCGTGGGGTCCACAAAACCACCTCCCCTGCTATCTTCTGCCAAACGTCATGGCCAATATGAGGTCAACACGTGGTGTCGGTTCATGCATCAGTCCCAGGACACGCGGCCGGTATGAAATGTCTCATTAAGAAAACAGAAAATTGTAAAAAAAAAAACATTAGATTTAGCTCCAATTATAAGAAAAGCATCAACTTTGTAAAAATTGTAAGAGCAGCATCAGGTCGGACTTTAGAAGTTCGGATGCTCCCCTCACCCATTTTGCAGTTAATGACCGGGTTAATTAATGTTAATGACCGGAATTTTGCAGTCACGCGTTCTGGTTAGTGGCCGGACTTTAGAAGTCCGGTTGGTGACATTTGTGGTCCCAATAATTATGGTTGGTCCGGGTTGGTACCAATAATTGTGGTTGGTGGTAGGTAGATGGTGGGGGTATATATATGGACGGGAATGAAAAAATTTCTACCTCTACAAAAGAAGTGGAGAAGAGGAATCGGCTGAGGAGAGAAGAGAAGAAGAAGACAGTGTGTTTCAACCTAGGTAATTATTATTTTGGTCTACCCGAGCTCCCTTGTAATTTTTTTTTGTCTGCCAGCTTTGCGTCCCATGTTTGGTACTCCAATTTCACCTCTTACCAATTCAGCTTCCAGAGTATATGGAGATGTAATCGCTTGCATACATGATGCATATACACTTTTAAGCTTTTCAACAGAAAATTGTTCAAGATAATAGCTTTCTATTTGCAAGTTACTAGATTGACAAAAAAAGTAAGCATGTATATATGGTAAAAGTGTATGCTGCCAACGATAACGTGTACACATTCTATTTTCTAAATCTACTACATATCGTCTACTACTTTCTTAATCATATATTTCAAATTTAAATGCATTAATATGCAGCATTTGAAAATGATGTCTCTCTCTTTTGATACGTGTTATAATCTTTAGCATCCTAGGACAATAGTGCGTATCCAGGTTTTCAGCAATTTATCTTTGTTTTTCATGCTTGGTTATGATTTTAGCTCTAATGCCATCAAGCAATGTGGTGATTGGTTTATGACGCAAATTCTTAATCCAATTATTATAACTCTATGTAATATTAGATGTATTAATATCTGTCACGTCCCAGATCCAGAATACTGGAGAGCGGGGGCAGACATAGCCAGCTACGTATATAGAAGTGTATTCCACCTCCATATACGGTCACGGCTGTCTAGATGTATGAGGGTTTATCTACAAGCCATCAGCCTCTTATGGTCAAGAACAAGCATAGTGTCTCAATCTCAAGCAAGTAATAATAGTCACAAGATGTTAGACCATCAGATATTTAATAGTAAGGCGTCTCATATATTTTATATACGGATGATCATGAAGCTAGTCGTACAAAATATGAGGACTAGCAAGAGTTTCAGTCATACATGATCAACCCTAGGATTTGTTATCATGTTACAACCCGTAGGCAGACAAGAAAAAAAAGTATACAACATGAGCTAACACTTGCTAGGCGGCTAAACGCCTCAAATGAATAATTTACAATAGAGTGGGAGAGCAAAATTAAACCCACTCGTTGCCAGGATTTCTTCTAGTGGTCAACATCTGGCTGGAATGCAGGTAGAACCTCGGGTGCTGCTCCGAAATTTGGCCATACAAAACCAGCTAGATCAGACCCTAGAAAGAGCAAGTGCCACAAGGGAGGCTTCACTTAAGAACTAAAACCAGCATATTAGCACATAAGGACATAAATGAAATAACAAAATACATGAGTTAGAGAAAACAAGATGATAAACGATAAGATAACTAAAGGACTATTCCGGTAACCAAGTTACAACCCGTAAACCAAACAAGGACCGGGGTTATAACCCTTCACCTGAACAGAACTTAGTCTCTAACTAATTATCGGTAAGCATAAACATGCGTGTCATGAGATTGTCATGTACTGGATCTAGGCAAGACTAGACAAGATAGGACTCCATCCAACATTCACGGCCAAGCAAAGAGTACGGCTTGATACTTTAACTAACTAGGGTTATCACAAGCCTAGTTACAAGCAAGATGCAATGAGATATTCCTACGGCCACAAGTCCTGCAGACTATCCAGGTTATCCAGACGCAAGTTACAAGTATTTATAGTAGATACATCGCCCAGGAGACAAATGTATCCCATGTACATATAATAGTAGGTACATCGTCCAGGAGACAAATGTACCCTAAGAGAGTTATTAGGTGACTTGGGGGTGCAACATATGACAGTGTGCATATTACTTGTTTCAAGAAGTGTCCCACATAACAGTAGGCTGGAAATGTGCCATACTCGACGGCAGGCTCCAAGTCCGTCAGAGAATGCGCCCAGATAACGGGATTGCCTGTAGCTGGAAAATCTCTTCATGACTACTGGATTATTCTAGTTATTAGCCTTAGCCAGTTTCAGTAGGTACCCCTAACCGTGGTACTCAGGGGTCCCTGCTCTAGACATGATACAAGACAATACTGGTTCATTTGTACAAACACAATCGCCCACGGTGTCCAGGCCATTCATTCTTGTCATGTCATGCTAGCCGTCGCAACAACATATCGAGGTATATCATGTTAGGTTTACTTATCAAGAGTGCATCACGACAGGCCACTATCATGTCATGTTACTAATCAATCATTCTTGTCGTGAGTGCGCCACGACGGGCCACTGCCAAGTGAGTCACATTAACCGATCGTATTTATGGAACATGTTCCGAATTAATATGGTACAAGCATTTCCATCAAGGACCCAAGTTACACAGAGGGTCATGAGACATAAGCATAAATGTAACAACCAAAATAGCAAAAAAGGGTACAAAGGCTGTGGAAAGAGCCATGCGGCTCGGAAGCCAAGGGCCATGGCCTATGCGGCCAAGGATCGCCATGCGGCAAAGGCCAAACGGCCATGCAGCATACGGCTAGGAGGAACAGGGGCCATGCAGCAAGAGTCAACCAAAGCCATGCGGCTAGGGGGAACAGGGGGCCCTGCGGCAAGGAAAAACAGGACCATGCGGCTAAGTCAACCAAAGCCATACGGCTAGGGGGAACAGGGCCATGCGGCAAGGGGAAACAGGGCCATGCGGCTAAGTCAACCAAAGCCATGCGGCTAGGGGGAACAGGGGGCCATGCGACAAGGGAAAACAGGGCCATGCGGCAAGGGAAAACAGAGCCATGCGGCTAAGTCAACCAAAGCCATGCGGCTAGGGGGAACCGGGGGCCATACGACAAAGCTGCCAAGAACCATGCAGCAAGGAAAGACGCATGAAGACTGGAGTGCCTATACGGCAAGGGGGAGCCGTAGGGGACCTCGCCGCATGAAAAGGTCATGCGACAAGCACAGTTCTTCTTCTCCAACTTTTTCGAGAAGAAGAACCTGGGAAGTTGGGGGTTCCCAGACTTCCCAACCTTCAATCCAAGCCCAAATCTGGACTTCCATAGGTCAAAATGGGGTAGAATGAACTTCTCTACAACATGGAACAATCAAAACTTAAAAATAATAAAGTTTGATAGATCAAACCCAAAAAATCCGAAAATACAACAAGCCTAGATCTACAAGAAATAAACGATAGAAATTGAAAATGCTAAGTACTAAAGTGTCTTAGAATCTCGTGAGGAAGACAATGGAACAATAAAATAGAGTTCCTCCATGAAGAAAGTTGTACTTGCCTAAGCTCTTGGTAGGTGGAGAGAGTTATGAGGAAGAAGAAGGAGTAAATAAAAAGTGAGAAAGTAATGAAGAGAGAGAAAGGGTTGGTGGGTTTATAAAGGGGGAGGGTTTCTCTCATAATGAACCAAAATCCCAATCAAACCAAGCCAAACCAAAATATACCAAACCAAGCTAAACCAAGACCAAACCAAATCAAAACTAACCTAGACTAGGCAAGCAAGTCAAGTCCAACTATGGGTCACCTGACAAACGTCAGAATTCTTGTATACGTATACAAAAATACGTATAACAGGAAACGGGAGTGACAACTCTATCCACCTTAAAAGAATTTCGTCCTAGGAATTTAATCAAGAGGCTAGAGATGTCGGGGCAAACTATACTAAGGCACAAGCAATCTAAGACTAAGCAATCAATCAAACAATCAATCGTGCAAACAAGGAATTTTAAAAGCGTGAGGCAGAAGGAAGACATGCTGCTAGAAACCTCTCTGCCGATTCTGCATCTGAGCTTGGGCCTGGGCATATTGCTAGGGCGTCTGCTGCTGAAATACTTGCCCCTGAAGCGGTAATGGCTTTTGAGGCTGATATTGTTGTTGTACAGGTGCTGGTGCCCTAACCGATGGACTGGTTAGGTTCGCTGACGACGAGCTGGCTCTATTCGGATAGGACCCTATCTTATGATCCGGTGCCCCACAAGCCAAACACAATTCTTGTGCTCTGTGACACTCTGAAACAACGTGTCCTGGCTTCCCACAATGAGTGCAGCCTATTACGGAATACTGCTTCTGCTTCTACGGCTGAGGGTATGTCGGTGTCGAGTGCTGAACTGACAAAACTGTGGTCGTCCTCCTGGGGGCTCCAATTGTCAAGGCCCTAGCTACTGGGGCTGGTGCTGAGGACAGACTCATCTGCCCATGGGACCTCTTCCTGCTTCTGGTTCGGTCCACGATCCTCTGCGAGGTATATTCGTGCTTCCTGGCTACCCTCAAGACAGCATCAAAAGTCTGATGTTCGAACTGCTCCACTGCTAGAATAATCTCTAAGTGAAGTCCATGCTGAAACCGCTGCGCCCGATCCAACTCGGTTGCCACCAAGGTGGGAGCAAATCGACTCATTCTTAAAAACTCGGTCGTATATCCGTCAACCGTACTGCTCATCTGCTTCAAATTGGTGAACCTCGTCTACAGATCATGTCGAGCCACTGTATCAAAATACTTGATCTGAAACTTGTCACTGAATGTCGCCCATGGGACAGGCGTTGCCAAACCTACTGCTAGCATCGCCCACCAGGTGCGGGCTAATCCAATAACTGTAGGCACACTACTGCCACCTTCTCTTCCTCTAGAGTCTTGGATGCTTCCAAGATAATCTCGATGTCCTGGAGCCAGGCATCAGCTACAATCGTGTCCTCGCTGTCGTCAAAGAATGGAGGGTCCAGTCGTTTGAAATTGTTGGCTGCACTGTTATCTTTGTAACCCACTCTGTCTATGGCTGTCTGTACTGTCTGGTACAGGGCATCACCTCGACGATCCTGCGATGCAAGCAATTCTCTGATAAGTCCAACCAAGGTTCTATTGTCAGGCTCTGTAGGCTGGATTGGCTGAACCGGCTGAACTGGCGGCTCATGATCTTCGGAAGGTATGACTCGGGAGGCTGCTTCAGAGTGTTGGTGTCACGACCCGCACCAGGTTTTCGGACGCGAGCTCGTGAACAAGCCAGCTATGTATCGAGCGGACTCCAGCCCGACTCGAGTACGTATAAGCTGTCCAGAATAGGGTATCATGTCTAATCTAAACTATATCTCAATCCACAGGAATCATATGAAACAAGAATGAACAAGTATGGGTCATGGTCTGCAGCCCATTAGCATATTGTTCGATTAGACTCCAAGAATGATATGAGTCTATAAATAAGCAGAATATATCATGGTACTGAATATAAAGTACGAGAGGATAATAAAGAAATATCACAAGCAAATACCTGTATCATACATCGTAATCCTCTATCATCCTGCTCGGCTAACTAACTCCATACAATCGCTAAACCTGAAGAGATCATCAGGTCCTCAGAGGACTAGCAAGATACATAAAACATGCCTATCTAACAGTTTAATCATGCAATAATATAGACAGGGTATATCAGGAACTAGACAGGAAACTGACATGTGGCTAGTGACAGGTATCTATGAACACGGACATGGGATCAAGTATGCATAAATGAACTGCTAGTAGATCAATGGATACCAACCCTCGCCCCGAATGTGGACTCGCAGGTCAGTTTCAAGACAAGTCACCCTCGCCCCGTATGTGGACTCGCATGTACAAAGGACAACCCTCGCCCCGTGTGTAGACTCGCAGGTTGTGGAAAAGACAAAGGAATAGCAGTTCACTCGCACATACTTGCAGACACGACTCAGTCAAGACACAGGTAAAGACACGACATGACATAATCACGATACACGAGAGAACCAATCCAATATGAACTAACAAGGCTAACCATACACAAGAACTATAGCTATACTAGCATGTACGATATACAAATCACAAGTAATAACCAACTAGTAAAACTATATAATAATAGAAATATGCATGTAAATAAACTGTAGAGGGAGGCAAGGTATACTTGCCTGGTGGTTGCACGCAGATCCAACAAATATATAGTCGACTGGTAAGCCATACAGTCCAAGTCATCACAACTGTCTCTGAAAACTGAAACAAATATTACCAACATTCTCAGAATAGTCAAATTAGCTAGGATTGCCTGTCCTTAAGTCCAATTCTGGACACAGGGGCAAAACGATAATTTTGGGCAAAAACGGTATCCACTGTTGGACCCGCTTTGCACCGAAAAATGTGCCAGAGTTAATGGTCTCTAAAGTCTTTAAACTACATGTGTACGGATTCATTTTTCTGATACGAACCCAACCGTATGTCCAAAGTTGGATTCCGGTGGGCCGTGCACAAAATCACCCGTTGAGTCGGACCGTAGGGCCCACAAAACGGCGATTTTATCAACCGTCTCAGAATCGGACCAAACCTGGCATACAGGACCAAAAAAATGATACGGTCCTTTTGGCACAAGTTTCGTCTCGATCTGACGAACGTGCACAAAATAATTAGAGAATTTGCACAGAGGCCGATACGGGGAATTTTGACGGATACGTATCAAATTCGTCGCGCACACGCGACCAATTTGAATTTCGTCAAAGCCCACACGACCACGAAGCCATTACGCACCTTTCGATGCCTTCGGTTCGCGACCACGTCGCCCGGTTTGGCGGGACGCACGTCGTATCGGATGGTTTTTATTGATTTTCTAGTTTTCAAAAACAGGTTTTTGTCTAACTTTGTAATCTATTTTCTGATCGGTCATTCGATGATTTCAAATTCTACAAGATGGGTTATAATCTCCTATAAGTCGTCTATAAATCTCTTCAAACACAAATTCAAAACTGGTGATGGTTTGGTGGGAAATTCGACGCCAAGTTGGGTGTTTGGAACGGGTTTTTGTCCTGTTTTAAACAGGTTTTTTTTTTCTGATTTGGTTTCGATCTTTCGTCGAATCAGGATCATTTCAATCTGAAACGTTTGATGGGATTCCTAGATGGTTACATGGGTTATCCGTAGGATTTTTTGGAATCGAAATCGATGAACGAGATGCGTAGGAATTCAGTTACGAATATGGTACCTACGAGGACTGCTCTATTATTGCTGTTGTTGCCGCGAGTTTGAGGCGCGCACGAGGCCAGCTCCGGCCACTCGCGACGGTGGCGCCGGCGGCCGAGGGTCCGCGCGGGGTGGCAGCGTCGGATCTAGGTTTAGGGTTTCGTTTTACTCTGTCCTGCTCTCTCGATCTTTTTGTATTTATAACTCACGATTTTAACAGAACGCGGGAGGCTCAGTTCGGGCTCGCGATGGGAATGCCCGGGCTGGGCTGTTACTGCTTCTCTTTCTTATTCTTTTTCTATTTCTTTTCTTTTTTTTCTATTTCTATTTCTTTTTAGCTCTATTAATATATACATACATATATATATATATATATATATATATATATATATATATATATATATATATATATATATATATATATACTTAGGTATACATACTACTATATAGTCGTCTATATACACGTATACACATATTCACGTATATATATATATATATATATATATATATATATATATATATATACACACACACACACACACCATAAATACAATTTTAAATAATAAACTATTCTAAGTATTCAATATTTATTTATATATACATACCCGTTCTCATATTTAGTATACTATATTTGCGCATAAATTATAAATCACATGATAACAATTTAATATAACAATTAAATATAAACCAATAAAATATAATATTAAATAACAATCCCAATAAAATAATAATAATAATAATAATAATAATAATAATAATATGAAATTTAATAAATCTATAATGGTGTATATACCATTTTGTACCGTCTAATAATCCCAGAAAATGTACAAGGCCTATTTTATACAAATATTATTGAATATCAACTAATAACAATATTTGTAATATTTAATTGACGAATATTTAGAAAATATTCACTAAATCATTAAAACGGAAAACAATACCATAATACCAAAATACATCAACACAAATGTCATAGGACGTCCCGCACGACTACATGGGCTTGGGCTCGGTACGGGTCCAATCCGGGCTGGTTTGGTACAACCGGGTTCCCTAAAACTCAATAATATAATTAAATAATAAATAAAATCTTCGGTACGGTTAAGTCGCAACTTGGCCTGGTTTTCCTAGTTAGGACACACTTATGGCTGGGTCTCCCTTGGCATGGCTAATACACTAGTCAAGACACGCCGCTGTACTACCCGTGCCATGATTCCTAGTCGTCTGGTACTTCAAAACTCAACTATGGTTAAAATCATCTGCCATAATAATTATTTAAAAATCTAAAAGTCCCCATTTAAATCAATAAAAATATTTTGAAAAAATTCTCCGGGAAGGGAAGCTACAAATCTACCCACCTTAAAAAATAATTTCGTCCTCGAAATTCCAATTCATGACTATTTCCTAAATTTCAAAGTCCTTAGTCTCCTCAAATTTAATTTCTCCAAAATATTTCTATGACCTTCTCTAGTCATTGGTATTTACGAAATCTCGAGGACTTCTACCCACCTTTGGTCACACTACTCCCTTGAAACACAGGTTACTAAAATTATATAATCTTCTAACTAGTGACTAAAAATTCTACCAAGACTATCTAGGACATATGGTACCTATAATTCCACATCTATATAAACAACCAATATTCAATAGTCAAGCAATATATACTATAATTTAAGGATTCCTAATGAATTCTAGACAGCACGATCGTTCGTCACTCCGAAATAGGAAGGGACGAGAATCAACGGTACGGAAAGCAAGGGAGTATTGTCGAGAGCAAATATGGAATTTCAAGGACGCAGAGAATTTTTAGGAGAATTTTCAAGGCAGAGTGGATTGAGATTTCTAAGGTTTAGTCATTGTCGCAGGCTCGTATCAGTACAGTTACGTAACTGATACGATATGCTCTAACCTGCATGGGCCACCACAAAAACTTGTCACGACCCGCACCCGATTTTCGGACGCGAGCTCATGAACAAGCCAGCTACGTATCGAGCGGACTCCAGCCCGACTCGAGTACGTATAAGCTGTCCAGAATAGGGTATCATATCTAATCTAAACTATATCTCAATCTACAGGAATCATATAAAACAAGAATGAACAAGTATGGGTCATGGTCTGCAGCCCATTAGCATATTGTTCGATTAGACTCCAAGAATGATATGAGTCTATAAATAAGCTGAGTATATCATGGTACTGAATATAAAGCACGAGAGAATAATAAAGAAATGTCACAAGCAAATACCTGTATCATACATCGCAATCCTCTATCATCCTGCTCGGCTAACTAACTCCATACAATCGCTAAACCTGAAGAGATCATCAGGTCCTCAGAGGACTAGAAAGATACATAAAACATGCCTATCTAACAGTTTAATCATGCAATAATATAGACATGGTATAATCAGGAACTAGACAGGAAACTGACATGTGGCTACTGACAGGTATCTATGAACACGGACATGGGATCAAGTATGCATAAATGAACTGCTGGTAGATCAATGGATACCAACCCTCGCCCCGAATGTGGACTCACAGGTCAGTTTCAAGACAAGTCACCCTCGCCCCGTATGTGGACTCGCAGGTGCAAAGGACAACCCTCGCCCCGTGTGTGGACTCGCAGGTTGTGGGAAAGACAAAGGAATAGCAGTTCACTCGCACATACTTGTAGACACGACTCAGTCAAGACACAGGTGAAGACACGACACGACACAATCACGATACACGAGAGAACCAATCCAATATGAACTAACAAGGCTAACCATGTACAAGAACTATAGCTATACTAGCATGTACGATATACAAATCACAAGTAATAACCAACTAGTAAAACTATATAATAATAGAAATATGCATGTAAATAAACTGTAGAGGGAGGCAAGGTATACTTGCCTGGTGGTTGCACGCAGATCCAACAAATATATAGTCGACTGGTAAGCCATACAGTCCAAGTCATCACAACTGTCTATGAAAGCTGAAACAAACATTACCAACGTTCTCAGAATAGTCAAATTAGCTAGGTTGCCTGTCCTTAAGTTCAATTCTGGATACAGGAGCAAAACGGTAATTTTGGGCAAAAATGGTGTCCGTTGTTGGACCCGCTTTGCACCGAAAAATGTGCCAGAGTTAATGGTCTCTAAAGTCGTCAAACTACATGTCTACGGATTCATTTTTTCGATACGAACCCAACCGTATGTCCAAAGTTGGATTCCGGTGGGCCGTGCACAAAATCACCCGTTGAGTCGGACCGTGGGGCCCGCAAAACGGCGATTTTATCAACCGTCTCAGAATCGGACCAAACTTGGCATACAGGACCAAAAAAATGATACGGTCCTGTTGGAGCAAGTTTCGTCTCGATCTGACGAACGTGCACGAAGTAATTGGAGAATTTGCACAGAGGCCGATACGGGAAATTTTGACGGATACGTATCAAATTCGTCACGCACACGCGACCAATTTGAATTCCGTCAAAGCCCACACGACCATGAAGCCATTATGCACCTTTCGATGCCTTCGGTTCGCGACCACGTCGCCCGGTTTGGCGGGACGCATGTCGTATCGGATGGTTTTTATTGATTTTCTAGTTTTCAAAAACAAGTTTTTGTCTAACTTTGAAATCTATTTTTTGATCGGTCATTCGATGATTTCAAATTCTACAAGATGGGTTATAATCTCCTATAAGTCGTCTATTAATCTCTTCAAACACAAATTCAAAACTGGTGATGGTTTGGCGGAAAATTTGACGCCAAGTTGGGTGTTTGGAACGGGTTTCTGTCCTGTTTTAAACAGGTTTTTTTTCCTGATTTGGTTTCGGTCTTTCGTCGAATCAGGATCATTTCAATCTGAAACGTTTGATGGGATTCCTAGATGGTTATATGGATTGTCCGTAGGATTTTTCGGAATCGAAATCGATGAACGGGATGCGTAGGAATTCAGTTGCGAATATGGTACCTGCGAGGACTGCTCTGTTATTGCTGCTGTTGCCGCGAGTTTGAGGCGCACGCGCGGCCAGCTCCGGCCACGCGCGGCGGTGGCGCCGGCGGCCGAGGGTCCGCACGGGGTAGCAGCGTCGGATCTGGGTTTAGGGTTTCGTTTTACTCTGTCCTGCTCTCTCGATCTCTTTGTATTTATAACTCACGATTTTAACAGAACGCGGGGAGGCTCAGTTCGGGCTCGGGATGGGAATGCCCGGGCTGGGCTGTTACTGCTTCTCTTTCTTATTCTTTTTCTATTTCTTTTCTTTTTTCTTTTTCTATTTCTATTTCTTTTTAGCTCTATTAATATATACATATATTCATATATATATATATATATATATATATATATATATATATATATATATATATATATATATATATATATATATATATATATATATATATATATATATATATATATATATATATATATATATATATATATATATATATATATGAAAATATATATATATATATATATATATATATATATATATATATATATATATATATCTATATATGAAATACAAGAAAAAAAATATATATATATATTATATATATATATATATATATATTTATATATATATATATACATAGGTATACATACTACTATATAGTCGTCTATATACACGTATACACATATTCACGTATACACATTTACATATATATACGTATATATGTGTGTATATAAAAAAAAAAAAAAAATATATATATATATATATATATATATATATATATATATATATATATATATATATATATATAATATATATATATATATATAATAAATACGTATATGTACCATATATTTATATTTATACATACATTCTTATATATATATATATATATATATACACACCATGAATACAATTTTAAATAATAAACTATTCTAAGTATTCAATATTTATTTATATATACATACCCGTGCACATATTTAGTATCCTATATTTGCGCATAAATTATAAATCACATGATAACAATTTAATATAACAATTAAATATAAAGCAATAAAATATAATATTAAATAACAATCACAATAAAATAATAATAATAATAATAATAATAATAATAATAATAGTAATAATAATAATAATAATAATAATAACGAAATTTAATAAATCTATAATGGAGTATATACCATTTTGCACCGTCTAATAATTCCAAAAAATGTACAAGGCCTATTTTATACAAATATTATTGAATATCAACTAATAACAATATTTGTAATATTTAATTGACGAATATTTAGAAAATATTCACTAAATCATTAAAACGGAAAACAACACCATAATACCAAAATACATCAACACAAATGTCATAGGACGTCCCGCACGACTACATGGGCTTGGGCTAGGTACGGGTCCAATCCGGGCTGGTTTGGTACAACCGGGTTCCCTAAAACTCAATAATATAATTAAATAATAAATAAAATCTTCGGTACGGTTAAGTCGCAACTTGGCCTGGTTTTTCTAGTTAGGACACACTTATGGCGGGATCTCCCTTGGCATGGCTAATACACTAGTCAAGGCACGCCGCTGCACTACCCGTGCCATGATTCCTAGTCGTCTGGTACTTCAAAACTCAACTATGGTTAAAATCATCTACCATAATAATTATTTAAAAATCTAAAAGTCACAATTTAAATCAATAAAAATATTTTGAAAAAATTCTCCGGGAAGGGAAGCTACAAATCTACCCACCTTAAAAATAATTTCGTCCTCGAAATTCCAATTCATGACTATTTCCTAAAATTCAAAGTCCTTAGTCTCCTCAAATTTAATTTCTCCAAAATATTTCTATGACCTTCTCTAGTTATTGGTATTTACGAAATCTCGAGGACTTCTACCCACTCGTTGGAGAGCAAAACTAAACCCACTCGTTGCCAGGGTTTTTTTTAGTGGTCACCATCTGGCTGGAATACAGGTAGAACCTCGGGTGCTGCTCCGAAATCTGGCCATACAAAACCAGCTGGGTCAAACCCCAGAAAGAGCAAGTGCCACAAGGGAGGCATCACTTAAGAACTAAAACCAGCATATTAGCACATAAGAACATAAATGAAATAACAAAAGACATGAGTTAGAGAAAATAGGGTGATAAACGATAAGATAACTAAAGGACTATTCCGGTAACCAAGTTACAACCCGTAAACCAAACAAGGACCAGGGTTGTAATCCTTCACCTGAACAGAACTTACTCTCTAACCAATTATCGGTAAGTAAGCATAAACATGAGTGTCATGAGATAGCCATGTACTGGATCTAGGCAAGACTAGACAAGATAGGACTCCATCCAACATTCACGGCTAAGCAAAGAGTACGACTTGATACTTTAACTAACTAGAGTTATCACAAGCCTAGTTACTAGCAAGATGCAATGAGATATTCCTACGGTCGCAAGCCCTGCAGACTATCCAGGTTATCCAGACGCAAGTTACAAGTATTTATAGTGGATACATCGCCCAGGAGACAAATGTATTCCATGTACATATAATAGTGGGTACATCGCCCAGGAGACAAATGTACCCTAACAGAGTTATTAGGTGACTTGGGGGTGCAACACATGACAGTGTGCATATTACTTGTTTCAAGAAGTGTCCCACATGACAGTGGGCTGGAAATGTGCCCTACTCGACAGCAGGCTCTAAGTCCATCAGAGAAGGCGCCCAGATAACGTGATTGCCTGTAGCTAGAAAATCTCTTCATGACTACTGGATTATTCTAGTTATTAGCCTTAGCCAGTTTTAGTAGGTACCCCTGACCGTGGTACTCAGAGGTCCCTGAACTATACATGATGTAAGACAATACTGGTTTATTTGTACAAACACAATCGCCCACGGTGTCCAGGCCATTCATTCTTGTCATGTCATGCTAGCCGTCGCAACAGCATATCGAGGTATATCATGTTAGGTTTACTTATCAAGAGTGTACCACGACGGGCCACTATCATGTCATGTTACTAATCAATCATTCTTGTCGTGAGTGTGCCACGACGGGCTACTGCCAAGTGAGTCACATTAACTGATCGTGTTTATGGAACATGTTCCGAATTAATATGGTACAAGCATTTCTTTTTTCTTTTTTTTAATATGGTACAAGCATTTCCATCAAGGACCCAAGTTACGCAGAGGGTCATGAGACATAAGCATAAATGTAACAACCAAAATAGCAAAAAGGGGTACAAAGGCTGTGGAAAGAGCCATGCGGCTCGGGAGCCAAGGGCCATGGCCTATGCGGCCAAGGATCGCCATACAGCAAGGGCCAAACGGCCATGCAGCATGTGGCTAGGGGGAACAGGGGCCATGCGGCAAGAGTCAACCAAAGCCATGCGGCTAGGGTGAACAGGGGGCCATGCGGCAAGAGAAAACAGGGCCATACGGCTAAGTCAACCAAAGCCATGCGGCTAGGGGGAACAGGGCCATGCGGCAAGGGGAACCAGGGCCATGCGGCTAAATCTGTAGTGCCCCGTCCCGCTCAGTCAATCGGAGGAATCGAAATGCCGACGGCGTTCGGCCTTAGCCTTGCAACGGCTGCTGGAAGACATCGCTCGGTTGAGGCGACCACTCGCTCAGGTGGGGTAGTTTCGGTGAAATTGCCTCATCTTAGCCTTCACATAATAAATCGTGTGTTTTCAACTTGCACAATAGGCTCGATAATAAAAGAGACGAATCCACATAGCTAAGGGAATAATCTCGACGGGTCGAAATGAGTTAGAACATGGAAAAAGGTCCAACGGTCGGCTTAGAGTTGGTGCACGGCGTGCTTTGAAAATGACACTCGGTCCTTCGTCCCGTGGCTTGGAAGAAGGAAAGTTAGTCTTCGGTGCAAAAGCTAAGAGTTAGCCTAAGTCATAGGCGTCGCTCGCGTAAATGCTTGATAAAGCATGCACGCTTCCACTGCGCAAGGCTTGGCATAGCCTTTGCTCGTCCCTCGGGTTAAGTTGTAGGCTTGAGTAAGTTAGGCAAAGTTATGTCGGTCGACCAAAGTCATTCCAAGTGTTGTCCCGCTCATTCTGCGGTTGTCAAGTTAAGTAGTCCCACGATCTCAAGGCCCGTCGACTTGGGCAGGAGTGTCACGCAGAGCACGATTGGCTTAAGGCACGATGCACGGGCTTAGTATTTAAGGCAAGGATCACAATTGATTCAAAGTGAGTTTTGAGAAAGGACTATCAAATAGACATTCATGAGTTGAACCAAATGATAGGGTAACAAGAAAGAAAATGCTCGCGACCGTGGGTCGTCGAGGGGTCTCAAGGAAAGGAATACTCGCGACCGTGGGTCGTCGAGGGGTCTCAAGGATAGAAGTCTTGGTTTTGGTAGAGGAATGACTGTGTGAGACGTCAGTTTGTGTCGAGTCTTGCATGGTCATTTGACAACTTGTTGACAAGGGCGATGAACCCTCGAGCGGTAACCCTGGGCCATGGGGCCGACTCAGCCTAGGAGGAAACAGGGTATAGTCGAGCTGGGAGTACGCTCCCGCTCAGGTTAGTCGGAGACTTTCAGCGGGGATCGCTACCTTGCGCTGAAAGGATCTCGAATAACAAAACTATACGTCAAGGTATAGCTTGTGATGCTAGTGGCCAAGTTCATATAGATGTCGACAAATAGCGGCTAACCGCTTGTATGCCTTTGGATTGAGTTGAGTTGAAGGTGTGTACAGTTAAAACACAAAGTTTGGGCCTAAGATTGGGTTTCAACATAGGCGTCTAGCTTCGGCACGAGATGTGGCGTCAAGTCTTGAGTTGTCGGCATATAAGTTACTTAAGTTGGTTGAGTTGTTTGAGTTTAAGTCGGAAAACCGCCGTAAGGCAAAGTTGGTTGAGTGACACTAAGATTCACAAGTCTTGATTGGGTCAGTTGGTGGTCAAAGTAGCAAGGGCCGCGAGGCGGCGAGATGGTTAAGTCTTACTGAATTGCGAGGCACGGCCTCAGCAAGGGTTTGTAGCACGGTCACACGGAAAATGGAGCTTCATCGCGTAGTTGCGTCTCTGATTTTAATCCGTAAGGCAAATACGACTCGATAGGTTAACGTTGTTGGCACGAGAAGGGTCTTGAGGCAAGGTATGAGTTAACATTGTCGTTGCAAGCACGAGATGGTCTAAAGACACAAAATAGGCAAGGCGTCGGTCATAAAACTGATCCTAAGGCAAGACTAGAAAGACAATTGATAAGAAAGGACTATGTTGCACAAAGTAAAATAACGTACGAGTTTTGTATGGATGGGCGAGGAGCTCATTCCACCAGTACAGTTGAGTACTGACACCCACATAGTTTACATGTGCAGGCACAGGTAGAAGCTCGTGGCGCGGAGCTCGCTTGGATGCGTCGAGGCACGGAGTTCCTTGGCGATTCGAAGCGTGCGGCCGCATGGAGTAAAGACTTATACGGGACATGATGTATGGACATCGCCTTTCGAAGCTTCCGCCGGCTCAAGACTTGTATCTGAGAGATGAGAGAGAGCTGAGTGAATTGTAACGTGAGACGAACGAACTTGAGAGACTTGTAATCTTGGCCTTGTGCCCCATTGTAACCTTGTTCCAATATCAATAAAAGAGCTTCTTTGAATAACTTGTGTTTTATACTAAATTTTTGCTGCATGTTCAATGTCTCTGCATGGGACTTCTGTGCGACGACCCCGTCGCAGCCGCTGAAATCGGCCGTTATGGAACCCGCCTTGCACGAGCGCAATCTAGGCTCGTGCGACATCATGCCTTAGC
The DNA here is from genome assembly GCA_029216955.1 of Iris pallida. NCBI lineage: Eukaryota > Viridiplantae > Streptophyta > Magnoliopsida > Asparagales > Iridaceae > Iris > Iris pallida. The sequence continues at coordinate 6,567,886 of JANAVB010037018.1, read as the reverse complement.
GAGGACGATCGCTCCTACGGGAGCGGGGCATGACATAATGGTATCAGAGCACGGCTTTACGTCCTTGGACTATCGATTGAATTCTTTAACTCGTTGTTTCCGCAAAACTCTGTTGCTACCGCAAGTTGTTATCGTTGGTGCGCTCTCTCTCAAATGTTCCACGGGATGTCCATACAATAAGTCTATCTATTTTGTAAAATGTAGGAGAACAGTTTTTGAAAAGAAACGAAAAGATGGTTTGCGTAAGCACGATTGACTAAGTCGGGCTGGGCATATACACCAAAGTTGCGTCGACCTTAGAAAAGTCGAGTGCGGGATTCGAATTGTGTCGGGTAAGAATGAGTTGAACTCGATTGAGTAAAGTGAGATGACTATCGATAGGGGTGCTATCGAGCGACGATAACGTCGGTGCGATATAGGTGAGCGTGCTTGAAATTTAAGGAATCGTTCGGACAAAAATTCGAGGAAGTAGATTGTGAATCGAATGATAGTTTTGAGGATTTGTTGAATGACTTCATCCCTGAATGGTGTATGCGATAGCCTCAGGGATGTCGATTGATCAATTGAGGATACGGGGTGTCGGTGAGTCTATCAGCAAGCGTCGCGTGCATGCAAAGCCATAGATTGAGTATCGATGAATAAGTTTTAGTCTTGAAATTGGACGAGTGGATTCGAATGACCTAGAATTGATGCGCATGGAATGTGCACAGGATTGAGGATTGCGCAAGTGTGAAACACGAAAATAATCGAGTAGATAAAACTGAATCGAAGAAAAGTTAGGATGTACGAATGGATGACTTGATCGAGGAAATCGAAACGGATCGTATACGAAAAGTTAGCACGATGAGAAGATAGCGTACATGAAAAGTTTGATTCGAATATTTGAAAATGACTTTAAGGATTGGATTGAATGTTGCTCGATGATTGAGTTAACAAAAGGACGATACGATTAAGGAAATGCATTGGCCGATGACTTAAGATAGACGAATGAATAATACGGGAAATTGGTTCGAGGAAATTGATGTCGTGAATGGTTCGAGGGATAATGATCGAACTTGAATTTGAATGTCGAGGAGATTATCCAGTCGGACGATAGCATCATTCGCACGACTCGAAACTTGTTGCAAAGGAAGATCGTCAGGTTACGCATGTCATCAATGGTATTGAGGTGTATCAAAGATCGATATACGATAACTCGGGGGTACTCTGACTCGGCGAATGACGATCGTGCAAGTGTTATTGTTCGATTGGATGCGATACTTAGGATTTTGATCGAGATGAATGTTGGATAAAAATGATCGTGTCTTGATGGTTACGTTGATAGCCACAACGTCGACAATCTTGTCTTGCACAAGCGCAACTCCAGCCTCGTACATGCATTGCGTCGGATTTGGGGCGATTGTTTTGCGTGAGCGCTGACATGGTGATTCATGTCACGGGAATGATCGAACTCGAAAAATCAGGACGCGGCAGCGTTGATTGTCTCGACTTGTCGGTTTGACGCGAAGGTGAATTCGAGGATGTTTGGACTTACGACTGATGAATGAAAGAAACTTAAAGATTGAGTAGGTCCAATCCGCGCATCGAGAATGAACTAGTCTAGACGCAAAACAAGAGTTACGTCCCGATGAGGATGATTATCCCGCGGGAGCGTGCATGGTGATTCATGCCCACCGTGGAAAATCTGACTCGCGTAAGATCGGGACACAACATATTGTTAAGCTAGACGACCTCATGATCGATTACGTGAATTGGAATAGATGACTTAGGAAATATGAAATGTGGAATTTTGGTTAGCAATGAATTGCGTCATAGCGTGCTCGAATTGAAAAAGATTGATAGGCGATCTGTGTCGAACGTGTTCAAAGAGATAGACTAAACGAAATGGCTTGTTGAACGAGTGAGATTGATATGTTAAGGAATTGGTTAAAATATAAGTTGTCATAGGATGGCTTTACTGAATAACTCGGACCCCGTGCGATGAAATGTTGGGATGTATGTAGGCAATCTATGCTCGAAGTTTAGAAATCGGAGTGATGCGAGCTTGGGTAGAAAACCCCGTACTATCAACTTAGTTTGACATTAGGATGGGGTCAGTGTTGATATCGTTGTTTGGGAACTATGATTTCAATACTGACGGAAAGACATAGCCTAGCAGTTAGGCAGACATTTCGGTGCGGAGCGATAGGAATGGTGAAGGCACCACTCATGAGGCTCGGTTGACATGCGTGTATATCAAGGACGCTTGAATACGTGCACGATCCGACTCGAGTGGTGATGGCGGGATTCGCTATCACGAGGCTTGGTTGAAATATATGTATTTTGGGGACACCTAAGATATGTGTACGATCCATACTAAGTGATACGTTGAATTCAAGTGAGATTTGAGGAACGGGGAAGTATCGAAGATTTTGATATCGTAAGTTTTGAAGAAAGGATTGAGGGTAGCACGAGCGTGGCTCGGATTTGAGTAAGGCATAGGAGAATTGTGTGCGAGAGTTCTTGAATGTTGAGTAAAGTGATAAGTCGATAAGTATACTCAGTTAGTTTCGAGGACGAAACTTTTTCTGAGTGGTGTATAATGTAGTGTCCCGTCCCGCTCAGTCAATCGGAGGAATCGAAACACCGACGGCGTTCGGCCTTAGCCTTGCAACGGCTGCTGGAAGACATCGCTCGGTTGAGGCGACCGCTCGCTCAGGTGGGGTAGTTTCGGTGAACTTGCCTCATCTTAGCCTTCACATAATAAATCGTGTGTTTTTAACTTGCACAATAGGCTTGATAATAAAAGAGACGAATCCACATAGCTAAGGGAATAATCCCGACGGGTCGAAATGAGTTAGAACATGGAAAAAGGTCCAACGGTCGGCTTAGAGTTGGTGCACGACGTACTTTGAAAATAACACTCGGTCCTTCGTTCCGTGGCTTGGAAGAAGGAAAGTTAGTCTTCGGTGCAAAAGCTAAGAGTTAGCCTAAGTCATAGGCGTCGCCCGCGTAAATGCTTGATAAAGCATGCACGCTTCCACTGCACAAGGCTTGGCATAGCCATTGCTCATCCCTCGGGTTAAGTTGTAGGCTTGAGTAAGTTAGGCAAAGTTATGCCGATCGACCAAAGTCATTCCAAGTGTTGTCCCGCTCATTCTGCGGTTGTCAAGTTAAGTAGTCCCACGATCTCAAGGCCCGTCGACTTGGGCAGGAGTGTCATGCAGAGCACGATTGGATTAAGGCACGATGCACGGACTTAGTATTTAAGGCAAGGATCACAATTGATTCAAAGTGAGTTTTGAGAAAGGACTATCAAATAGACATTCATGAGTTGAACCAAATGATAGGGTAACAAGGAAGAAAATGCTCGCGACCGTGGGTCGTCGAGGGGTCTCAAGGAAAGGAATACTCGCGACCGTGGGTCGTCGAGGGGTCTCAAGAAAAGGAATGCTCGCGACCGTGGGTCGTCGAGGGGCCTCAAGGATAGAAGTCTTGGTTTTGGTAGAGGAATGATGTGTGAAACGTCAGTTTGTGTCGAGTCTTGCATGGTCATTTGACAACTTGTCGACAAGGGCGATGAACCCTCGAGCGGTAACCCTGGGCCATGGGGCCGACTCGGCCTAGGAGGGAACAGGGTATAGTCGAGCTGGGAGTACGCTCCCGCTCAGGTTAGTCGGAGACTTTCAGCGGGGATCGCTACCTTGCGCTGAAAGGATCTCCAATAACAAAACTATACGTCAAGGTATAGCTTATGTTGCTAGTGGCCAAGTTCATATAGATGTCGGCAAATAGTAGCTAACCGCGTGTATGCCTTTGGATTGAGTTGAGTTGAAGACAGTTAGAACCCAAAGTTTGGGCCTAAGATTGGGTTTCAACATAGGCGTCGTGCTTCGGCACGAGATATGGCGTCAAGTCTTGAGTTGTCGGTATATAAGTTGCTTAAGTTGGTTGAGTTATTTGAGTTTAAGTCGGGAAACCGCCGCAAGGCAAAGTTGGTTGAGTGACACTAAGATTCACAAGTCTTGATTCGGTCAGTTGGTGGTCAAAGTAGTAAGGGCCGCTAGGCGACAAGGGCCACGAGGCGGCGAGATGGTTAAGTCTTACTGAATTGTGAGGCACGGCCTCAGCAAGGGTTTGTAGCACGGTCACACAGAAAATGGAGCTTCATCGCGTAGTTGCGTCTCTGGTTTTAAACCGTAAGGCAAACACGACTCAATAGGTTAACGTTGTTGGCACGAGAAGGGTCTTGAGGCAAGTTATGAGTTAACATTATCGTTGCAAGCACGAGATGGTCTAAAGACACAAAATAGGCAAGGTGTCGGTCATAAAACTAATCCTAAGGCAAGACTAGAAAGACAATTGATAAGAAGGGACTATGTTGCACAAAGTAAAATAACGTGCGGGTTTTGTATGGGTGGGCGATGAGCTCATTCCACCAGTACAGTTGAGTACTGACACCCACATAGTTTACATGTGCAGGCACAGGTAGAAGCTCGTGGCGCGGAGCTCGCTTGGATGCGTCGAGACACGGAGTTCCTTGGCGATTCGAAGCATGCGGCCGCATGGAGTAAAGACTTATACGGGACATAATGTATGGACATCGCCTTTCGAAGCTTCCGCTGGTTCAAGACTTGTATCTAAGAGATGAGAGAGAGCTGAGTGAATTGTAATGTGAGACGAGCGAACTTGAGAGACTTGTAATCTTGGCCTTGCGCCCCATTGTAACCTTGTTCCAATATCAATAAAAGAGCTTCTTTGAATAACTTGTGTTTTATACTAAATTTCTGCTGCATGTTCAATGTCTCTGCATGGAACTTCTGTGCGACGACCCCGTCGCAGCCGCTGAAATCGGCCGTTATGGAACCCGTCTTGTACGAGCGCAATCTAGGCTCGTGTGGCATCACGCCTTAGCGAGGACGATCGCTCCTGTAACACTCAATTTTCCAGATGAGGGTAATTTTGAAATTTTGTAATTATAATTATTATTTAATGATATTTATTTCATATTATGATTTTTAGTAATTTTTAATTATTTTTAAAACTATTTAAATCATGACTTGTGATTTGGTGTGCAGCTAGTGAAACCGTAGAGACTATCTGCCCTAGAGCCTAGCCATGTGATTAGGATGTTTAATTAGTACATTTTAGCCTATAGGGTATTTTGGTCATTTTAGGATTTATTGGAATTATTTATGATTTATTGGAATTTGTGTGATTTTAATTATTATTTAAATAAGTGCTATGTGCTATGATGGGTTTTAGCCTAGTGAAGCCTAACCTAGAAGCTTAGACTTAACCCATGGGCTAAGTAGGATGGTTAACTTAAGTTGAGGGTAGAAATTATCAAGTTAGAAATCAAATAGGAGTTTTAGTCATGAGAATTGATTTTTGAGAATGGGCCCTTAGAAACTTAGATGTAACTTGACTTAGAGAGGGAGGCCCAAGGCCCAACTAACTAAACCCTAACCCTAACATTTATGACCAGCCACCTAGGGATCCACACTCCTATTTAATGTCTCCTCAAACTTAGGGCTAGCCTCCTTAGAAAAAAAAGCAAGTTGAAAATAGAGGTAAAACCCTTTCTTCCCCAATCCATAACTCCTCCATTTCAACTCCTTTTTCTTCCTAATTTCTTGTAATAGATTCTAATCTCTGTGTTTTTGATGACTATGGTGAGAAATTGTCACCCCCATTTCCTGTATTTCGTATTTGTACTCATAATTTGATTTTGGCACGTATTTTATTTTCTCGACTTGCGGATTTTGGTTTCTCGTAAATGGGTTTGGACCACGGCTTGGTTTTATTTTGTGGAATTGGGTTGGTTTGATTAGGTTTGGTTTAATATGAATTGGTACACTTTAACCTACACTCTACCCTCAACACAACACACCCACCCTCATTATATCTCCACCAACCTTTCTCTCTCCTCTTTATTCTCCATTAACTTCTCCATCTTCTTCCTTCTTCCACACAACTCCCCAACCCATAGGCAAGTGCACCTTGTCATCAAATAAGCACCAATTTTTATTTGTCCATTAGCTATATTAGGCCATGGATAACAACTTTAGAACTTGACATTTTGTGATTTGGAGCTTTCATTTTTCTAGATCTAGGTTTTGACTATTTTTGGATTTACATGGTTTTGATCTATTTTGGTTGGATTTTTGTGGGTTTTGATGCTTCCATGTGGAAGAGAATTCGATTTTACTCAAGTTAGAACTTTGAAAATCTAGATTTGGTTTTGATTTGACAAAGTTATGAAGAATTGAAGTTCTTGGTGTTCTTGGACCTGCTCTCGGCCAGGAAGAACATCCCTCTGCCTTGCGCTCTTTAGCGCATGGCCGATTGCGCACCTCCGGCCTGTGCTCTTTAGCGCAGGGCCGATTGTGCATGACCTCAGCCAGTGCTTTGCGCTGTGCTGGATTGCGCTGGCGCAAGCCATCCATGCGCAAGCCAGCCATGCGCAAAGTAACCCCTGCGCAATCCACCCATGCGCAGTTGACTTCTGCGCAGTCTGTTTCTGCGCAATCCACCCATGCGCAGTTCACTTCTGCGCAGTCTGTTCATGCGCAATCTGCCCCTGTGCCCTGTGCCCCTGCGCACTTGGCACCCTGCGCAACTGACACCTGCGCAATCCAACTCCCTGACCCCTTGCGCAATCTATTGGCTTTTAGAGTTTTGGTTATTTCTTTAAGCTTGGCTCTTCTATAGTCCTATATATATTGGTATTTTATTAGATATTTTACGTCCATTTTATATCCTTACGCCTTTTGTCATGAACTTGATTTTACTTAATATGTTTGGAATGACTATTGTACACAGCATGGTATGACAAGGAACTAGCATAACACGACAGTAACCCATAGTGGTGCACTCCTGACATGACCAACCTGACATGACAGTGACCCGTAGTGGCACACTCCTGACAGTACCCTGACATGAATTATCTTGATAACTTGATAGTGGCCCGTGGCGGCGCACTCCTGACTTGACTTGACTTGTAACTTGTAACTTGACTCGTATAATCAACTTGACACCTGGGTGCTCCTGCTTGCTTGCTTGTACAATCCACTTGTCTTGTCTTGTATCATGTCTAGAACGTGACTTCCTGGGTACCACGGCCAGGGACTCGCGCTAAATTGGATTAGGCTAATGATTAGATCAAACTAGAACATGGAGAATTCCCAGTCACAGGCAATCTCGTTATCTGGGCGCTTTAATGGACTTGTAGCTTGCCGACGAGTAGAGCACATTTCCAGCACACTGTCATGTGTTGCACCCTCTAAGTCACCTAAGGGTACATTTGTCTCCCGGGCAATGTACCCACCTATAACTCTCAACCCGCGGAAGGATAACTGGATGGTCTGCAGGGCTTGGGACTGGAATTCTCACTTGCATCTTGTTAGTAATTAGGTTTGTGATAACCCTAGTTAGTTAAAGTAGTAAGCCGTAGTATTTGTTTGGCCGATTGCGAATGGATGGTGTCCAGCCTTGTCTAAGTCTTGTCTAGCTCCAGTACCTGCTATCTCCTGAGCATGTTTGTTTAACTTATCTTAACGATAAATGAGTAGAGACAGTGAGCTATTCAGGCGAAGGGTTACAACCCCGGTCCTTGTCTGGTTTAAGGATTGTAACCTGGCTCCCGGAATGGTTCCACGTCCCTAGTCGTTTATCGCCCTGTGTACTTTACTACTTGTACTTCCTTTTATTCTTTATGTTCTGATATGTTGGCTTTTGTTCTTATTTGTGGCCTCCTTTGTGGCACTTGCTCTTTCTGGGGTTTGACCCAGCTGGTTTTGTGTGGCCAGATTTCGGAGCAGCTCCCGAGGATCTACCGAGCTTCCAGCCCAATGGTGACAACTAGACGGAACCCGGGCCACGAGTGGGTTTTCCCTTTTTGTTTTACCCACTTATATGTAAATTTATTCTTTTGAGGCATTTAGCCGACGAGCACCTGTTAGCTCGATGCACATTTACTTACTGTCTGCCTACGGGCTGTAAACATGATTAACAAATCCTAGGGTTGATCATGTATGACTGAACTCTTGCTAGTCCTATCATTTTGTACGACTAGCTTCATGATCATCCAATATGTAATATTTGGGACGCCTTATATATATATATATATATATATATATATATATATATATATATATTTGATGCTCTAATATCTTGTAACTCTGTTACTTGCTTGAGATTGAGACAATAGGCTTGACCTTAAGAGACTGCTGGCTTGTAGTAAACCCTCATATCTAGACAACCGTGATCGTATAGTTGAGATGTATTCTATTTCAATATACGTAGCTGGCTATGTCTGCCCCCGCTCTCCAGTATTCTGGTTCTGGGGCGTGACATGGTTTAAGTTGTAGCCCATGCAGGTCTTGGCATTCAAGAAATGTGAGGGTTTATCGAATAGATGTCTCAATCAATATTCGTCCTTGACCTCTGCTCGTATCTTCAAATCCCTGAGAATCTCGACCTGATCACATTGCTTGTATCATTGATCTGTCCTGGTCCTTTCCTTATTGTTCCCTATGTCGTCTTCTTCAGCGGCATTACTCCCGGACCTGCCAACCAGCCAGAGGAAGCTCGACAAGCACCCCAGCGCCAGGAAGATCAAGCTCAGCACTCTGGAGTAGCCTCCCGAGTTATGCTTTCCGGAGGCTCAGAACCTCTAGTTCAGGCAGCTCCTCCCATTCAACCAGCTAGACAGGATGAGGGACCTTTGGTAGGGCTTATCAGAGAACTGCTTGCATCCCAAGATCGTCGAGGCGACGCCTTGCACCAGGAAGTTCATGATGCACTAAACCGAGGAGGTCCCCAAGGGAATCAGGCGGCCAATAGTTTCAAGCGCTTGAACCCTCCCTTCTTTGACGGCAGTGAAGATGCGATTGCCGCGGACGCTTGGCTTCAGGATACCGAGGTGGTTCTAGAAGCAGCTAGGACACCTGAGAATGAGAAGGTGGCGGTGGTATGCCTACAGTTGTTAGACTTGGCTCGCGATTGGTGGGCAGCTCAGGCCATGGGGTTAGCGGCACCAGTCACTTGGGCGACGTTCAGAGAGAGGTTCCAGACAAGGTACTTCGATGCGGTGGCACGGTACGACCTGCAGACCAGATTCACCAACTTGAAGCAAGGAGGCAGGACGGTCGATGGCTATGCGACCGAGTTTTCCAGGCTGAGTAGGTTCGCCCCCACTTTGGTGGCGACCGAGTTTGATAGAGCTCAGCGGTTCCAGCAAGGGCTGCACTTAGAGATATTATTAGCTGTAGAGCAGTTCGAGCACCAGACGTTCGATGCAGTGTTGAAGGCAGCAAGGAGGCATGAGTATACCTTCTGGAGAATTGTGGACAGGACCGGAGGCAGGAAGCGGTCCCACAACCAGATGCACCAATCTTCAGTTCCAGCCCCAGCAGCTAGGGGTATAACCATTGGAACTTCGAGGCGGGCGACCTCTGTGACGTCGGTTCAGCATTCAACCCCGACGTATCCGCAGCAGCAGAAGCAGAAGCAGTCTTCCGCGGTGGGATGTTCTCATTGCGGGAAGCCGGGCCATGTAGTGGCAGAGTATCGTAGGGCACAGGAATTATGCCTGGCTTGTGGAGGAGCAGACCACCAGATAGGGACCTGCCCGAATAGGGGAGGTCCATCATCATCCAACCTTTCTAGTTCTTCGGTGAGAGGACCAGCCCCAGTCCCAGTCCAGCAGCAGCAGCAACAGCAGTACCCGAGGCCATTGTTGCCCCAGGCCCAGGCCTTTCAGCAGCAGAACCAGCAGCAGTTCACCCAGGCTCCAGCACAGAACCGACAGAGGGGTTTCCAGCAGAGAGGACCCACAGCTAGAGGTCAGGCTATGATGATGACCATGGAAGAAGAAGTTGCACCAGGTGCGGTAGTGGCAGGTACTATTCTCGTCAACACCTTTCCAGCATCTGTATTATTTAATTCTGGTGCATCGCATTCATTCATGTCTGCACGATTCGCGACACGGATAGGATTGGAGCCCGAGTCATTATCAGTGAGGCTTAATATACTTACTGGTAATGGTCTTGTGGGAGTAGATCGAGTGTTTTCCTCGTGTCGGATCGTAGTTAGCGGTAGAGAGTTCCCCGCTAGGCTCATAGAGTTCCCTATGGCAGACTATGATGTAGTCCTAGGCATGAATTGGTTGAGGAACCATTATGTTAGGATAGACTGCCATGTTGGCAGAGTTGTCTTTAGTATTCCCGGAGAGCCAGAGTTTTTATTTTCCAGAGGCACAGCAGAGCCATCTCCTCCAATATTGCGGATGGCAGTAGCAGCAGTGCAGTTGCCCCGAATAGTTGAAGAGTTTCCAGATGTCTTCCCAGAGGAACTTCCAGGGATGCCACCAGAGCGGGAGATCGAGTTCACCATTGACTTGATTCCCGGAATAGCACCAGTATCAGAGCGAGTCTACAGAATGGCACCTTCAGAGTTGGAGATTTTGTACAAGATGATTGAAGAACTTAGAACCAAGGGATTCATTCGTACTAGTGGATCGCCTTGGGGAGCCCCGATGCTTCTTATGAAAAAGAAGGATGGTACATCCAGGCTATGTGTTGATTATCGTACCTTGAACTCAGTGACAATCAAGAACAGATACCCTCTCCCGAGGATAGATGACTTGTTTAATCAACTCAAGGGGGCTTCAGTTTTCTCGAAGATAGACTTGCGGTCAGGATACTACCAGATCAGAGTCAGAGAGCAGGACATCCCGAAGACGGCGTTCAGATCTAGGTACGGGCATTGGGAGTTTCTAGTTATGCCCTTTGGAGCGACCAATGCGCCGGCAGTGTTCATGGACCTCATGAACCGTATTTTCATGCCTTACTTGGATCAGTTTGTGATAGTGTTCCTTGATGACATCCTGGTCTACAGCAAGAGTGAAGCAGAGCACAAGCAGCATCTCAGAATTGTCCTCCAGATTCTTAGGGAGCACCAGTTGTACGCCAAGTTCAGTAAATGCGAGTTCTGGCTCGATCGTATTTCTTACTTGGGTCACATCATTACCAGAGGAGGAGTGGAAGTGGATCCCCAGAAGATTGTGGCTATCGAGACATGGCCAGTACCCAACTCAGTGGCAGAAGTTCGCAGCTTTCTTGGATTGGCCGGCTACTACCGGCGGTTCGTCTCTGATTTTGCAAGGATTTCAGCGCCAATGACCCAGTTGACCCGCAAGGATGTGCCGTTCATTTGGACAGCAGAATGTCAGGAATCATTTGAGAAGTTGAAGAGAGGTTTGATAACGGCTCCCATTCTCACCCTTCCAGATGGGACCGGAGGATTCACAGTTTATTGCGACGCTTCAGGCAGAGGTTGGGATGTGTTTTGATGCAGCATGGGAAGGTAATTGCTTATGCGTCGCGTCAACTCCGTGATCATGAGAAGAATTACCCGACCCACGACTTGAAGCTAGCAGCAGTAGTGTTTGCACTTAAGTTGTGGAGACACTACTTGTACGGAGACAGAGTGGAGATCTTTACTGATCATAAGAGCCTGAAGTATGTTTTCACCCAGAAGGATCTTAATATGCGGTAGAGAAGATGGCTCGAGCTACTGGTGGACTACGATGTAGATTTGCAGTATCATCCAGGGAAGGCCAACGTTGTAGCAGATGCGTTGAGTCGGAGTTTATTTCCTGACGGCGCAACCAGAGTTATTGTCGGATCTTCAGAAGATGGGTATAGAAGTTGCCCTCCCTTCCAATGTGGCCTTGATGGCCAGCCTACAGATTCAGTCCACCATAGTTGAGAGGATCCGGACAGCACAGTTAACATATTCCAAGATTCAGCGGCTCAGAGCAGAGTGCGAGGCAGGGAGAAGGCCAGAGTTATATATTCATAAGGATGGTACACTTCGACACGGCACGCGTCTTTGTGTACCCAGTGGAGATATCAGACAGGAAGTCATGGCAGAGGCTCACAGTTCGCAGTATTCCATCCACCCAGGCAGCACGAAGATGTACCGAGATATTCGTCAACACTTTTGGTGGAATGGTATGAAGAGAGAGATAGCCCGGTATGTCTCTCGATGTTTAGTTTGCCAACAGGTCAAGGCTGAACATCAGAGGCCAGCTGGACTTCTTCAACCCTTGCCGATCCCAGAATGGAAATGGGAGCACATAACCATGGATTTCGTGACTGGGTTACCCAGATCTCCGGCAGGCAGAGATGCTATTTGGGTCATTGTGGACAGGCTTACCAAGGTGGCACACTTTCTTTCATTTAGAGTTGGACAGTCGACGGCGCAGCTAGCAGAGATGTATCTCAGGCAGATCGTCCGACTTTACGGAGTGCCAGTCAGTATAGTATCAGACAGGGATACGAGATTCACATCGTACTTCTGGCGCAGTCTTCATCAAAGTTTGGGAACTCGTCTCAAGTTCAGCTCAGCATATCATCCGCAGACAGATGGGCAGTCAGAGCGTACTATACAAACTCTCGAAGATATGTTGCGGTCGTGTACCCTTGACTTTGATGGTTCGTGGGAGGATCACCTGCACCTGGTGGAATTCTCGTACAACAATAGTTTCCAGGCCAGTATCCAGATGGCACCCTTCGAGGCTCTGTATGGCAGAAAGTGCAGATCCCCGTTAGCATGGGACGATGTCGGAGAGAGGCAGATGCTCGGTCCAGAACTGATTTCTCAGACGGTTGAAGTGGTCAGGAAAGTCAGAGATCACCTCCGAGTTGCTCAGGATCGCCAGCGCCATTGGGCCGATGCTCATCGGCGTCCCTTAGAATTTGCCGTCGACGACCATGTATTCCTTAGGATCTCGCCTACCCACGGCGGCATTCGTTTTGGCGTACGGGAAAAGCTTAGTCCTAGGTATATAGGGCCGTTCGATATTCTGGAGCGAGTAGGCGATGTGTCCTATCATCTCGCTCTTCCGCCGTCGCTAAGTGAGGTACATGATGTATTCCATGTATCCCAATTAAGACGGTACATCCCGGACCCGAGCCATATCCTAGATCATTCGAAATTGGTTGTTGGTACCAACCTTTCGTATGAGGAGAGGCCCGTGTCTATATTGGACCGGAGAGAAAAGACGCTCAAGAACAAAACTATTAACTTAGTCCGTGTTGCTTGGGGTCATCACTCTCTAGGTGAGTCAACGTGGGAGCGTGAGGACGACATCCGATCGCGATATCCCTACCTGTTTGACTCGTGAGGTATAATGTCTTTCTTATGCCTTACGCTTTCCCTTTCCTTGCTTGTATTGTATGATTGAACTGCTTAGTGTAGCTTGTCTGTGCTTAGTATAGCTTGTCGTGGCAATCTCTAGCTCCTTGATTAAATTCCGAGGACGGAATTCTTTGAAGGTGGGTAGAGTTGTCACCCCCATTTCCTGTATTTCGTATTTGTACTCGTAATTTGATTTTGGCACGTATTTTATTTTCTCGACTTGCAGATTTTGGTTTCTCATAAATGGGTTTGGACCACGGCTTGGTTTTGTTTTGTGGAATTGGGTTGGTTTGATTAGTTTTGGTTTAATATAAATTGGTACACTTTAACCTATACTCTACCCTCAACACAACACACCCACCCTCATTATATCTCCACCAACCTTTCTCTCTCCTCTTTATTCTCCATTAACTTCTCCATCTTCTTCCTTCTTCCACACAACTCCCCAACCCATAGGCAAGTGCACCTTGCCATCAAATAAGCACCACTTTTTATTTGTCCATTAGCTAGATTAGGCCATGGAGAACAACTTTAGAACTTGACATTTTGTGATTTAGAGCTTTCATTTTTCTAGATCTAGGTTTTGACTATTTTGGATTTATATGGTTTTGATCTATTTTGGTTGGATTTTTGTGGGTTTTGATGCTTCCATGTGGAAGAGAATTCGATTTTACTCAAGTTAGAACTTTGAAAATCTAGATTTGGTTTTGATTTGACAAAGTTATGAAGAATTGAAGTTCTTGGTGTTCTTGGACCTGCTCTCGGCCAGGAAGAACATCCCTCTGCCTTGCGCTCTTTAGCGCATGGCCGATTGCGCACCCCGGCCTGTGCTCTTTAGCGCAGGGCCGATTGCGTATGACCTCAGCCAGTGCTTTGCGCTGTGCTAGATTGCGCTGGCACAAGCCATCCATGCGCAAGCCAGCCATGCGCAAAGTAACCCCTGCGCAATCCACCCATGCGCAGTTGACTTCTGTGCAGTCTGTTCCTGCGCAATCTACCCATGCGCAGTTCACTTCTGCGCAGTTTGTTCATGCGCAATCTGCCCCTGTGCCCTGTGCCCGTGCGCACTTAGCACCCTGCGCAACTGACACCTGCGCAATTCAACTCCCTGACCCCTTGCGCAATCCATTGGCTTTTGGAGTTTTGGTTATTTCTTTAAGTTTGGCTCTTCTATAGTCCTATATATATTGGTATTTTATTAGATATTTTACGTCCATTTTATATCCTTACGCCTTTTGTCATGAACTTGATTTTACTTAATATGTTTGGAATGACTATTGTACATAGCATGGTATGACAAGGAACTAGCATAACACGACAGTGACCCGTAGTGGTGCACTCCTGACATGACCAACCTGACATGACAGTGACCCGTAGTGGCACACTCCTAACAGTACCCTGACATGAATTATCTTGATAACTTGATAGTGGCCCGTGGCGGCGCACTCCTGACTTGACTTGACTTGTAACTTGTAACTTGACTCGTATAATCAACTTGACACCGTGGGTGCTCCTGCTTGCTTGCTTGTACAATCCACTTGTCTTGTCTTACATCATGTCTAGGACGTGACTTCCTGGGTACCACGGCCAGGGACTCGCGCTAAATTGGATTAGGCTAATAATTAGATCAAACTAGAACATGGAGAATTCCCAGTCACAGGCAATCTCGTTATCTGGGCGCTTTAATGGACTTGTAGCTTGCCGACGAGTAGAGCACATTTCCTTATTGACCAACTGAAAGAAGAATTTTCTAAAGAGAAGAAAAGTCTTCAAAGTGCACAAATCAGAATGGAAGCACTCACTTCTGACTATACTAAGTTATATGACACTTCCAAAAGATTGGAAATTAGGTTAGGAAAACAGCCAGAGACTGCTGCTTCCTACCCTAACACGTGTCACTTACCGAATAATCGGAACATTTCCAAACCAAACACTGTCAGACCTAACCATATCAAACCTTTACCCCAAAAGATTAAGCCCAAACAGGATTATAGGTATGCTTTCTTCTATACTAGAAAACCTAAACCTACCAACCATGCACACCACTCAGCTTTCAACACTCAACATGCACAATGTCATTATTGTGGCCACACTGGTCATATTTCTCCTGCATGTAGAATCAGAAAGCTTGTTGATTTAAATATTTATGCATGGATACCAAAAGCTAACATCTCAGGACCCTACAAGAAATGGGTACCAAAAGTTTCATCTGCAAATTGTTTTGTAGGTGGAACACCTTTCACATGCTAAAAGAAAATGGATCCTCGACAGCGGTTGTTCACGGCATATGACCGGTGACGCTACATTATTTGCAACACGTCGAAGAAGAAGAAGGAAGGCTATGTCTCCTTCGATAACAACTTGAAAGGGTATATCATTGGTATCGGTGATGTTGGTAAGTCTCCCTATCCTGTGATTAAGGATGTCTGTCTGGTTACCGAGTTGAAACATAATCTACTCAGCATAAGTCATTTAGCTGATCATGGTTATGGCATCAACTTTGGCAAAGACAAATGTACTATAGTTGATAGCTCAACTGGTAGTACTATCTTTGAAGGTATCAGGGAAGACAACATATATGTTTTCTATTTGTTGGAAGAAACTAACATTTCAGATAGATGCTTAATGGCTAAAAGTGATGAGAGTCATCTGTGGCATATGAGACTCGGTCACGCAAATATGGACACAATCTCAAGATTATCCACGAAGAAACTAGTACGCGGTTTACCGGACATAACATTCAAGAAGGATTCGGTATGCAGCCAATGTGAAAAGAACAAAGCTACCAGATCCACATTCAAGTCAGTAAACGCAGTATGTACTACTAGACCTCTACAATTGCTATATATGGACTTATTTGGTCCTAGCAGAGTTGCTAGCCTCGGAGGTAAGTTATATGCTTTTGTAATTGTAGATGATTACTCTAGATACACGTGGGTATACTTTTTGACACGCAAGAATGATGCATTATCCGAATTTGTCGCCTTTTACAAGAAAGTACAGAATGAAAAAGGTTACATGATCACTCGTATTAGAAGCGATCATGGTGGGGAATTCGAGAATGCAGAGTTTGAGCAATTTTGTGACACACACGGTTTTGTACACGAGTTCTCCTGCCCTAGGACTCCACAACAAAATAGAGTTGTGGAACGTAAGAACAGAACTCTATCCGAAATGGCCAGAGTAATTTTAAACCAGTTTAGTCTACCCAAATATTTCTGGGCTGAAGTTGTCAATACAGCTTGTTTTGTTCTCAATAGAGTTCTAATTCGACCCAAATCGAAGAAGACTCCATTTGAGTTATGGTTTGATAGAATTCCATCAGTTTCATATTTTAGAATATTTGGTTGTAAATGCTTTATTCTTAATACAAAATATAATTTGAAAAAGTTTGACGAAAAGGCCGATGAAGGTATATTTTTAGGTTATGCGGCCAAGAGCAAAGGATACAGAGTCTTCAACAAACGAACTATGATCATCGAAGAATCAATCAACGTCACCTTTAATGAATTGAATCAAATGACTATCGATGACAATGACGAAGATCTAACTGTACCAAGCTCAACACCAGCTGATTCTCCAAGAGAAGAACCCGGAAGAAGCTACCTTCGGAGTCTGCCGAAAAGATTAAAATTTACGGCTGATCATCCAAAGGATTTGGTAATTGGTGATATTACCAAAGGTGTAAGTACTCGTACATCCAGTAGAGATATTGTTTCTAGTGTTGCATTCATTTCACAGCTAGAACCCAAAACCATTGATGAAGTATGTAGTGATCATTTTTGGTTAGATGCTATGCATGAGGAATTAAACTAATTTGAACGAAATCAAGTTTGGAAACTTGTTCCCAAGCCTATTGATCATCCGGTCATTGGCACCCGTTGGGTATTCCGAAATAAACTTAATAAGAATGGTTTAGTGACTCGTAACAAGGCTCGACTCGTAGCTTAAGGATATAATCAGGAAGAAGGTATCGACTACGATGAGACTTATGCCCCAGTTGCGAGATTAGAATCCATTCGCATGTTATGTGCATTTGCATGTTTTCATAATTTCAAATTATTTCAAATGGATGTCAAGAGTGCATTTTTAAATGGTTTTATAAAAGAAGAAGTTTTTGTAGCACAACCTCCAGGTTTCACAGATTTTAAAAACCCTGATCATGTTTTCAAGTTGAAGAAAGCTTTATACGGTTTGAAACAAGCCCCTCGTGCTTGGTATGATCGTCTAAGCTCTTTTCTACTTGATAACAGTTTTTCAAAGGAAAAGGTTGACACTACACTTTTTATTAAGTCTTTTAATGGCAAGCTTCTTTTAATACAAGTCTATGTTGATGATATTATATTTGGATCTACTGATGAATCTCTTTGTCAAGAATTCTTTAAGTGTATACAGAATGAGTTTGAGATGAGCATGATGGGAGAGCTAAAATTCTTTTTCGGACTGTAAATCAAACAAACTGACAATGGAACATTCATAAATCAAGCCAAGTACACAAAAGATTTGCTAAAGAAGTTTGATCTGGACAATGTCAAACCTATTGGCACTCCGATGGCAACTTCAACAAAGCTTGATATTGATGAACAAGGCAAGCCTGTCGACATACGTAAGTATCGAGGTATGATCGGTAGTTTACTTTATTTAACTGCTAGTCTTCCAGATATTATGTTTAGTGTTTGCCTGTGTGCACGTTTTCAAGCTAATCCAAAGGAATCACATCTGTGCGCAGTTAAGCGTATCTTTCGATACCTTAAGGGCACTTCTTCTGTTGGCTTATGGTATCCCAAAACCAAGTCCTTTGACCTTATTGGTTACTCGGATGCAGATTTTGCTGGATGCAAAGTTGATAGAAAAAGTACCAGCGGCACATGTCATTTCTTAGGCAAGGCTTTAGTCTCATGGTTTAGTAAAAAGCAAAATTTTGTAGCCCTGTCAACAACAGAGGCTGAGTATATCGCCGCAGGACGTTGTTGTGCTCAGATTTTGTGGATGAAACAAACCTTGGAAGACTATGATTTATTTTTCACACACATTTCCATTTTCTGTGATAACACGAGCACAATTAATTTGACTAAGAATCCAGTATGTCACTCTCGTACTAAGCATATCGAGATCCGACATCATTTTCTTAGAGATCATCATCAGAATGGAGATATTGACCTTGTATACATAGACACTGAGAATCAATTAGCTGATATCTTCACAAAACCTCTAGCAGAAGATCGTTTCAATTATTTACGTCGAAAATTAGGAATTTTGGACGTCAATAATGTTAATTAATTTTGTTTTATGATTATATTTTAATACGCAAAAACTGTGTTAGAGACAAGCCAATAAAGTGTCTGTTTGTCACCACAACTACGGTTGAAGCGAAGCGGTACTTAAGAGTTCCCCGGTGAACCTCCGTCAGCTGGGACAGTACTCCTACAGCTAATCTGAGACAGTCGTTGTGTAACGAAATTTAATCTATAAAATAATATTAATTATATTAATTGAAGGTTGAAATTACTAATCTTTGAATTAAATTTTTGAAATGAGTCAAAACCTCTTCCATGATGAGGATGATGAGGAGATGTGATAATGATGTGTTAGCTGATTTTGAGACTTAGTTATTGTCTACTGTACACTTGGAAATGCTCCGACATTCCAAGTTTTTTTCTTTTAGCTTTTATTATCAGTTTTTTTTAGGACTTGTACTGGATATTTCTTGATGTCTCTTGAACATCATTTTATTTTTATGGGATGCGTAGTTTATCTTTCATATCAGTTTATTTATTCTTTATAGCATCTTTATCTGCTTCTATATTATAAACTGTCTGTGAAATACTTCTCTGTTATGTCTTGTATATTCTCACTGCATTAGATATTATTTTCTTGTGTTTCTTCACTGTTGTAGCTTATGCATTAATTGCGGGGGAGCCTATTTCTTCACAATTATTTTGCTAAGTGACAACGGGGGAGAAAAAGGATCTAACATTTTGTTTTGAGAATAATACAGGGATTGAACAATTTTGAACAGTTTTTGTGGTATCGTATCTCAAAAGATGTTATATCATTCATAGTTTGTCAATTATCAAAATGGGGGAGATTGTTGGCCCATTGGTCATATGGTCAAACTGATTTTAATAATTGATCAAACTCTGTCTCGATATATGGAGCTAGTCAGGATATCTCGGACTCTTGGACATGATCAAGAACGGCTATCTACTCAGTTCAAGACCGAAGCGTTGTTTGCCTGTTCGAGTCTGTATTTCTTTGAGCAATATAATCTTTTATTTTATTAAGTCTAGAAATACATTGTACACCGAGTCGTACTGGCAAATAGGCTATTCCAAAATGATTTCAAAATGTTTTTAAAAATGTCCTTAGTTTTGAAAAACATTCGTATTTACAAAAGCTCCAAAAAGGTTTTCAAAATTCTCCAAAATCTACTTTGAAAAACCCTAACCAAACCCTGACAGAACTCGGCCAGAGTTCGGCCAGAGTTCGGTTAGTGGCCGTTTTGATTTTTGAATTCCTTGGAACTTGGTCCTCTTGCAGTTGCGGATTTGACCGAGATTTGCTCATCGAGTTCTGCCCGAATTCTGCCCAAATTCTGCCAGAATTCTGTCTTTGGAATTCCTATAAATAGAGAAGGATTTCGATCATTTTAACTCACTCATTCACTTTCAATCTTCTCTCTATTTAAAGCCTACTGTCTTCCAAAGAGTTTTTCTCGAGCTTTAATTTTCAGATCCCAAGCCAGTTACAATCCTCTAGTTGATTTGCCAGTGCGGTACGGTCTAGAAGTTTCTGAGTGATTGTAATCAGAAGGCTTGATAGAAGAATACCTCTTCACAATTAAAGTTGGACGAGTTCTTCGTATCAAAGCTCGCATTGTAGAAGTTGCAAGGACTTCGTAAAAAAACTTGCGGTTTTGCAAATAGTGGATTCAACTGGTAGCAAGAGTTCTACCGACTGGACTAGTCCTCAACAGAGGAAAACCAGTATACATCGCTGTCTTTGCGTTTGCTTTCTTATCTCTGCCTTTACATTATTTAGATGTGAATATTATTCTGTGATCTTGCTGCTAATAATTTTTAATTAGCATTATTCCGCTGCCAACTCTATTCACCCCCCCCCCCCTCTAGAGTATTGCGCTTTACGATTTCGTTCCTACAGAACGCTGTCCTAGGTCACAATATTTAACAATGTAATGCTAAGCAGTTTATACTCTCCGAATGGGGGTGACATAGCAGAAAGTAAACTCAATCACAAACTAAGGCAGAAAGATAAGATAGAAGATAGATAGATAGATACTGCTGAAAAGAAAGGAAATCCTCAAGTACAAACAGAGAGTCTAAGTGTCTAAGATAAGATCTCAGCAAATATCCAGAAATACAAGTCTCAACTACTGAATATGAAAGAATATATACAATCCAGATCCCAAATAACAGTAATAGTAAAACCTAGACTAGGGAGCCTCAGTCTCTATAGCTAATGGATCCGGCTGGAAATTCGGATCAATGGTGTCATCTAGAGCTGTCCCGTAGTAGGTATCCACACAGGTCTCCTCCTCGTCCTCTGTAATATTTTCAACAGGTCCAGTCAGGACAGGAGCGAGCACAATACATCTCAACAGATCATAGCAGGTTAGAAAATATAATCATGCAGTAAAGTAAGATACAGGAACTGAAAGAAAGTACGGAATATAAACAGAGAGAGAACTGTAATAGAAATATCTACTATAAGTAGAGAACTAACAGTGGCTAGTGAGTCAGAGTACAATATAAACATGTGAATGGCATAGGAGATTCTGATGAGACACTACGGAGGTGATCAGATGAGATACTACTTGGATATTATTCACATGTCTACTTCTACTCCCCCATACCCCCAATCAATACACAAGGATCCAGCCAGGTTATGTTATGATTCTATGCAATAGCCCGCAAGGGGTGATACATGGTAGGCCCAAAAATGGGTGATTCTAGGAATGCCCATAAATGGGTGACTCAAAGAAGACTCTGTGATCATGAGAGTACATGTCACAAGTGATCAATGAACCGTGAAGTATAGTGATACACCATGTAAGTGAAACGCACAGAACATGTAGTATCCGATGCTCCCTGAGGGGATAACATCTCAAGAAGGGATCCATATAGTACTAATCCGTGTGACCAACGTGACAGTATCAAGTAAAGTAATTTAAAGCAGGAAAATAATTCTAAACAGGATATGAAATGATCAAAGAATGTACTCGCCTGATATCTGAATGTCCAAGATGAAAGTACTGTCCGAGGAGTGGTGTCTGGCTCCTATTTAGAACAGCACAAGTCATAACATGTCCAGAATGGTAATAAGATGTACTATAATGTATTCTAAATGAATCTAGGTCAATCTAGGCCAAAGTCAACTCTTGGTCAACTCTGGTAAACTCTAAAAGTCAAACTAGGTCAACTATGGTCAAACTAGGTCTAACAAGTCTAAATTAGGTCAAACAAGTTATTCTAGGTCTAAACAAGCCCACAACACCATACAAGCCTAAACCAAGCCTATCAAGTCTATATTAGTCTAATCAAGTCTAAACTAGCCTATACTGGTCTAACAAGTCTAGCTTAGTACTCATACACAATCACAAGGTCAAAACCAACATCACACATACACAATTCCTATATACATATATCTATATACACTATATATATATATAGGCACACACACATTGGCATAGGCTAAGTCAACATAACATGGCATATCTATTTGACATTGCATTTAGCTATAAAACTTATATACATTATAAAGAAATTAAGACTAACATATATATTACATTATATATGTATAGCTAAACTACTACATACATGCATCTATAGGGGCTATGTGTGTGTGTGTGTGAACATGTGTAAAGAGGGGGAGTGATTTAGCTAACAGTTAAGAGTGTGTGTGTGTATACATGTGTGACAGGTAATATGTGTCTATACACTATACATGTGTAAGTGACAGTGCCCAATAGGAATTCCAAGGACAGGGAAAACAATGTGCATTAGAGTGTGAAGGTGATAATTTGGGTAGCTAACAGTGATAACTCGATTTGCAACAATGTGTTATGTCAAAACCATTTCAGTTAACAGTTTGTAATGGGAAGGAAGACAGTTAATATATGAAACAGTGACAGTGAAACAAAGTATAGGAATTAGCATTAGATCAGGAAAGGAAACCAATTCATAGTTTAACATTTAGTTAATTCTATTTCAGTTAACTTAAAACCCCTTCTAAATCTCAGTTCACAGATTATGAAATGTGTGGGTGTATGGGGATAAGTGATTCTCAGGAATCTAAAAACAGAGAATGTGTATCAGGTTTAGATAGGAATGTGTGTGTGACAAAGGGAAAAACAGTATGTGGGCATAAAGTTCAATGTGTGGTTATGGTGTACATGTGTGTGTATCTATTAGGTGGGTGTGTATGTGAATGGGTACATGGGAGTGTTCCTGTGTATGTACATGATAAGGTGGCATGGTGTCAAGTGAGGGTGTCTCAGGTTCAATGTGACAGGAAACATGAAAGAAGAGGGTGTGTGAGTGAAATATAATAGCATGTGTGTGTTAAGATGTGGTGTCACGCCCCGATTCGGGGAATCGCTCGCTTTGCTTCGATTTACGCCGAATCGATCGTCCTCGCTAAGGCGTGATGCCGTACAAGTCTGGAGTTGCACTTGTACAAGGCTAGAACATGCACATTTATATCAATTCATCACATTTGAAAAATAAGCCACAGTTGCGGAAACATTAAGCAAGCGGAATAGGAAAAAAATATTCATTTTATTGATGATTGTAGTCAGAATACAACTTTTCTCGATAATATTTGAAATGCCTTTTCGGCTACATTGATTCATGAAAAGAAGTACAACTGATAGGCTGCCATGAAATAATTTCCCGTTCCATACATCACGCCCCTTTAGTACTTTGAAATATAAGCAGCTATCTTTGAAATCTCCGCAATACTTTGTGCGTCTTTAGGAAAAACAACTTGAAAGGAAACAGCAGTTCAGAAAGCTTTAATTGCGATGTGCACCCGAGCCTTCTCCAGTACCTGTGGAGGAGGGGTCAGCATATTATAACAATGCGCTGGTGAGCCCCGTTGGCCCACTCAGCTAAACCAACATTTTATTAATGACAAGCATTTTAAAGATATGAACTTATAAGGGACAGGCAACATTTAGAGTAAATCACAATTCAAATGACATGGTAGTTCATAACACCATGTTTACTTTACCATTGGCCGAATCCAGCTTTCCTGCATAAGATACAGGATAATAATAATATACTTACCGCCCCTGCATAAGACATTGATTAGCATACATTCCCACGATGTGACCACTGGTGTTGTTAAACCATATGGACTCCTTTCATTCATTCATTTGTATTTGGGACTTCAAGATAATGAGATGACAGCACAGTAGGGAGCTAGCCTCTATGATGCCTCGCATTACTCATGTTCCCCAAAGCACTTCATTATTTCCTCCTAGGCCGAATCGGTACAGGCGCCCCTGTACCGTTCGAGGAAATTATTGCTCAATCCTTGTATACAAGTTGTCCATGGTCAGGCGAATGTGTGTCCGACTCGATATACACAGTGTGCATAGAATATTTGAAGTAATAGGCAACATGATCATTCTTAGCATTTCATAACCATCATTCTAGGCATCAATTCAATCATTTCCATGTTCTGTTCATTGCAGTATAATCAATTCATTTCAATGTTCTATCTCTAGCATCTTAGTGGTATTGACTTGTGGCATTAGCATCTTGATATCGATCAACGGATGTTGCAAGACAATTATTTAGTTGGCATGAAGGAATAGCGAGAGGGACAATACCACCACAGAGATCCACACTCACCAAGTTAGAGAATCGTCGAGAGAGAGAGGAACACTTGCACGCTTAGCCTTCAGTCACGCGTCAGTCTGCATTGGCACCAAAAGATTGATTAATAATCCGTCTCGTTGTGTTCTCTTCTCTCAGAATTCTCAAGAATGAATGCTATGTAAATCGATGAAAAAGGGCAAGAATCAAATCATCGAAAATCATTCAGAAAAGCATCCATCAAAACCAAGCAGCAAAACCAGCAGCAAAACATCCAGAGAAAACTCTTGGACGCATTTCAAGAGAAACCGATCCATCAATTGGAAAGGTTCTTATGCACTTGTCCGTGATCGATTCGATGCCGACGGTAAGTTTCCCCAATACTCGGTTCCGACCGAGTTAGCCAAGCCACAAGCCTTACATAGTGAACCGCTAGGAGCGGGACACTACATAATATACCACTAAGAAAAAGTTTCGTCCTCGAAACTTAAAGCAAAGGTCCTACCTCAAAATTATCAAACAGCGAGGGGTACTTCACTCGCATCTCTTCCTCTAATTCCCATGTCGACTCCTCGACAGCATGGTTCCGCCATAGCACGTTGACTAGAGACACTGCCCGATTCCGCAAAACTTTCTCTTTCCTGTCCAAAATCTGGACAGGCTCTTCAGTGTAGGATAGGTCAGCGCTCAGCTGCAGCTGGTCAAAATTTACTACGTGACTTGGATCATACACGTACTTCCAAAGTTGAGATACATGGAAGATATCGTGCACATCAGTCAGAGCCGGAGGTAGTGCAAGTCGATAAGCCACTGAGGCTACCTTCTCCAAAATCTCAAATGGTCCGACGAATCTCGGGCTTAACTTTCCTTTCATCCCAAACCGCATCACACCTCGCATGGGTGTGACCTTCAAGAAGACATGATCGCCTGCTGTGAATTCCAAAGGTCGTCGATGAACATCCGCATAACTCTTTTGTCGACTTTGAGCAACTCTAAGTCTTTCTCGAATTAAGCGAATCCTCTCGACGGCCTGTTCCACAAGTTCTGGTCCGAGCACTTGCCGTTCACCGACTTCATCCCAGCATATTGGTGATCGACATTTCCGTCCATATAAGGCTTCGTACGGGGCCATTTGGATACTTGCCTGATAACTGTTGTTATAGGCAAATTCTGCTAGTGCGAGATGCGCGTCCCAACTTGTCTTCGAGTCGAGCACGCACAATCTCAACATATCCTCAAGGATCTGATTTACTCTCTCTGTCTGACCATCAGTCTGCGGATGGTAAGCCGTACCGAAGTTCAACTTTGTGCCCATTGCCGAGTGTAGACTTATCCAAAATCGCGACAAGAATTTTCCATCTCTATCCGACACTATAGAAGCTGGCACCCCATACAATCTGACAATTTCATTTATGTAGATCTGAGCCAACCGTTCTACTCCCCATGTAACTTTTATTGGAATGAAATGTGCCGACTTGGTTAATCTATCCACGATAACCCAAATCGCATCATTTCCCTTCTGAGTTCTTGGCAAGCCAACTATAAAATCCATACAGATATTATCCCACTTCCACAGTGGAATAGCCAAATTTTGTAGTTCTCCGCCTGGCCGTTGATGTTCGGCCTTTACACGCTGACAATCCATGCACTGTGACACGAATAGCGCCACATCCTTCTTCATACCATGCCATCAAAAGGTTGAACGTAGATCCTTATACATTTTCGTGCCTCCCGGATGCAAGGAATACTTCGCTAAATGAGCCTCGGTCAGTATTTCCTTCCTGATATTCTCGTCCTTAGGGACGCACAATCTTCCCTTGACACGAATAGTGTCATCTTCAACGGTAAAGTCCGACGCCTTTCCTGCTAGAATCAACTCGCGTATCTTCTGCAAAAACGGGTCATCCTTCTGAGCAAACTTAATCCTTTCCTGGAGACTCGGCTCAAGTTGTAACTGAGCCAACTGCACATTCTGCGGACGGATCCTGAACTCGATGCCCATCTCTTCAAGATCTCGTAGTACCTCTTTTGCTATTGTTAGGGACCCAACAAATTTCCGACTCAAGGCATCAGCTACCACGTTCCCTTTACCCGGCGTGTAAGAGATTGTCAAGTCATAGTCCTTGATCAATTCTAACCAGCGCCGCTGCCTCAAATTCAATTCCTTTTGTGTGAATATATATTTCAGGCTTTTGTGATCCGTGAAGATCTCGCAGGACACACCATAGAGGTAGTGTCGCCACAATTTCAACGCGAACACAATCGCCGCCAGTTCCAAATCATGTGTTGGATAATTCTTCTCATGCTGTTTGAGTTGTCTCGAAGCACAAGATATGGTCTTCCCATGTTGCATAAGAACACATCCCAAACCAAGTCCCGACGCGTCACTGTAGATCTGAAATCCCTCAGAGCCTTCCGGAAGTGCTAAAATTGGGGCCGTGACGAGCCGCTGCTTGAGTTCTTGGAAGCTACTCTCACAGTCGTTCGTCCACTTAAATACGACTCCCTTCTGAGTCAGGCGAGTCAAAGGCGAGGCGATTCTCGAGAAGTCCTTCACAAATCTACGGTAGTACCCGGCTAAACCAAGGAAACTCCGTATTTCACTAGCTGATGCAGGCTGCTTCCAGTCCACCACTGCCTCAATCTTCTTTGGGTCGACGGCAACACCTTCCGCCGAAACAACATGTCCAAGGAACGACACGCTGTTCATCCAAAATTCGCACTTGCTTAGTTTTGCATAGAGCTGGTTGTCCCGCAGCGTCTGAAGTACTTCTCTCAAGTGCTCGCCATGAGTCTCCCTATCCTTTGAGTAGATCAAGATGTCATCGATGAACACAACAACAAACTTGTCTAAGAATGGTCGAAACACTCTATTCATTAAATCCATGAAGGCTGCTGGAGCATTAGTCAAGCCGAATGGCATGACCAAAAACTCATAGTGTCCGTATCTCGTACGGAATGCTGACTTAGGAACATCTTCGGGTCTGATCTTCAACTGATGATATCCTGAACGAAGATCGATTTTTGAAAACACGGTCGCCCCTTGTAGCTGATCGAATAGATCATCTATACTTGGCAAAGGATACTTGTTACGGATGGTTGCCTTATTCAGTTCTCTGTAATCGATGCATAGCCGCATCGTTCCATCCTTCTTCTTTACAAACAACACTGGAGCTCCCCATGGAGATACACTTGGACGAATGTATCCCCGGTCTAATAATTCTTGTAGCTGCACCTTTAGTTCCTTCAATTCTGCCGGAGCCATCCTGTACGGCGCTTTAGATATCGGACGAGTATCCGGAAATGTATCAATTGTGAATTCAATTTCTCTATCCGGCGGCATCCCAGGTATCTCGTCCGGAAACACATCGGGGAACTCTGCCACAATCTCGGTCTGATTCGAATCTACACCCTTCATTTGAGTGTCAAAAACAGAAGCAAGGAACCCTTCACACCCTGAGTACAACATATGCCTTGCTGTAACTGCCGATATTACCATAGGTCCTTGGAACGCCGAGCCGCACAAGTAAGAGAACTCTGTTTCTCCGTTTAGGCGAAACACAACTCTCTTATCCGCACAGTCAATCGTTGCATGACAGGCGCTAAGCCAGTCCATTCCCAAGATGATATCGTACTCTTTGATGTCGAGTACAATTGCATCCAGAGATAAAGTCTTGCCTCCAATTTTTATGTAGCCGTCCCTGCAAATCAAAGTTGCAGGCATATCTACTCCCGAAGGAGTGCTAACACACAAAGCTGTCTTTAGTTGAGTCATACAAAATTTATTTTCCGTTGCAAAATCAGAAGAGATAAAGCAATGAGTAGCGCCAGAATCAAAAAGTACTCTTGCAGGTGTGCCTTTATATAGCAACGTACCTGTTATAACATTCTCCGCGGTCTGGGCCTCTGCCTGAGTCAAGGCATAAACCCTTGCTTGCCCACCTTGTTGATTCGGTGCATTCCCAGCTGGAGCCGGTAAGGCTGGTGGCGCTTCGCCACGATGCTGGTTGTTATATGGTCCCCGGTTGTGGTTGTTGTTATGCCCACGATACTGATTATTATTATGCCCACGAGGAGGATACTGATTCCCTCCTCTATTTCTGCAGTCAGCTTCCTTATGGCCCTGTCCGCCACATTTGAAACACTTCACCCGACAATCCTCAGATCGATGTCCCCAACGGTTGCAAAATTTACAACGTTCTGTATGTTGAGGCCCTCTATTGTCTCCAGTATTGTGACGCTTAGGTGCGTCATTCCTGCCAGCAGACCAAGGTCGTTTCTGATTATTGAGTCCTTGGTTGCTCTTCATTGTCTCACGACTAGCCGGTTTATGAAATCTCTCCATCTCGAGAGCTGTCTCGTACGCCTCCCGGTAAGACGTACATTTCCGATTTAGCACATCCTTCTCTAGGCCCTCATTCAAGCCTTGCACAAATCTTCCTCGCTTGGCGTCGTCATTCGGTACCATGTACCCAGCGAATGCGACTCTCTTCAAAAACTCTGTCTCATAGTCATGCACTGACATACTGCCTTGTCGAAGTGCAATGAACTCATTCTCTTTTTGTTGTCGGACAGCGGGTAGAATGAAGTGAGTAATGAAAGCCTGCTTAAAGGCCTCCCAAGACATCTTTATATCCTGACTATTTCCGCAAAGTGCCTGTCTCTGCGAAATCCACCATTCCTGGGCCTTGAGGCGAAGTTGTACAGCAGTACACTCCACTCTCTTACTGCCCTGAATCTCTAACATTCGGAAATAGCCCTCTAGTGTGTTCAAGAAGCCCATCACCTCATCTGGCTCCTCTTTTCCATCAAACTCAGGTGGGTCGCAACTTTTAAATTCAGAGAACTTGAAGCTCGTCCTCTTCCGTGTCGGCGTCTCAGGTTTCTCTGCCGGCACCTCCACGGTCTCGGTTGCTGCGGCCTTTGCAGAAACATTAGAATCGGCCGACAACTTGATGACAATCTGAGTTAGACTATCAACTTGCTTTTGTTGAGCATCCAGCTGCTCCTGAAACTGATACTGAAGCTGCTCCTGAAGCGCACGATGTTGAGCTTCGCTTTGCTTCCTCTGAGCCTCCATTTGCTTAATCAGTTTCTCAATCGGGTCAGACGATGAATTCGTCTTTGAGCTATCACCCTTGGTCATTCTACAACAAAGAAATAATTCCATTAGCACTCATAAAATATTTATGGGCTTATTGTATGGAACATTATTTCATGGCAGCGCCATCGACACCATCAATCGAGAAAATTTGCATCAAGACTTCCTTTTTGAAACATTTATTTTTGAAATCCGAGGAAGTGAAGCCGTGCTCTGATACCAACTTGTCACGCCCCGATTCGGGGAATCGCTCGCTTTGCTTCGATTCACGCCGAATCGATCGTCCTCGCTAAGGCGTGATGCCGTACAAGTCTGGAGTTGCACTTGTACAAGGCTAGAACATGCACATTTATATCAATTCATCACATTTGAAAAATAAGCCACAGTTGCGAAAACATTAAGCAAGCGGAATAGGAAGAAAATATTCATTTTATTGATGATTGTAGTCAGAATACAACTTTTCTCGATAATATTTGAAATGCCTTTTCGGCTACATTGATTCATGAAAAGAAGTACAACTGATAGGCTGCCATGAAATAATTTCCCGTTCCATACATCACGCCCCTTTAGTACTTTGAAATATAAGCAGCTATCTTTGAAATCTCCGCAATACTTTGTGCGTCTTTAGGAAAAACAACTTGAAAGGAAACAGCAGTTCAGAAAGCTTTAATTGCGATGTGCACCCGAGCCTTCTCTAGTACCTGTGGAGGAGGGGTCAGCACATTATAACAATGCGCTGGTGAGCCCCGTTGGCCCACTCAGCTAAACCAACATTTTATTAATGACAAGCATTTTAAAGATATGAACTTATAAGGGACAGGCAACATTTAGAGTAAATCACAATTCAAATGACATGGTAGTTCATAACACCATGTTTACTTTACCATTGGCCGAATCCAGCTTTCCTGCATAAGATACAGGATAATAATAATATACTTACCGCCCCTGCATAAGACATTGATTAGCATACATTCCCACGATGTGACCACTGGTGTTGTTAAACCATATGGACTCCTTTCATTCATTCATTTGCATTTGGGACTTCAAGATAATGAGATGACAGCACAGTAGGGAGCTAGCCTCTATGATGCCTCGCATTACTCATGTTCCCCAAAGCACTTCATTATTTCCTCCTAGGCCGAATCGGTACAGGCGTCCCTGTACCGTTCGAGGAAATTATTGCTCAATCCTTGTATACAAGTTGTCCATGGTCAGGCGAATGTGTGTCCGACTCGATATACACAGTGTGCATAGAATATTTGAAGTAATAGGCAACATGATCATTCTTAGCATTTCATAACCATCATTCTAGGCATCAATTCAATCATTTCCATGTTCTGTTCATTGCAGTGTAATCAATTCATTTCAATGTTCTATCTCTAGCATCTTAGTGGTATTGACTTGTGGCATTAGCATCTTGATATCGATCAACGGATGTTGCAAGACAATTATTTAGTTGGCATGAAGGAATAGCGAGAGGGACAATACCACCACAGAGATCCACACTCACCAAGTTAGAGAATCGTCGAGAGAGAGAGGAACACTTGCACGCTTAGCCTTCAGTCACGCGTCAGTCTGCATTGGCACCAAAAGATTGATTAATAATCCGTCTCGTTGTGTTCTCTTCTCTCAGAATTCTCAAGAATGAATGCTATGTAAATCGATGAAAAAGGGCAAGAATCAAATCATCGAAAATCATTCAGAAAAGCATCCATCAAAATCAAGCAGCAAAACCAGCAGCAAAACATCCAGAGAAAACTCTTGGACGCATTTCAAGAGAAACCGATCCATCAATTGGAAAGGTTCTTATGCACTTGTCCGTGATCGATTCGATGCCGACGGTAAGTTTCCCCAATACTCGGTTCCGACCGAGTTAGCCAAGCCACAAGCCTTACATAGTGAACCGCTAGGAGCGGGACACTACATGTGGTACATATGAGATTGTGTCACTGAAAATAGTGTGTGGACAGTGTGTATCATGAGAGTGTTCCTGTGTGTGTGTGTAAACATATATGTATTGGACTGCACATTAGGGGCTGTGTTGTGTGTACATATAGCAGTCATGTGAAGGGATGTGTGGATGTGTGTGTATCAATGTGGTATATAGAGTAAGTGACAGGACAGTGTAATGAATATGGGACTGAACCAAAGCTGGACCAATGAAGTTCAGATGTGTAGGGTGTATCCCAGAAAAGGAATTCAATGTAGCTATAACTAACCAATCAATACACAAGTTTAAAGCATAACTCTCAGTTTAATGTGAAACATGTAGTGGTAACCAAACCAATACATGATTTAACCCAAAAGTAATTTCAGTTTAACAGTTGGCCATTTCAGTAATTTAGGGAAATCAGCATACCAAATCAATACACATAAATCAGTTTACAGGGAACTCCCAAAATCCATGAGAATTCAGTTATGTGTAAACAATCTCAGGAAATCAGGAATTTAAGTTCAACTGACATTTCAATATCAGTGAACAAGTATCAGTTGACGGTTGGACAGCCCCAACTCCATTAGAAAATCCATTTCAACCCAAAAATTAACACAAATCAAAAACTAACCTAAATGTAAACTATTATACATGTATACGAATCATAATGGTAAATAAAACATCAGAAAATTAGTTTAAACCAGTTTTAGAAATCCAGAATTCAACCTACAGTACCTAGTATCAGAAAAATAGAAATTTTACTTGAATTCGAATCTAAAATAACAACTAATAATCGATTAGTAGGTTGGTAAATGAAGTCACATATGTGATAGTATCATGGGTGTCCTCGTGTCCAAGACACTGGACATAT
This sequence comes from Iris pallida, assembly GCA_029216955.1. Lineage (NCBI taxonomy): Eukaryota > Viridiplantae > Streptophyta > Magnoliopsida > Asparagales > Iridaceae > Iris > Iris pallida. The sequence goes on along the minus strand of JANAVB010037018.1, from coordinate 6,535,952 downwards.
TCGTGTCTAAACACAACACAACACAGACACAAGAACTGTGCACTCGACAGCGTCGTGCACGCGTGCACGTGTGTCCAATGCACGACACAGGCCACGTGGTGACACGTGGCCGTGCACACGTGTACGCCTAGACTAGGGGGACGTGTCCAAGTGCCTTTCCCGTGTCCACGTGGTGTCCAAGTGTCGATACGAGATCGTATCAGTGTCGAGTTTCGTGCGCGTGTACAGTAGGCACGAGACAGTGCATCCTCGTTTCCTTCGTGCACAGACAACGAGGACCCACAAAATTTTGTGGGTAGGATGTCAGTCATTGCCCGCACCCACACACCAATTTTCAGATGTCAGGGTGCTGTGTCGTGTCCGCTAGGACACTCGAGCAGCAGGACAGCCGCACGAGGCCAGTGCGCAGTGTCGTGCGTGCGGTGCGTGTCCGATTTGGACACAAAAAGTGTCAGAAACATGCTCAGTAAGACACGAAATAAATAAACACATATAAAACAATATTTCCATTCAAATAGTTTTCAAAAACAACATAAAAATTTCCCTTGAGGCATTTCAACAAACACATGATTACATAGACCGATACGTGTCCGATACGGACACCAAACAGACACGAAATCCACCCAAATTTTGGGGACAGCTAGGGGACTCCTAGATCTAGCCCTAAATGCAAAGAAAACAGAATTTTAAATTAATTTGGGGAGTTTACCTATAGGTGCAAAAAGCATAAAAAAGTTCCAAATGGGAGATTCTTCCTTGCTAGCCAAATGCTCCCAAATTGTCCCAAAGCTGGGATTAAACCCCACAATCAGAAAATAGGAGAGTATTAGGTTCTAATGCAAGAAACTAGGATTAAAAAGAAATTAAAATGAATTTATGGGAATTTTTGGGAAGGAGAAAATACCTTTCTTTTCCTATGTGTTGAAATGAAATAAAGGAGGCAAGCCCTAATGAATAAGTGTTTATATAGGGTGGGGATCCCTATGTGGCTGGTCACTTAGGGTTTGGTTAGGATTAGGGTGTCAAATCATGGGCCATGGGCCAAGTCACAAGTCATTAAGTCCTTAATCACAAGTCCTTTCATTAAAACCACAAACCATGAAATAATTCCACTTAAACTAATCCTCTCATTCTAAAACTAATCTCTAATGACTAAAATGAGTTAACTCAAGCTAGACTAGGGTCACCATGGCTAGGGTTAGCTTCTAGGCTAGTCCACTAGGCCTCAACAAGTCAAGGCCAAACTAGAATTAACCAATTCAATAAATCATCAATTAATTCAATTAAGTCAAAATGACCAAATTACCCCTAGACTAAAAATGATAATTAAAACATCCTAATGACATGGTTAGGCTCTAGGTCATGCAATCTCTAGGGTTACACTAGCAAGACACCAAATCATAAGTCATAATTTTAAATAGTTTAAAAATGATTAAAAATCGCCAAAAATCATAATATGAAATAAATATCAATAAATAATAATTATAATTACAAAATTTCAAAATTGCCCTCATTTGGAAAATTGGGTGTTACAAGGGTCATGCCGGCCAACCTGGATAACAAGCACACGGAGGAATCTGCTACACCCTACGTGAGGTGAGAGTGGCGCAAGCATAAGAATATAGTGACAGGGTGGCTTGATCACATAACCCCTAATAATTCCCCATTCCTGAATAGTATAATGGACCTGGACATGACACGTCATGACATGGGATTTCCTAAGAGGATAGCTAGTCCCTCTCAGGAATCGGTGTCTATATAAGTACAGGGAACAAGACAGGAAATGTACATATATACCAAGAAAATCCAGAAACAACATCTCATGTCATGATCCAACGTATACTAGTCCGTGAACTATCGTGACTGGAAATCGAGTAAAACACTACAACTGAATCGGATATAGCAGATATCAAGACAATGAAAACTATCAGTGAATGTACTCGCCTGCGGTCCTGAGCTGTCAAATGGGGTCAATGCTCAGAGTGATGCCACGGACCTAAAGATAAGATATATATAAGCTAATTAGGGTTCAACAGTGTTAGGCATGATTCTATAGTATAAGCTACGTAATCTAGGTCAGACTCAGTCAACTAAGTCAAACTAGGTCACACTGAGTCACACTAGGTCAAACTAGGTCACAAGAAGTCAAACCAAGTCAAACTAGGTCAAACTGGGTCAATGGTTGACTTACAGTTGACTTTTAGTCAACTGGTCAACTCTGGTCAACTCTAGGTCAAACTAGGCTAATATTGACTAACAGTTGACTTTTGGTCAACTGGTCAACTTCGGTCAAGTTCTAGTCAATTTTAGGCTACAGTTGGCTTCCGGTTGACTTTTGGTCAAAATAGTCAACTGTGGTCAACCAAGGTCAAAACTAGTCTAACCTAGGTCAAATGTTGACTCTACTTCGACGTTCAGTCAAAGTAGTCAACCATGGTCAAACAGGGTCAAGGCTAGTCTCTATAAACATCTACAGGGTCAACACATTCAATTTCAGTGGTTGTAAAATCACTGGAATCGATGGATCTCAATTCCGATACAAGAATCTAAAATACGAATAAAAAGAGAAGGATCATAATAATAGGGTGAAAACCTACAAGTGTTGTCGGATGGTGAAACAACCAACACCAACGTGTCCAGAATGGTCAAATCAGCTAGGATAGCCTGTCCATAAGTCCAATTTGGACACAGGGGCAAAAAGGTAATTTCGGGTCAAAATGGTGTCCGTGTCGGACCCACTTTGTACCGAAAAACGTGCAAGAATAAAAGTGCACTAGACCTAACAAATTATATGTCCACGAATTCAGAATGACGATACGAACCCGACGGTATATTCAGAATTGGATTCCGTTGACCTGATCTCAAATTGGTCCGTTGACCAAGACATTGAAATTCCAATTTGTACGGAAAAGCGTGTCGGAGCCAATGTCCTCAAAACTCAGCAAATTATATGTCAACGAGTCTAAAATGACGATACAAACCCAACGGTATATCAAGAATTGGATTCCGATGAGCCGATCTCAAAATGACCCGTTGATCCGGATATTGGTATCCGACTTGCACCGAAATGCGTGCCGAAACCAATGTCCACTAAAATCTAGCAAATTATATGTCAACGAGTCAAGAATAACGACACGAACTCAACGGTATATCTAGAATTGGATTCCGATGAGCCGACGTCAAAAAGTCCCGTTGACCCGGACTGTGGGACCCACTTTGCACCGAAATGCGTGTCAGGGCCCACGTCCTCCAAATCTAACAAACTTTATATGAAAACGTGCCAGAACGACGCCACGAGTCTACTGGTGTTGTTAGAAATTGGATTCGGAGTCCCGAGTTCAAAAATAAAATTTAACAAGTTGGAAATTACGAATTCGGACGACCAACTTTGGCGTCGAATTCAACAAATCAAACGTGCTCACAATGAAACGAAACTTAAGGGATAGGAAGAGGGTTATACCAGCTTCGCATAGGAACCAGTAGCACGCCAGACGGATCTGCGATGGAGGAGATACGAACCGACGAAGTTGGCTCCGCAAAACTGTCCAAAAATAACATAATTTAAACGGTCAACTTGGTGGCTGATTTTCACATAGCAAACGACGAAATTAACGGGTGAAATTTTAGGGGAGTGAAGAGCTATATACCGAGATTGTAACGGAGTGAAGAAATCGCCGATCCAACGGTCGGATTTTTCGGAAAACGTGCGCGAAGTTGCTGCAACGAGGCGCACATTCTGAATTCCGTCCGCGCGCGCGTCGGCGGGATTCAGTGCAAAACGCACGAATCGGACGTTTCTCGTATGTATATCGTTGATTAGTTATATATATAATTTTAATTTAAATGAGCTCGTATGTATATCGTTGATTAGTTATTTCTAAAGATTAATATTACGAAAAAAAATTTATTGCCAAAAATTAAAATTTGTTATTCCTTCTTCGACCACATAAAGTAGAAAAAGTTTTTGTTTATAATTCGATAATAGTAAGTAGTTTGTTAAACAATTTGTTACTCCTTCCACTCCAACCAAAGTAAATACGTATAAAAAAATCAATAGAAACGTTGGACTGATAATAGAAGAGAAAGAATAATAGGATTGAGAGGCTAAAACTTTTTCTTCAGTTATTAACTGTATTGGAACTCAAAACCACCTATTGGAACTCCAACACCGATTGGAACTCAAAATCAACTATTTGAATTGGGTAAAAGGGTATTCTGGACATAAAAAATATGACATGAAAGAGAAAAGTAAAAATAATATCAAATCTACCCCTCTCTATCCGGATAGATTCTAGCCAACTAGTTTTATTGTTTAAGTAATATATCACTGCACTTCTATTTTAGCTACACTATTTAAGTTAAAACATTAACTACTAAATTCTATAAAACAAGCTGGCACATTTTGAATTAAGTAACGTTGCGTAAATTTCTTACCGACCTACCAAACTCAAAAGTGTTCTTAAAAAAGAGATTTTCATCTCGTTTTTGTCAACATGTTCAGACACGTGGAACACATGTTCTGGCCCAGCGTCCAAAAATAATCGTCGGCCTATTTTGAAATATCTCTCTCCACTTTTTCCAACCCACAGCCCACCCAAACTGACCACTCCGCCGTGGGGCCCACTTTCTATTTCGAGATCCGATGCACAAGCGGGTCCCGGATCCATCCATACCCGAAGGTCCCGCGGGTGGCCAACCAACCGGGTCCGATCCGCTGTTGCGCCGCGTACACGAGACGGCTTGGAACCACAAACCAGCAGTCGGGATGTATCGAATCGGCTTACGTGGCAGGTCGTGGCGAGCGTTGTTTTTGTTTCGGAGCATCGCAGTTGATCGACATGACGTAGAGGTCGTCGATGGCTACGAAGCCCCATAAGGTGCTGCCTTATGCGACCGTACGCACAGAACTCGTATGCGAGCAGAATAAATCTCTACCGCTGTTGTAGGTACAGCCTCAATAATGACGAATTTGCCCCTGGCGGGCAACGGGTTTTCGGTGTTGTAGGTGTTTGGTTTGATGAATTAATGATTGAAGATCCAATCAACTATTATACCATAATTAATGTCCACTTTATTCAGTGGGCCGAGATCGTCACACGACAGTGATAAATGGTGAACCGATTTAATGGTATAACGACAAATAAGTAATTATCATATTCAATTAAGGTGACATTGGGCGATGATGAATCTGGCCTGGGCGATGCGGGACATCCACAACGTCGGAGGACTGACGAAAAATGGCCACGATCTGAGCTGGCGTGGGACAGAATGGGACGTCCCGTGCATGAAAACTCATCGGCTAGGACGTCGCGCGGGCGGTCGAGAACCGGCAGCATTCTACCACGCGTATAAACGACGGCTGACCACGCGGCCCGTCGTGCGGTACCCAATGGGCGTCGGGATGACGTCGTAAGGACGTCGTGCGTATAGAACGGGTGGCTGGACGGAACCGGCTGTCGTAGGAGTCGTGAAGACGTCGGGGGCGCCTTCGGCGTCGTGGGCTAAGCGAGGCGTTGAGTTGCTGGCGTCGAAAGACGTCGGCCGTCCCGTGAGGCTCTGGAGCGCGCGGAGTGCGCGAGGCGTACGTGCCGGACGATGATGAAAAAGCCAGTGCAGACATGATCCACACGAAGAGTACGAAGCGACATGACGATCGGCTAAAAATCGGGTGCGGGGAGACACGATTTAATTAAGCTCGCACGTGCTGAAAAAAAGAAAAAAAAAATAAGGTGACATTCTAATGAATTATCATATACAAATATTCAAAAAATATTTTTTTTGACATTATAAATAAAATAGGAAAATCTAAATTAAAAAAGATGAATATTTTACATTAGTATATACACGAATGTTAATTTCATTTGGACCTTTTGATTAATTTGATTGAATTATGTTCGTGTTCTATTCTTGTTGTCTAAGTTGGAAATCACAATATATATTGTATAATTGTTGCCATTTGTTGTTGTGAAGCCAATACGAAGAACCTAGTATTGAACTAGGGGTGAGCGTTCGGTCTATTTGGTTCCAAATGAACCGAAATAGTCAAAATCAAATAGACCGTAATTATAAAAATACAAAACCGAATCGATATGATCCAAAATTGAAACGAACCGAATAATCAATTCAGTTTAAATATTTATATTGTTTAATGGATCGTGGTTAACTTATATTAAAAATTATAATTTTTATACATGTATTTTTTGTGTTTCAAAGTTGTGTCTAAAATTGGACTAGTTGTTAAATTATCAAAGTTAAATTTCAAAATATATACATAGTATTGTTATTTTCAAAATACAAACAATTTGAGTCACAAAATATGCGTAAAAATTAAGGATATTTATATAATTGTAGTAGTCTTATTCGATTTTGGATCGAAACTCAAAATGAAAACCTAAACTGAATAATGAATTTTAAATATTTATAAAATCTAAACCTAACCAAATTTTATTTCAAAACCCAATTATGTTTGATTTTCGGGCAAAACCGAATAATGTTCACCCCTATATTGAAGAGTTAATTAGTTGTACCCCCCTATGATTTGTACGCATTTTGGTAACTGTTTCCGTTGTTTTAAAAACAAAGAACACCCCCTGATTTATAGAGTTAATTAGTTGTACCCCCTGGTGCATAGAAGAAAGTGAGTGAAAAATTAAGCACCCAGGAGGGTATTTTTTGTTTCTAAAACAACGAAAACAGTTACCAAAATGTGTACAAACCATAGGGAGGTATTTATAAACAACCTTATATTGAGCAATGTCACAACATTGTTACTGTAATTATTGATTCCTCAGTTTATATATAAATAGCTACTTAACATGGAGGGAAAAAAATTCCAAAGTAAAACAATAATAAAAAACCAAAAAAAAAGGCATATGTGTTCTCTGGATTGTGCAGAGTGACATCTCCTAGGAGTGACAACTCTCCTTTTGTGCTATATTTTGTTTTTGTTTTCAAGTTTATTATGGATTCTTGTTGTTCATTCCAATTTTTTATAACAACATTTATTTGATGATTGTCAAACTCACTGTATAATATTATTGTATGATATTTGAGACTGTTACAATAAATGAATTTTGGATATAAAATCATGTAATTGTAGAATCCTAATTAACTGATGTGTAAATATCTTATGGTTGAAACTAAAATCATTTGTAATAATGTTTTTAATGTAATATTTAAGTGAAAAACATGTGTAAAATCATTTACCAAAAAAAAAAAAAAAAATCTAACTTTTACTATCTCTCTCTTCAAAATCATTCCCCTTTCTTCCTTCACATCAAATCCTAACCTTTTTTTCCAATCCTTGTTAATACCCAAATATTATAGTACAATAACATAACGTAGGTATTAGGATGAACTTTCAACGGATTTCGAAAGTTTCAAACCCTGTGAACTTCAGATTTTCACTGTCAGTCACGATCGGAAAGAATCGAGAATGTCGACATAATTATAAAAAATTTCTATGGTCCTTACAGCACACAGTACTATACAAAATTCTATAGTCATGACAACATACTGGACTAGAAAAAATTTCTACAGTCCTAACTGGATCCAAGATTTATGAATATTATGATAAGTGACATGCGACCTATTGGAAGGACTGTATTTTTTTTACAATCCTAGCTTCTGGAAGGATTGTTAAAAAAATTTATAATCCGAATTGAACAACATATTTTCTTTAGGCCTGCTAATTTTTTTGATTGTCCATTATGTATTTTGGACAGCCCCAAATAATTTTTTTAGTGAAATTTGTAAATAAAAAAGGACAATCCTGAATAAGTTTTGTAATGCCTTTATAAATACTCTTATTTTAATATCATATCCATATCCAATCCAAAATAATCGTTCAATGTGATGTTTTGCAGTATTGAGCAGATAAAATACTACAGTAGCAATTAGATACTTTAATATCTGGTAAGTTGATATATTTTTTGGGTCCTTGTGTTATTGATTCGTAGAGGATTAACCGTAGTACGAATTAAGTTCTGCTATAATTAGGTACATAGCGAGAACTCATGTTGGACATGGGCCGAGCACCCAAGTAAATTTAAAAATAATAATAATTACGTCATAAAATTTTATTTTTTAACAAACTCAAGTAGAGAACAACAAACACATCTAGTACTGAAGTTGAAAAATAAGTATGAGAGTCAACAAACATTACTAAAAGGCAAACAGAACTAGACATGTAATTAAAGAAGGGAAGATAAATTACATTGAAGGTAACTAACTAACTTCATACCAAACTCACCACATAATACTAATTTATTTATGAGAAGGTGAATGGACCTGAAGCGATAACTTAGCCAACATGGCATGATGGGCTAATCCAAGAAATATGTTTTTATTAAGTATGAAATTTTTATCAATTTTAAGGCAGGCCCTTTGGTTTTAAGCTGGATCCGTTCCTGGCTATAATTAAACAACCGCGCTTCTTGGCACGCGCTTTTGCGCGTGCAATACACACACGCGCTGGTCCCGTCGGATGCGGAGCAGGAGGGAGGAGGAGCGGGGGCAGCTGGCCGCGGAGCAGGGGGGGGGGGGGGGGGGGGGGGGTGGAAGGGGGGTAGAGGGGAGGGCCGTTGCCGCACGCCACCGCGTGCGTGTATGCGCGTGCCAAGGCGCTTTTTCAATAATCAAAACCCAACCCGGAAAAAAACCCATAAAAGGTTCGGATTCGAATCCTACAAAAAACCCCGAACCGAACCCGACCCGTCAACAGACCTAGAAATGGAGGGGTAGTATCATAATTTGACATTCCATTGTCTCTCTCTGGCTCGCTTTCGATGTGAACGAAGTGGACCGAGTCTTTAAATAGCGAGCTCTCTCCGTTCTCTTTCTCCCACATCACACACGCTCTTCGTGCTGCTTCACTCTCTCACTTCCTCTCTCTCGCTCTAATGGCTTCCATGACCGGAGCTTCGATCTCGGCCCTCGCGCCTTCCCGACAGATCAAGGTATTCCGATCCGATCTCTGTTTCTTTACTGCTTGATCCGATCTGGAACCGATCGCTTCGATCCATGTTTGTGATTCCGACGATGCTTTGATTGGCTCTTGCTTATATTGTTAGGATCTAGATCTGTGTTGACTGGACACGGCGACACGGACACAACGCATATTTTGTTCGTGTCCTACAGTATTTCCAGTGTCTGTGTCGTACACGGACACGGCGCTTACTTTGGGGGTTTCCCTGCCTCGTAGATCTGGACGAATTTTAGATGTAGTGACCATGGATCCGGTGTTTGGGCCTTCAAGAAAGGTCTATAGGGAAAAAGAGGAGACTTTACTGAAAAAGGGACATATTGGCTTCTGTTTTTTTTTTTTTTTTTTTAAGGAGTTGTTTGTTCTGTTTTTTTAGAGGTTTAGCTATACAATAGCAAAGATATACTTTTCGTTTACTAAGGGCCTGCTTGGCAATCGTAGGGTAGCGGTTATGAGGTGTTTTCAGAGTACCGGTTATGGGGGTCCGATTTTGCGTGGTTTTTAGTTAGCGGCTTTTAAACCAGTCCAATCCATGCTTGGTAATTCACTAACGAGCAGTTCTGAATTTTTTTTACACGAATATATTTAATAGGGAAGGGTATTAGTAGTTATAATTTTATATTTTATGACCGGTTGTGAACCTGACACAAACCTTCTATGTTGGTGCCAATTTATAGACAAGGTAACTATGAGTATGAGACATCATGTAGTACAATATAGTTGGGTAGTTGACAGGTAGGTAGACCTACCCCTTGAGTGTACGCTATAATATTTTGCAACCAACGAGCACCCACCAAGGTCCACCTAGACAATATCACAAGGGTATGTTTGGGAATGGAATTTCGTTATGGTGTTTGCTTTGACAAAGATCTACGACACGAGTCTCCTCTCTATTTTTCGATCTCAATGGCCAGACTCTGATTTGCAGCTTTTGTTGCTAGATTTGACAAAAGTCAGCGAACAAGAGGAGAACGGGATTTCGTATCTCAACGACGAACTGCGAACAGTTGAGCCCGGGATGTCTATGTTCTCTGGCATGTGATCTCAGTGTCGATCAGCGAGATGAGGAAGGAGCGGGAGAAGGGGTTGTGTCCCTGCCCTAAAAGAATGTCTTGAGTATCCAATATGTATATGGGTATTGTTAGAATTTTATTTTTCTGAAAATAGAATAACAAAATAAATGGACTTGTGTCACCGGTATCTCGAGAAGTCGTGTACAAAGCACTACTTTAAGAGATTATTCGAGGTTTATGTACAGACTTATTCTTGAATCATCCTAGAGGTAAAACCCTCTTGCTATTGACTTCTCGTCACCACTCACAACTTTGAGAGACTGACCCGAACTTAGCTATTGTCCAGAAGAATAGTAGAATGCAACAACACCAACAACATAATAAGAAGAGAGCTTGATTGAGGCTTGTATATTTGTTATCAATAGTGGTCATGGCAATATGTTGGATGGAGGGATATATAGAAGAAGAATGTGGTGTTTAACTAGGTTGTGGCACAAAAATAGAAGTAGTGGTTGTGTTCGTTTGAAATGGTCTTGGAGGAACTTTCAACTCTTTTGTTTGAACATTGGTTTTTTCTCAACAAACTGAACAACAATCCCCCTAAAAAATTATGTTTTGAAAACAGAGATGACAATTAAAAATAAAAGTAGAAAGTTTGTGGAAAATAAATACTATGCAATAGATGAGATTGACTACAACCTTAAACCTAACTTAGTGACTATTTTCTTTATTCAAAAAGTACTTAGTGGACTACACCTCAAGATCCTGAACGGCAGTAGGCGGGTGCGCGGCAGAGAATCCGCGGTGCCTAGATGGTTGATACATTTCGGATATTTTTTACTATTTTATCACTGTTTTTTTTTTGCATAATATGCATATTTTAAGGAAGTTTCATGCATAACTCAGTTGTAGAACGAAGATTTATGAAGTTTTAGTTTTGTAAAGGTGAACCATAGGCCCATAATGCTTGCAAAAGCTTTTGGCCAAAACATCTTGTTAGGTATTGTTCCGCCTAGACGCCCGCCTACGCCGCCAAAGTTCCGTTAGCCGCCTGTGCGGAGAGCGACCGTCTACCACCTAGGCGCCACCTAACGGCCGTCTCAACCGCCATTTAGAACACTGCTACACCTTGAATTAGACTTCTTAAATCAGGTTTAGACTATAACACACATAGTACGCTAAAGGTTATTGGGTCTATCAGTGACAATTTTGATTGGCCATGCGCTCTTTTCCTTGCCCATGATAGTTGTTTGGGATAACCCAGTCCTGTAGTCGTGGCCTTCACGACCTCTCATATAAGTAAGTCCTCAAAGGATTGGTGATTGGTGTCAACCCTGTATAATCATGTTTGGACCTACTTAAGAGTGCTAAAAACTTGTCCTAACTAAATCACATTGGAACACTGTTATAATATGGATGGAGTATTATTGTACAACTTCGTACCGCCGTTTGGGAGATTCAAAGTTGTAGTCCATCTCACATATTGTATAGTATTCATTTGTCCAGAAATTTTATACTCTTCTTTTAATTGTCAACTCTATTTTCGAAACTTGTTCCAAGACCATTTCAAACCAACACAACCACAACTTCTATTTTTGTGCCACAACCTAGTTAACCACTCACCACATCACCACATTTCTTTTTCTATATATTCTTCCATCCAATCTATCACCATGACCACTATTGCTAACAACTATACAAGCCTCTATCAAGCTCTTTTCTGATTATAGGCAATAGCTAAGTTCGGGTCACTGTCTCAAAACTATGTGTGGTGACGAGAAGCCGGTAGCATGGGAGTTTCATCTCTAGGAGGATTCAGAATAAGTTTGCACATAGACCTCGAATAATCTTTTAGGACAGTACTTCGTACACGACTTGTCCAGAGACCGACAACACTAACCCATTTATGTTGTTATTTTATTTTCAGAAAAATAAAGAAAGAATTTCTAACAGGTATTCGATGCATATTTGACACATTCATGACATCTCCATTGCAGTATCTATGCGACATCGGGGGCTTACATCTTTCCTGTATGAACTTAAAATGATGTAATTTGTCACACTTTACATATTACCATCTTTCTCCCTCACCCATTATTTGGCAACCCCTCTATTACCATCATATTAGAGCATCCACAGGTGAGAGAGATTTCAAGTGCTACATTTTGACTTTTTAGTCAAATTTTGTAGCACCTGAAGACTGTAGTGGGCACTTGTTCGTACTTGAAAATTGCTAGAAAGCTAAGAGACTCCAGATTTGTAGCATGTCCTAGCTCCACTACATTAATTCTGGGCCTACCAAAATTATTTGTTCTTACCAAACAGAGAAGGGAAAGAAAGAGGAAAAGAGGGAGGAAATTTTTTACCATCATGGAAGGAAAATAAAGAGAAAAAAGAGAAGGTTAATTTGGAGTATTTGTTTGGAGTGTACCATTGTGTTCCAATTTCAAGGAGACACTCTAAAACTAGTAATTTACACAATTTTCAATAATTTGGAGTGTCTCCACTGTGGATGCTCTTAATGCTGGAATGCTCTTGGACAAAATATAAATTTCTTTGTTAGAGAATAATTGGTTTTATCTGTGACAATGGTGATTGATGTGTGTTTATTTCTCTCTAAAAAATGCACTGTGCAACAGATTTTGATGTTCTTTCCATTACACATCTTCTTTGGGTCGATGTATGTCCAAATTAATGTAATAATCATTACTGGTTGATGCGTGCAGGCAGTCCATGGGCTTTCTGGTCCGAAGTTCGTGTCTTTCTCCAGCCAAAAGAAGAGCTTTTCATCAGTCCGGATGCAGCCAGGTCCTCTGCGGTTCCGTATTTCTTGTGCGGTATGTATCCATTAATACTGCCACTGATTTCCTTTCAAACTCAAGCCACGCTTGTTGTGAAAACACTGTTAATTACTAGAGCTCTGAAGTTCCACTTGTTCAAAAATATTGATAGTTTGCATACATTACTTGCAATCATAAGCAAGCAGCATGCTACCTCAGGATAATTGCCAATCAGACGACTGAATAGACAATATCTTCTCAGATTGTATGTTTCAAATTTGAATATGATAAATTAGCTGGTGACTGAGATGAATTTCTTGTTGACAGGCTAAGCCAGAGACCGTGGAGAAGGTTTGCGAGATAGTGAGGAAGCAGCTGGCCCTCCCTGATGATGCTGCTGTCTCTGCTGAATCAAAATTTTCAAGCCTTGGGGCTGATTCCCTCGACACGGTACCCTCTCCATTTCTGCTAACATTCCCAATATGTTTATCAGTCACTCAAAATTTATTTCCTGTTTCAAGCTTGTTGGTTTTCTCCTAGCCATAGAAGGCTCTTGGATGAATGGCCTGAACTTGATAACTGGGTGTCCCTTTACATATCCATAGACTTGGTGTGAGGTTCGTTGCAGGACCTCTACAGTGAAATAGATGGTTTGCCATAAATCTCACAGTTATGTTAGGTGGTAATACCAACTTTATTGAGATGTTTCAGACAAGGAAATGCATTCACTGCCAGAGAGAGATATTTTATGGTCTACTTTTGTATCAATCGATGTGGAAAATGTATCTTGAATGCACTCGGTAGCAATTGAGTGGTCTTTCTGACATTTGAACATGTGATATTTTGCAGGTCGAGATCGTGATGGGATTAGAGGAGGAATTCGGTATCAGCGTGGAAGAGGACAGCGCTCAGAGCATCGCCACAGTGCAGGATGCTGCTGATCTGATTGATAAGCTAGTCGAGACAAAATCTGCTTAAGTTAGAAACAAGTTGGTGAATGGGAATGGAAATTATCAATCATTGTAGTACTTTTGTAGTGTCTTGAGTTGAGATCCTGCCAGTTTATGGGCCTGCTGAATATCTGCTGGCAGACTTCGGGATTGTTCCTTTTATCTTTATGTTTGCCTCCTAGGAAAAATGTTGAAACTTTTTTTCTTCTTTCTGTGATTTGAAAGTGAACTTTAGGTATTACGTGGTTTGTGTGAATGTTATTAGTATCATTTGTATGTGGTGAGAGGGTACCTTCTTACTCTTTAAGACTGGTAGCATGTCAAATAAATGCAATGTTTTGGCTTTCAAACATTTTGGTATCATCAGAGGCCAACTAAACTAAGGCCTCGTTTGGTTCAATTCCTTTGTACTTTCCATGGGAATGAGAAAGTAGAATTTCTGTCACATTTTCTTTCTGTTGTTTGGTAAAATAAGGAAACCACCTAGGAAAGACTATTTGATTTCCTTTCGAGTGTTTGGTTGGTGCAGGAAAGGAAAGCAAAAATATATCAATATTCTAATAATATCCTTACCTTTTAAAATAAAAATGACATTATGAAAATCTAAAGAGATCCAGAATACGAGGAGTTAATGGTAAATAAGCAATAACACATGGTTAGTTTTGTCATAATTTTTTGTAATAAATGTTGGGAAAGGAGGAGGGAAAATCAATCCCATGGGTCATGAGTGGAACCTCCTCTTGTCAGGAAATTGATTCTCAAGTTTGTGGCTACCAAACAAAGGAAAAGAACAACTTTCTTTTCCTAGTTCCTTAAATCCGTGAACCAAACGAGGCCTAAATGAGCTCACTGAAGTATCCATATTCTTTCAGAGTGGGTCACGATGAATCTCAACTCGGACACCTGACAGTGCTTGCTCAGCTCTGTTAGGGGTGATCTCGGTGGTCCATCTTGGCTAGGAGCTGGTACCGATGTCTAACAGTCTCATAATGGATTTATGTAATATCCAGGGAGGGAGATGGATTTATTGATTTGTGGGTTATGAAATATTTTATCCAAATCTAAGTTTTTTTTTTTTTTTTTTTGGGTCTGGGATTGTGGGTTAAGAGAGAGTTGTTCTGATGTGTCGATTAAGTTATTACCAGAGAAATAAAAGGTTATTTAGTTTTAGGGTATAGTATAATATCTGAAATTTGTGTATAGGTCTGGAGAGGGGGGTTTGGGTCTCGCCCTGGCTGTGGATTTGAGATGACCGTCCAAGAGGAAGTCCTAAACATAAATTTCGAATGTCATATGAGACGCTAAAAATAAACACAAATGAAATCCAACGGTCAATCATCAAGACGAGACCCAAATACTCTTCTAGACAATATAGAAATCTAAACGGAAAATTTGAGTATTATACAACATTCTAAAACTAAATAACCAAAAAGGGAGTCACGGGGAGAGCATCTCTTGGGTGTCCAATAGGTACATTGTCGTTATGTTTACCCAATATATATATTAAACTGGATGATGACACATTATCAAGTTGGTTATACGATGTACAATCACTACAGGGAACGCATAACTCACATATTGAATATGTGGAAGATTGTTGGAATATATTTGAAATTGGTCGCTAGTGGCCTGATCCCACTCCATGATGTGACAAACTCCAAGTCTGTGTGTTTCAATATTTGAGATATCATTTATTAACTTGCACAAATAGGGTGACATAGCTCAAGTGGTTGTTGGGTGGAGGATTTTCTCTAGTGGGCAAGGTTCAAATATCATAAATAATATTTATTTTTATCACATATTTCAAGAAGTATTTCCTTTGGATGCCTAGCGTCTCTAGTGCAAAGTGGCGTCACTTGTATCAGGGTCGATTATGGCTCCTAGGGGGTTGATCCCCCAATATAATGTCTTTGATTTTTACATTCAGGGGCGTTTGATATTATCGGATAAAATTTGGGTGTAAAATCTATTCTCATATTTGGTTACGTTATAAAAATTTATTTTCGGAAATTGTAAATACCCGGATAAACAATTTACCCATAAAATATGTAAATCCTGTCTCTTAATTTTGGTGGGTATTTTTTGCACGGAGATTTAATTTATACTTTTAAAATTTTTTTTCTTGTTTTTATCATTTAAATTTTTTTAAGGATCTTCTTTTTTGTCTTTCTTTCAGTTTTGTTTTAATTTTTTAAGATTTCTTTTTCCATTTTCAATTTTTTTAAAGATTATTTTTTTTGTGTTTCTTTCCTTAGTTTTTATTTTATTTTATCTTTTTTAATTTTTTTCAGAAATAATTATATAGTCACTAAATATGTGAATATAATTTTTCAGAAAATTTAATTATCAAAAATTTAAATTTCGAAAAATATAGAATTCAAAGCTATATACTATTTTCCAAACCAAACACCCCAATGAAATAATGTCTTCGTTATTTTCACTCTGTAATATAAGTGCAGAGAGTATTTTTTCGGTAGCATGTTATGATGGTAGGAATTATGCTATATTTTATCGAAAAATAATATTTGTTCCGTCGTGGGGGGGTGACCGCGCTGGCCTACGCCTGCGTGACGGTCAGCCATTGGCCCCTCCACTAGCACGAGCCCACCTCGAACCAGGAGGCCAAATTAAGGCGACGTGCCACTGGCCGCGGACCACCCCCGTCCGAAGTTCCCATCCGACCTGAAGACCTCAAGCAACCGCAGTCGCACAACATCTCACTAGCAGCGCACCTGCACCAATATCGCATCCGCACACCATCCGGATTGCATAGCACTGCTCCCGCCTCCTACACATCGCACTTGCACTGCATACACTATATATATAGGTTTTTTTTAAGGGCACTACCAAAATTGCTATGGGGCAGCCCAAGAAGGTGGAGAATTTGCTAGGGGCACCCAAAATTTGCTAGGGGGCAGTCCAACCCCCCAAACCCTTCTTTTCACTTTCATTTTCATTCTACACTCTCTCTCCTCAAGAAGAAAAAAAGAGCTCTCTCCCTCTCCCTCTCCTAAAATCCTAATTTCTTCTTCTCCACCACTCCACTCACAATTCCTCCACCAAGATTTCTTCCACAACCTTCTTGAAGAGATGACACGCAAGTCAAAGCAACCGAAATCCAGGTACGTTCTTTCCTAATTTATTCGAGAATTTTGTACATTCTATTCGAAACCCTAGAATATTTTTAATTCTTGAAAAAGTTTTGATAAAATAGGTTTAGAATCTCTTTCACGTTCTCTTCCCTAATTTTCGAACACAAGAAACCCATATTTTATGTTGAAACCCTAACCCTAGAACACGACAAACTAGCATGTCGTTGTGGCAGTTCGGGTCTCATTACGTGAAATGGTACGAGAAGATCGTCAACTTCGTCTCATGTCACCTTGGACTTCAGGCTACGAGTTTTACAACTCTGCCAGGCTTCAAGAAGTCATATGGAATTTCTCTGTCATTTCTGGTGGACCACTTCATGGATATGGAGGTAGATGACGATGACGATGATATGGTCGACGCGGTGGCCCGTGCGTACATGTTGTTCATCATAGGAACGGTCGGCATTCCGGACAAGTCCGGAACGTCGATACATGCTAGGTACATGCTCAATTTATCTGAAGTGGATGACTTCATTGATATATCCTGGGGAAGCGGTATCCTAGCCAATCTTTACCGCGAGCTCGGCATCGCATCCTGTGTCGGAACTAAGACAATAGCCGGCTGTCAGACTCTGCTACATGTAAGAAAACTTCTAACAATTTAATCTTGTATACTTCATTTTGTTGTTTATTTTTTGATTATTCATTTATAAATTGAATAGGCATGGATATACGAGCACTTTCCGATGCTCATACGGGCTGACCTGAACCCAGAGTATGTTGAACACCTTCCTAGAGTGTGTCGATGGAGGCCATCCCAGCTGGAAACTAAAAATTGGCAAACACTGGCTTCCATTCGTGAAGTACTAGACAATTTGGTGCCAGAAGAGGTACTAAATTTTGACTTACTTTGTCATGTTAATTTTGCTTTGTTTTTAACTGTTTTCCTACAGATTTTTTGGAATCCATACCGGGATTTACGTGAGCAGAATCGTGAGGTCCAATCAGTTTCTTTATTTTATGGCATGATCACATGCTATGATCTCACGGAGCCGTACATGCCCGATAGAGTACTTCGTCAGTTTGGCTTCGTGCAAA
The DNA here is from genome assembly GCA_029216955.1 of Iris pallida. Taxonomy (NCBI): domain Eukaryota; kingdom Viridiplantae; phylum Streptophyta; class Magnoliopsida; order Asparagales; family Iridaceae; genus Iris; species Iris pallida. The sequence continues at coordinate 6,518,036 of JANAVB010037018.1, read as the reverse complement.
CTATGCCGAAGCGCACACTACGACTGTTGGAGCCTCCGCGCGAAACACAACCTTTAAATTACAAACCGGCAGATTTCGACTGGGTGACCGACTTTTACTCCGAGTGGCAACGACATGTACTTCGAGAATCTGAAAGACGACCGGTCACCCTGATGGCCGACTGCAGCGAGGACTACATGTCGTACTTCCTGGGGGTCGGACATCCTAAGTTGTCAAACCCTACAAACCCGGGTCCCGTGGCCGTCGGAGCAATTGGAGCTCTTCCTTCCAAAAATGTCTTATATGCTGGGTTGGTGAGGATGGTGAGTTCTGTATTTGTAATTAGACTGAGATTTCCATGTTTGTAGACTTAATTCACTTATACTTTCATTTACAGTCTCAAAAGGTGAAGGAATTGGCCCAGACACTCCGGAGAGGTTGCCAAAGTGACACTAGTGTCGCGGTCGCCAACGAGCTTGATCGCATCGACGACGTGGTCGAGTTCCCCTTCATGAATAATAGGGAGTCTCGTTCAAAGGCCCGGCATGATATGTAGTTGGATGTGGAATGATCATTAGCTGGATGTAATCTGGATGTTTTTGTAAAGATGTTTTTGTTGTTTGAAACTTGAAGAATACATTTGTTGTTTGGAAACTTAAGTTGTTGGGCAGACTTTTGAATGATATGTAGTTGACACTTATGTTGTTTTTTTGAAGTTGGATATTTTGTCTGATATGTAGTTGTGATTTATGTTGTTATTTATGTACATGTTGGATATGTAGTTGTCTGATATGTAGTTGTTATTTACGTACATGTTGGATATGTAGTTGTCCGATATGTAGTTGTTATTTACGTTTGGAAACTTAAATTGTTGGCCAATTCCTGATATTCTTGATTTAGTATCAGAGGACTGCCACCCCCTGTTTGCAAAAACAAAAGTATGATCTTTATTTCACAAACTTTGTAAAGAATATTACAAGAATTCTGGGAAAGTACAACTATAGGAATCCAATCTGAATGACGATCGCTTTATCCCTTGGACGATGTGAATTTTGAAGACTTGAATCTCTGAAGAACGCAGCAGCACTTGGACGAAAACTCTGATTTTTCTTGATCTTGTCAGTCCCCTGTTGAATGGAAACGAAACTCTATTTATAGAGTTCTGAAATAACTGTTTTGGGCAGTTATTCTGGAGAGCGCCTGATTGAAGTGCGCCTGTTTTGAGCACGTATGACAAACTGCGCCTGTTTTCACTCCATTATCACGAACGTGCACCAACTGCTCTAGACACGTGGCATTATTTGATTAAAATGCGCTTGGTCGTATACAGTTAGTGGGACACGTGTTGGACATGTAGAGTGGTAGTTAGGCGTTGATTTAGTCAAAGCGCGCCTGTTTCAAGGACACATGGCAAGCTCTAAATTGATGTTGTATTGAACCGCGCCTTCTTCACTGAGACGTAGGCGCAATCTGCAAAGTGCGCTTGAATTCGGATGGAAGTAGGCACTATCTGCTGAGTTCAGAGGGAAATAGGCGCAGTCTGCTGAGTTCAGATGGAAGTAGGCGCAGTCTGCTGAGTTCAGATGGAAGTAGGCGCAGTTTGATTAAACAGCACCTGGACAGCTGTCATATCTTCCTCGAGCGCCGCGCCATCAGAAGAATGATAGCGCCGCCTAGATCTTCGTGTTTGTCGGGTAATGATGACTCCATGTCAGCTAAGCGCGGTTTGTGAAGTGCGCCTCTGTGATGAAGAAATAGGCGCACTCTGAATTTGTTGGTGAAGTAGGCGCCATTTGTTTGTAGGCGCGTTCTGATCAATCAGTTGAATCAAACCTAGGCGCGGTTTGATTTTTTGGACCTACAAGACCCCCTTCAAAGTTTTCGAATTTTAAATTTTCAAAAGTTCGAAATACTTTGAATTTCCATATGACCAAGTCAAACCGCGCTTGATATTTGAAGAAGTTGCGCAGTTTAAGGCGAGAACGGATCTTCAGGCTGAATAGGCGCAATCTGTTTAGGCGCGTTTCATTATAGCTGTTCGAAAACTATAAATAGCCCACAAAATCCTTCGTAAACCCTTTATTGTCTTCAAGAGTGAGTTTTCTTTTCTAATTTTCTTTCCCCTCCGACAAGCTTTTCAAATCAACTCCGATGGCGCCTCGACGAGCTGATAAGGGAAAAGAGCCCGCACCAATTGAATCTTCGAAGAAATCGAAGAAGACCGCGCTGCCTCCCGTAGTCGAATCACGTGGTTCTCTTCAAATACGAGAGCCTGGACAAACTCGTGTCTCTCGACACGAAACTGCACATCCAGCCATTAATGGTGGGTTATAGGAACGCACACTGGCTCTTCTTAGGGCTCAGTTGTAATCGCCAACTCTTTCTAGGGTTCGGTGATTCTTTAAACTTCATATTTATGAAGTTTAAACATTCCATCAAATAGCGCCTAGAAAATTAGGCTCTGTTTGTTCGATCGCGCCTAGTAACAAAGCTAGGCGCTATCGGATAAAGCTTTGTCTGAAAAACAGGCGCTGTTTGTTCGATCGCGCCTAGTAACAAAATTAGGCGCTATCGGATAAAGCTTTGTCTAAAAAAACAGGCGCTGTTTATTGTTGAATGAAAGCTAGGCATAATCTGCCCTATTTGACAGAAAACCAGGCGCAGTCTGCCCAGATTCATGAATTAGGCGCAGTTTAATCTAGTTGACTGAAAACTAGGCGCAGTCTGTCTTTAAGCAGTCAACTAGGCGCAATCTGATAACTTTGTTGTGATGTTGCTCTTTTCTATTTTGCAGTTGATATCAGAGAAGATCCCAACTTCGAGATCTTCCAAGGAACTATGTCTGAACCTGAATTCAAAGAGGACTTGTCACACGTTAAGTTCCCTCATTATGAACTACCAGAATCTCGAAGAGCAATCCTGACTACTCAGGATAATGAGACTCTTCTGTGTTTGATGAACGGCCAGCCCTTACAGTCACAGGATGCAGCTATCCACAAGAAACCACTCTTCTTGTTTGGAGATGCCTTTGGCAGGGAATCTCAGCCAAAACAGCGGGTGGAAGAGAGGATTTTTAAGAAAGGTGAAAAGACTATATATTTGCCAGATATGCTTAGGAGTTTACCTCTTTCCAGATATGAGTTTGCCAGTTATCCCCGCCAAATGGCGTGGGATATCACTCCCGTTCAGCAGGCTCGGGTGGGCAAAATATGTTATAAAAAGGTGAACAACAGAGATATCTTTTATAGTTCATCTGATATTTACGTAACTCATCTCAGGGGTTTGAAACCAGGTTGCATCCCTCCCGAGAATTCATCTCGTCTATTACCAGTGAGAATACCAATTTTTGCAAATGAGTTTGCTAGGAAAGGTAGGTATTATACTGATAACACCTTGAGGATGCAAGGTTTAGTCAACCCAGATTATAAACGATGGAGCTGCATTGCCAACTGGGTTTTAGAACATTATGAAGAAGAACTTCTTAATATCAGTCTGTATGAAGCTGTTTATTCTTCAGTACATGGCTTCCCTCCAAATCCACACCTATTCCTTTCACTGATAGAAAGGTACAATTATAGGACGGGAACCTTCATGACCCCAAAAGGAGAAATCGGTTTCGCTCTTCACGAGATGAATCATATCTCCAAGATGCCTATGGGAAATTTTCCTTATGAGGAGTATGTTCCCACTGAAGATGAATTAAACAGGCTGAAATCTGAAAATGCTGAAATGGTAGAAATCTTTGATGAGCTGTTATGTCACTATCACATCTGTTGTTGTTATTTTGAAAGCTCAGGCTCCTGCTATCTCACTAAATGGATATCTTATCTCTTCCTCAAACATGATGATGAAGAGAAACAAATTAGTGAAAAGAAAGCTGTTGATCCGCTTACCTTTCAGCGTTTCAGTGAGGAAGAGATAAATGAGTTGATGGCAAGGTTTCGCCAAGAAGATATAATAGTTAAAAATGATGAAGATTATCCTCCACTCAAGATAGGAGATAAAATAGAAAGTTTCATGAGGATGGGATACAGACGTATGTCTAAGAAAGCCCATCTGGCAGGCTTTCTTGCTTTTTGGCTACGAAGGTATGTAGTCCCTGGAGCAAGTGCAGTCGATCGCTTCCATAGAGGTGTTCTTTTTGCTGCAGTCCGCCTAGTGTTCGGTTATCGGATGGATATTTTATCGGCGATGACAAGCCGACTTAATCATAGTCTGCGTTGCTTTGTAGACGGCATGCTAAATAATAAGAAAGATGGCTTTCCACGTACTGAAATCGCCCACACTTATTTATTTGGGTGGCTTCTAATCCACTGTCCAGTTTTGATGAGCCCTGGCGAAAGAGCCATTGGAGGAAACTTTTTAAGAAAGTATGAAGGGTGTAGATGGAATCACACCTCCTTGATAGATTGCCGGCGAGTATTGAACCGCGGCGATAACTGGGATTTTTATTGTGTTGATCCACCAGCTGGCTACGAGTTATTGCCAGCTAATATCCTAGATTCAGTGAATACTCTACCAACAGATCCAGCTATATTCAATTGGTTGAAGTCGATTCGACCTTCACACCTTGTACATCGATTTGAAGATGAATGTATTCTTGAACCATATTTGCCTAGCCGTTTTGCACGCCAATTTGGCTATGATCAATTCCATGTAGGGAATGCCACAACATGCCTACAAGGGAAAGGATATTTGATTGATGGTGCCAGGGCTTGGTACTATTATAATGCTAAGAATACGAGGGCCGTTTTCTCAATGCCTGAGAATACAAATCATGGACCGCGAATGTTATTCACCTATTCAAGGTTTTACACTTCGGCTAATACCTTTGTGGAGACTTTTGATTTAGCACATAGCTTCGCTTCTGACAAACGAGCCAAGAAAGGAAAGCCGAGCCTTCTTTATAAAGATCCAAATGACGAAGAACCTGCTGACGAACCTTTTGAAATCTCCAGAGATATGAACTTCCTTGAGGAGTTTACTGAACCCTTAAACATTTCTCTCCGAGTAACAAAATCTCCTATGAAGGATAAGAAGAAAAGAAAAAATGATATTCCTGTTGCTTCTCCAGATCCAAAGAAAAAGAAGACCACTGCAGAATTCCCTGAAGGAGTTACCACTCGGTCACAATCGAGACAACTGGCAGAAGAATCTATAAGGAGTGAAGAGATAACTCCTACGTCTTTACAGAAACAACAGGGTATTTCTGCTGACCAAGAAAGTCCGGATGTGCCTCTTCGAAGAAGGCCGAGTTTAAAGAGAGTAGTTAGTAGAAAATTAAAATTATTAAGTCCGTCTCGTGCTGCATCCATCCTAGCTAGTGCTGTTGCTGGGCATATGATGTCTTCCCCTACTCCCATCTCTGAATCAGAACCAGTAACTACAGAAGAACCAACAACATCTGATAAAGAGGTTATGGAAGTAGACACATCTTCTGTGATTGGCCAGCCTTCAACTCTGGCAATTCTTCCTGAAGTGCTTCCAGAAACAGTGTCCAAAACTATTCCGGTCGATACATCAGATCATCTTCGAACTCATGTCGATGATCCAATATATTCAGATAGCGAAATGATTGATGCATTACAGGTATGCGCTGAATACTTTGAGGATACTGTTACTGATCCAGAAGCTGAAAATACAAATGAGCCATCTGACGCTCATATATTGAATGAAGAGAATATTGAGAGCATTGCTAATGAACCATTGGAAGAAGCACATGTCAATATTATGAATACCCCTACTAAAGAAGATCAGCCTTCACTTAGTACTTCCGATGCAGGAAGTAATCGTGCAAAGGAAGTCTCAGAAAAAATGCCAGCTCAAATTCCTCAGGAAGTAACAGCATTAGTGGACACACCATACATACCCGATCCAGGTTAAATTTCTTGAATCCTGTAGATTGTTATCAATGATGATACTTATTTTTGTAGCATATTGATTCCTTTTCTTTAATAGTTGGAGGTAATGTACACCTATCAGGCGGTTCAGAGGCGGGTAGTAGTCAAGCAATGGTGACATATACTATTCCTGAGATAGGCACCCCTACTCGAACAATGGATACTGGTAAATTGCTAGTTTATTATTCTGAACTTCATAACATTCTTAGAAAATTAACGCAATACGTTAACTTTCAGGAGAACAAATAAGGAGTGTAACTAGCTCAAAAATGGCTCCATTGGAGACTCCTGCCAGAGAAGAGAGTTCTACAGAAATGCCTATACCCGGGCCATCACAAGTCCAGATTGAATTGCCTCAATTAGGTAAAGCTTTAACTTTGTCAATTTTGTAAAATAAAACTTGCTAATGAGGATATTTCGCAGAAGAACCAGTCAAAGCTGCTACAAGCTCTACTACGGCTCCTCCAATAAAGATAACCCAGATACCAAAAGAAAGATCTTCTGAAATTATTGCTTTGACGACGCCATCTGTCGCAACTGAAGCTACTCCAGCCGAGATAGCAGAAACTCCCATCACTTCTGAGGCAAATAGAATCGTTATAAGATCTTATACAAACGCATTCTATCTAACACTCAAGCCGATGGTGGAGAGTGAGAACATTCCTTTCTCCAAAGTCAGGAAATCCGTAAAATATTTGATCAACGGGATTCGTGACCACGGAGATGAAGCTCAGGCCGTTTATCTGGAACATATCCTCAATGAGCTTGAAGAAGTGAAGACTGCAATGAAGAATCTATCATCTGGGAATATAGATTCCCTAATTGAAGAAGAATGTCAAGCTTTGGCTCGGGAAGCTGAACAGAAGGAAAAAGATCTTGAAGCATTTTTGGCAGCCTTTGCTCAGTTTACTGCTGATATGGAAACCCTGATTGAAGAAACATCTTCGAAGCTGGAGACCAATGAAGCTGAAATAACAGAAGTTGACGAAGAAATTGCCAAGCTTCAAGAACGTCTGACTCTGGCGAAGCGGAAAAGGGAAGAGAAGATTCTCTTAAACAAAGAAACTGCAGATCACCTCGTTGCGCTGAAGCGTCAAAAGGATCTTAATACCAAGACTCATCATGAAGAGCTGACTGCTCGTTTTGCTAATCTAAAACCCTTTGACTCCGAGTCAACAAGGAATCAAATTAGACAAAGGATTTTGAACTCTCAAAATGAAAAGATAGCTGCTTTGAAAAGACGTGTTGCAGAACTCAGTACCCGGCCTTCTGAATAACTGAATTTTTGTGATGTCTTTCTTTGTTTTGATCAATTGTAATAGACTTTATTTTGAATGAAATGGAATGATATTTTGGATGATTCTATTTACTTGTTACATACCCTATTATAGGAGATAAGTAATATAATGAGAAAACATATTCAGAGGTACAGGACGTGATATATTTTCTTGATGTAGAAAATAACTATATTCTTTATATCTTGCTCAGAGGTAATGTGGACATGGCAAAATATAAATATCGAATATTTGTTATTTCAATAGACAACTTAGTCAGAGGTAATAGGGACGTAACAAGTTGCAATAGAAAATATGTAGAATTCAAAGGTAATATAGACGTGAATTCTTTTTTAATGGCGATGATGATATGATGAACAGTTGAAAATGAACCGTCAGAATGAATGATTCATCAAAAATGTCTGCTGGGGATTTTAATGAATGAACCTTTAGATTCATCGAAGGGGGGGTGAACAGTCACCTCGATTCACGAAGAGTCAGTAGACTATTATAAATAGTACAGGACTCATGAAGAATTTTATCACTGCCTTCAACAGGAAAGATGTCTTCCAACAACATGTCTAAGGAGACTGAAATCGTGCCGAAAGCCGAGAACGTCACCGGGGAACCTTCTGCTGGAACGGAGAAGGGCGAAGGGTCGTCTGCACCCAAGCCTCTCGTCAACTCAATCTTACCGGATCAAAAGGAGGTGGGCGAAGGCTCCTCTGCACCAAAGCCTTCACAGGATATCCTCGACTTTCTGATAGAGCCGGGGAAGACTGCGGAAGAAGAGGCAAAGAGGATAGCTTTCCTCAAATCCTTGCTGAGTTCAGACAAAGATGTCTTCGACTCCTTTGCTGATTTTGCTTGTGAGAAAGAGGGGCTTGGCCCTCGTCCTAAGTTTGATAGGGATGATAGTGATCTCCCTTAATGTAATGTAATATCTTCTTTGAAAATAAAAAAAATTTATTTACATTGTCTATCAAGAAATCTTTACACATTTATACATAATATTTCTTAAGAAATTTGCCATTGATAGGCATCATAGCTATTCTGCCATCCATCTCTGTTAACTGGTAAGCACCATTGGAAAATACTTTATTTACAACAAAAGGACCTTCCCATTTGGCATCAAACTTGCCCTTACTCATATGAGTCATAGTCATAGGACGTCTGACTGTAAGGACCAAATCACCTTTCTGAAATGCTCGTACCTTAACTTTGCGATTAAAGGCTTTTGAGATACGGGCCTGGTATAACTCAATGTGCTGTTGAGCCAAAAGCCTCTTTTCATCAAGTGCCTCCAACTCTTGCAATCGAAGTAGATCGTTATTCTCCGTTGTAAGTTCATTGGCAATGGCTATCCGCAGAGACGGGATTTGAATTTCCAGTGGCAGAACTGCTTCACAACCATACACCAAGGAGAAAGGTGTACAGCCGGTAGGGTTGCGAACTGTAGTGCGATAAGCCCATAAACATTCGCCAAGCTTCTCACTCCAATTCCGTTTGTTAGTAGAGACAAACTTCTTGAGGAGTTTGATAATGGTTTTATTGAAAGCTTCAGCTAAACCGTTTGCTGCAGGATTATAGGCTGTCGAAGCAACATTGTCGATGCGATGATCGTCACAGAACCGAGTGAACTTTTGACTAATGAACTGAGGTCCATTGTCATGAATGATTCGCTGCGGTACACCAAACCTATATATCACATGGTGTTTGATGAAGTTGATGACACTGCTGGTTTTGACTTCAGCCAGGGGTATAGCCTCAGCCCACTTAGAGAAGTAGTCTGTGATGGCCAGGATAAACCGGTGCCCTTTAGAAGAAGGAGGGTTGATTGGACCTATGATGTCCATGCCCCAAGCTTCAAAAGGCCAAGAAGCAGCCGTAGGATGTAGATATTCTGATGGTTGATGAATGAAATCCGCATGAATTTGACATGCTCTGCATTTCTTTGCGTATTCAATAGCATCGGAAACCATAGAAGGCCAGTAATAGCCCATACGACGAATACGATCTTGCAATTTAGGACCGGGTTGATGCGCTCCACAAACACCATCATGAGCTTCACGTAATATTTGTTTTGCTTCATTACCAGCAAGACAACGTAATAGTAGACCATCATAAGTTCGTCGGTAGAGAGTTTTTGTTGTATGATTATAATAGAAACGGAGAGATCGTCTTCGAATGCTGGTGGCTTCTTTGGAATCTTTAGGCAATATTCCATAGACTGCAAAATCAATGAAAGGAGTTCTCCAATCTTCATTGATGATATTGACCTCAGCAGAATTACTAAACTCAATATTGTGATTATTTTCAATACAAAATAACTCTCTGTTAGAAATAACAACCAACTGCTGTCTTTGGACAGGAATCGCCAAGACTGCTGCAAGATTTGCTAGAGCATCTGCTTCAGTATTGTAAGCCCGACGAACGTATTCAATGTAGAAAGCTTTGAAGGAAATGGCCATAGCAATGGCTGCTTCATGATATGGAATCAAATCTTGATGACGAACTTCATATATTCCTCTAACCTGGTTAACAACCAGTTTGGAATCACCGTATACTTCAAGATATTGTATGTCTAATTGTTTAGCCAGTTGAAGGCCGATAAGCAAAGCATTATACTCTGCAACATTGTTAGAACAAGGTTCATTCAAAGAATAAGCCCGTTGAATAGTTAATCCTTCTGGCGAAACGAGCACAATCCCAACTCCTGCTATAATAATCCCATTTGGTCCAATTCTGGAAGCTCCGTCAAAGAATAGACGCCATGTGGGAAATTCTTCCGAGATCAGATTTGTTTCGAGCGTCTCATCAGGAATCTCGTCGTAGAGTTTAGAAGTCTCAGAAACAGGATGAGCAGCTAAGAAGTCAGCAAGGGCTTGTCCTTTAACTGACTTTTGAGGTACATAAATCATGTCGTATTGGGCAAGTAAGATAGCCCATGTAGCCAGCCTTGAATTGAGAGTGCTGGGCTTCTTCATGAGTACCCGTAGAGGGTTAATTCGGGAGATGACATGGATTGTTTGACCAATTATATAGTGTCTTGTCTTTTGTACAGCGAACATTAAGGCTAAACATTCTTTCTCAACCATGCTATATCGATGTTCGGCACCGATCATAGTACGACTGAGATAGTAGATAGCCTGTTCATGTCCTTCTTTGTTCTTTTGGGCAAGTAAAGCACCCAATGAGTGATCCATTGCTCTGACATACATTAAGAAAGGTATACCGGAGATTGGTGGCACCAAGACTGGTGGGCTCATAAGATATTGTTTTATATCATCAAATGCTTGTTGACATTCTTCGGTCTAAACGAAAGATACACCTTTCTTCATGAGTTGTGTAAACGGTCTGCATCGTCCAGATAAATTTGAAATGAATCTCCTGATGTACGCAAGTCGACCTTGAAATCCTCGTAGCTCTTTTAGGTTGCGTGGAGGACGCATCTCGTGAATGGCTTTGATCTTCTCAGGATCTACGTGTATACCTTTAGAGGTAATAACGAAACCGAGAAATTTACCACTAGAGACACCCAAGAATGACTTGGTGGGATTCATTTTGAGTTGATGTTGGCGCATGAGATTGAAGATAGTTCTCAAGTCTTGAATGTGATCTTCTTTCAGACGGCTTTTGACAGCAATGTCGTCAACATAGCATTCAACAGTCTTTCTCAAATGATCTCGAAAGATAGTGCTCATGGCTCGTTGATAAGTTGCACCGGCGTTCTTGAGACCAAATGGCATCACAGTGTAACAATAAACTCCTCGAGGAGTACGAAAAGAAGTATGCTTTTCATCGTCAGGATTCATCTTGATTTGATTATATCCGGAGAATCCATCCATAAAAGATAACCTTTCGAACCCACAGGTATTGTCAATCATGACATCAGTGATTGGAAGGGGAAACTCATCCTTTGGACAAGCGTCGTTCAAATCCCGAAAATCAATGCAAACTCTGATTTTCCCAGTCTTCTTCAAAACTGGAACAACATTAGCAACCCAGTCTGGATGTTGCTCTTCACGAATGAAACCACAAGCGATGAGCTTTCGAACTTCTTCATCAATTGCATCCATCATTTCAGGTTTGAAGCGTCGTTGTTGTTGTTTAACAGGTTTTGTATTAGGTAATATATTCAACTTGTGCGTAGCAATTTTGGGATCTAAACCTGGCATGTCTTCATAGCTCCAAGCAAAGACGTCAATATATTCGCGAACGAGAAGAATCAACTCCTGCTTATCATCTTCGGGGAGATTCTTACTAATGAATATAGGACGGGAAATACCGTTTTCTCCTACATCAATCTGGATTAGCTGATCTTCAGTAGGTGGTTCTCGTTTTTCAAACCGGAGCTTCCACTGATTGTCCATCTTTTGTACCCAAGGATCAGTTTCAGGGCTTTCTTCGAAGTCATCATCAGTAGCATCGTTGTTGATATCTGGAAATTCAACTGAGACCATGTTGGAGGATATGGCAATACGATGTACATGACCAATGCTAGTGTCAGAATCCCATGAAACTGTATCAGAAGAAACAGTGCGTTCATCATCATCAGATTCAATAATTTTAGGAGCTGTAGCCATAGTAGGAAATGTAAATACATAACCAAGGCCGAGCTTATTCCTCTTGCTAGTAACATGAATAGGAGTTCGTCTCCCTCTTCCATAGTTGAGTCCACTCTTGAAATCATATCCCATTCTACGGATGATCTCTTTAGACTGAGTGCTATAACGACGGAGTTGTAAATGTCCTGTGTCATCGTGTTTGCAGTCTTCGGTATAAGAAAACTTTTGTTCTGGTCCTCTAATAAAGATTATTGGACTTTCGTCAGCTTTTCGAGCAGGAACTATAAAGTATGAACTATCTGTTGATTCCAATAATACATCTGTTTGGTAAGATTGTACAACTTCAATTGTGAGTGGCTTCAACCTATCTAACATATTTAAGTAACACTCAGCATGATATAACACATCAGTATACTGTAAAGGAGATGCATCTTTATTGATATTTACAACAGTGTTTACAGTAGGACCTTTAGCCTTAGCAGGCTTAGTCAAATTGATAACAAGAGGGGGAGAAAAAGAACGAGGAGGAAGAGAAGGCTTGTTACGACGAAGGTCGATAACAAATGGCTCAGAAGAGGTGAGCTCCCTTTTTCCTTGGTCAGTCATAGAAATTGTCTTCTTGGCAGGAAGTCGAATGACCAGTGGTTCAGCATGTGAGGGCTTAGAGACGCGCCCTTTGACAGGAATCACAAGAGTATCCTGTGACTTTGGTTCTTGTTCCTTTTTGCTAGGAGGACGATAGATGGTTAGTGGTTCAGAAGAAGAGGGTTGAGAGACGCGCCCTTTAACAGGAATTACAAGAGTGTCTTGAGATTCAGTTCCCTGCTCTTCTTCAATATCTAAAGCCAAGACAACTTTCATAAACTCGTCTTTGTACATGCGAGCATCGTTGCAGTATGCTTCGACACCTTTGAAAGGATAGAGATCAGCAACTTCTTTTTGGACTTCTCCTTTGTCATCAACATATTTGAAACATTGATGAAGAGTTGATGGAACAATGTTGTGCTCATGAAGGAACGGTCTTCCCAGAAGAGCATTATAGGAACAACCATGGTTATCAATGATGTAAAAGGTTACCTTTGTACGAAGATTGCCTATTTGGAATTTTAGGCGAATCTTGCCCAGAGGTTCACTTCTTCCTTGATTAAACCCCAGAATAGTAGTGATTGTACCAGTAAGACTGCGTACAGGAATTTTCAAAGCATCCAACATTGTTTTAGGCATAATGCTGAGTGCAGAGCCTGGATCTATCAGGATACGATCAACCTTCTGGGTATCAACATACCCTGTGAAATACAAAGGGCGATCATGTCGATTATCTTCTAGGAGCATGTCATCTTGCGTGAAGGTAATATTTGGAATTAATTCCAACACACTATGACAATGGAGACAAGAGAGAGGCTCTTTCTCTGGTTTCTTCAGAATTTCAAGACAATTTTTTGCCTGCAACAAAGCTTCACTTAACGTCTCTCGAGTTTCCTTAGAGAGGCGCAAGAGCTCGAATATTGACAATCTGGCAGGAGTATTGGCCATTTGAGCCAGTATGTCAAAGTTATACGGCTTCTCGAGTCCGAAAGAAGTGGACTTCTTGAGAGCTTTATCGAAACGAGCTGGTTGTTTCCCTTTATCAGTAACTGCTGGTTTAGCAGGAGGAGGAGTTAGGTTAGTTGAAGATGAAGAGGGTTAAATTTTAGGAGGCGTGTCAGGAGTGGAAGATGAGGTTGGAGCTTCCTGATTCTCTGAGTATTCCCGTAAATAGGGCTTACCAGACCTGGTACCCAATAAGATCTCTTCTTCATTTAATGGTTCAAGAGAAACCATATTACACCTTTTAAACTTGCTTTTGGAATTTTTCTTTTGTTTAGATGAAGAAGAGGCGGAAGATTCAAAATCTGAGACCAGATCTGGATGAATCCACATGATTTCCCCTTTAGAAGTAGATAAAGGGACTAGTCCTTCATTTCGAAAAGGTGGAAGGTTTACAAGCTCGAGAGTGGTTCGAGGAATGGGAACTACACCATCTTCTATCTGCATTGGTGGAAATTCGCCGAACTGAACAGAGACGACATTAGCCGTCACCGTCTTTTCATCCTGTTCAAGAGTCACTGCTCCAGATTTGATCATCTCTTGTATTTTTCCTTTAAGCACATAACATGCTCGAGTAGGATGTCCGATAAATCTGTGGTAAACACAATACTTAGGATGATCAGTCTTACCAACCTCTTCCGGCCTTTTAGGGTCGGGTAATTGCAGTTTGTTGCTTTTTGTAAGACATTCAAAGATACCCATGATGTCATCTTCATCGAAAGAGTATTCTTCTTTAGGACGTGGTGCTCTTTGAGGTTGTTGTGATGGAATAGGTGCAGATTGAGCAACATTGACAGCCAGTGCTTCTTTACTTCTCAAGTCAATGGCCAAAGTTTCTTTAGGAGCAGATGTATCTTTGCCTTTTCTATTATTATTCTGGCGATTGTTGTTAGAGTTTGAGCCATGATCGCCTTGGTCAGGATTCATGTGAACCCCCAATGTCTTGAATTTTTCAGCGCTAAGTTCTGCTGCTTTAGCATTGATAATGAAAGAAGGCCAGTCTTGGAATTGAGTTGCCCCTGTCCACATACTAACAATTGGCAAGAGATTATTCTTGCAAGTGTCAATGGTGACAGCAGATGGGGTCCCCATTGGCATCTTGAGAGCTTCGCGACGAAACCTCTCAATAAATTGCTCAACAGGCTCATTATTTCTTTGTTTGATTTTAATGAGGGCTGACATAGTCATGTCATTGACGCCTTCATAAAATCGTTCAAGGAACATCTGTTTAAAACTAGCAAAAGAAGTGATACATCCGTCTGGTAGACTTCGGTACCAGTCATAAGCAGCGCTAGTTAAGCAACTGACGAATACCCGAGTAAGAAGGGCATCATTAGGCTGAAGAGGATCAGTCATCAATTCAAAATGATTAATATACTGATTGGGAGATGAAGTGCCATCGAACTGCATAATGGTGGGGAATTTGTATTTTGGCGGAAACTGCATTTTCTTCCATTCGGCGGGATAGGGTTGTTTAATGCCCAACCGTTGTAAACCTTCCCTTTGTGTATAGGCTTCAAATTGATTCCGCAATTGTTCAACAGCATCATTAGCATTCTCTGAAGATTGAGGATTGCTAGATTGATTGGTAATAGCCGGAGGAGGAACCGCATGGTAAGCATCACCCCCAGCACCAGTTTGGCTAAGAGTAACCTGAACTGGTACTGTAGTGATTGGAGGAGGTGGTACCCCCAGACCAGGATTCTGAGGAGTGGAAGAAACCAATGGTTCAGGAGTTATGACCGGTGGAATGTGCTGAGCCATAATAACATCATGCATTTTAGCCATCATTTCGGCCATAGTCTTCAATTGTTCTTCTAGTGCAACAATCCTTTGATTCTGATTGTTAGAACCAGAAGCATCTTGTTCTTCAGTAACGTATGCTGTCACTTCTCGTGCCATGACAGATGACACAGTTTGTTCAGAGCCATCACTGTCGACAGCAAAGTCCGAATTACCCCCATCACGAGAAGTAGACCGATCACTGTAAGGAAGATTCCTTTGACCGATTGTTTCTCGGCTTCGAGATCGAGTATGCTGGTAAACACCATCATCTGATTCTCTAAGTCGGTCAAGATAGTGCTGGCTAGGTCTTCGGGTCTTTCCGTGCTTACATTTACTACCCCCAGAGTCTCTGGAAGTCATGTTGACGGAGGCAAACATTACCTCTTCTTCATCATCACTCTTTTGATCAACAGAAGGGAAAGTTAGACGCTCGAAGACAGAACGTTTGGTTGTTTGGCAACAACATTTGATAACCACTTCGTGAGGATGATTGCAATGATGAACTTGTGATTGTTTGGGAGAACTGGGGATGATATTCCGTTTCTGCCTGAGATGATCCCGAAGATCAGAGACAACGGGATGAGAAGAAGTAGCAGGGATATACTCATAGATGACATTTGGAACATGATTCCGATTTCGTAAACGTTCGATTCCATGAGTATAAAGAGAGGAACTCATCTGATTGGCGTAATTGTCAGGATTCCTTACCTCAAAAGGTTGATACTGAGGCAAGTTGATTTTAGCATGCTTGCGTTTTATAGAGGTAGGTTTTGATTGGGGTTTTCTATTAAGATATGCCCGTAAATCATTTAAACCGCCCCTGGGAACCTCAGTTTGTGAAACTTGTAATTTGCCTTGTTCGGATCGTGAAATCCGCAAATTAGGCAATTCCTGAATATTTGCCTTGGGAGTAGGTAAAATACCTCTCTGATTAGTACGAGAACCCTTGTTAAGGGGGATATTCGTACTAATAGGTGCAGAAGCACTATCAGTTGGATCCTCCTCGATAAGAATCGAAGAAGACTTGGAAAAGGCCAGAGGACCTTTCCCATTGTTTTGAGATGAAGGGATAGCTAAAGAGCATTTCCCTCTGTTATCTTTCAAGTTTTGAGCTTGGGAAGATTGGGAGAAGACCAAGGGGCCTTTTCCTTTTGATGGAATGGAAGAAGGAACAGCCAAAGGACTGTCCTCAGCAAACTGCGCCTGAGCAGTTTGGGATTTCTGGATTCTGGAATGATTCGGAGTAGACTGCGCCTGAGCAGACTGCGCCTGAGTAGACTGCGCCTGTTTAGTCAGGGCAGCAGCAGCAGAAGATTTGACTTGTGCCAATTTGGCACAAACTGTGCCAGAAGGAGGTTTGGTGGCAAACTGCGCCTGTTTCTCTAAAGAGAGAACAGACTGCGCCTGATTGTGAGGCAGAGATTGTGCTGTTTTGACATGAATTGTGCCAAAAGACGGTTTGACAGCAGACTGCGCCTGTTTCTCTAAAGAGAGAACAGACTGCGCCTGATTGCCAGGCAGAGATTGTACTGTTTTGACATGAATTGTGCCAAAAGACGGTTTGACAGCAGACTGCGCCTGTTTCTCTAAAGAGAGAACAGACTGCGCCTGATTGCCAGAGATAGACATTGGTGTCTTAGAAACAGCAGGTTGTGCCGAAGAAGTGGCAGCGTTCTTCATTAGAGAAGTAACAGAGTTCTTGGGAGCCCACACTGAGCGAGTCTTGCTCTTGACGGAAGTCGTAGTGCGGTGAGGAGTGCTTTGTGCATTAATCATTGCTTCGTAGGCCGTTTGGTCAACTTTCACGACCAAAGTCTTCTGCGTCGAGCCGATAGACGCTGTGTCACATTGAGTTGTCACCTTTTCATCAGAGGAAAAGGTCGTCCCCAGCAGAGTCGCCATTTTGTTTGCAAAAACAAAAGTATGATCTTTATTTCACAAACTTTGTAAAGAATATTACAAGAATTCTGGGAAAGTACAACTATAGGAATCCAATCTGAATGACGATCGCTTTATCCCTTGGACGATGTGAATTTTGAAGACTTGAATCTCTGAAGAACGCAGCAGCACTTGGACGAAAACTCTGATTTTTCTTGATCTTGTCAGTCCCCTGTTGAATGGAAACGAAACTCTATTTATAGAGTTCTGAAATAACTGTTTTGGGCAGTTATTCTGGAGAGCGCCTGATTGAAGTGCGCCTGTTTTGAGCACGTATGACAAACTGCGCCTGTTTTCACTCCATTATCACGAACGTGCACCAACTGCTCTAGACACGTGGCATTATTTGATTAAAATGCGCTTGGTCGTATACAGTTAGTGGGACACGTATTGGACATGTAGAGTGGTAGTTAGGCGTTGATTTAGTCAAAGCGCGCCTGTTTCAAGGATACATGGCAAGCTCTAAATTGATGTTGTATTGAACCGCGCCTTCTTCACTGAGACGTAGGCGCAATCTGCAAAGTGCGCTTGAATTCGGATGGAAGTAGGCACTATCTGCTGAGTTCAGAGGGAAATAGGCGCAGTCTGCTGAGTTCAGATGGAAGTAGGCGCAGTCTGCTGAGTTCAGATGGAAGTAGGCGCAGTTTGATTAAACAGCACCTGGACAGCTGTCATATCTTCCTCGAGCGCCGCGCCATCAGAAGAATGATAGCGCCGCCTAGATCTTCGTATTTGTCGGGTAATGATGACTCCATGTCAGCTAAGCGCGGTTTGTGAAGTGCGCCTCTGTGATGAAGAAATAGGCGCACTCTGAATTTGTTGGTGAAGTAGGCGCCATTTGTTTGTAGGCGCGTTCTGATCAATCAGTTGAATCAAACCTAGGCGCGGTTTGATTTTTTGGACCTACACCCCCTGGCAGTCCTACTTAAGTGTAGGACTGCTAGGGGGGTGGCAGTCCTATTTATAACTCTCTGTGATGAGAGTTTGAAACTGAAATTCTCTGTCACAGAGAGTTTCAATTAGGACTGCCACCCCCCTGGCAGTCCTATACAAAAGTAGGACTGCCAGGGTGCTGGCAGTCCTAATTGAAACTTGCTGTTACAACAAGTTTCAATTAGGACTGCCAGAGTGCTGACAGTCCTTCATAAGTGTAGGATTGCCATGGGGGTGGCAGTCCTATTTGTAAGTCATTGAATTAATATTTGTTTGCGATTGGCAGTCCTAATTGAAACTTGCTGTTACAACAAGTTTCAATTAGGACTGCCAGAGTGCTGACAGTCCTTCATAAGTGTAGGATTGCCATGGGGGTGGCAGTCCTATTTGTAAGTCATTGAATTAATATTTGTTTGCGATTCTAAAATTTCGGCAAAAGTGCTAAAACGGAGGTCCAAACATCATTTTTTACGATTCTAAAATTTCGGAAGGCCGTCTAACGATGAAGCTGTTATTCTCAGCCTCCTCAAAAATACGCTTATTTTGCGACAAACTAGACCTCGTTTCGACCTCCCAGTCAAAAGTTATGGCCCTCCAAAGTTTCAACTGACCATAAAATGCAGGAGAACGACCATTCTCTGTCTAAATTTACACGGAGAATGCCCATTCTTCGTGCTAAATTATACGGAGAATGGACATTCTCCGTCTTAATTTACACGAAGAATGGTCATTCCAGTGTTAAAACACAGGAGAATGACCATTCTCCGTCTTAATTTACACGGAGAATGGCCATTCTCCGTGTAATTTAGCACGAAGAATGGTCATTCCAGTGTTAAAACGCAGGAGAATGACCATTCTCCGTGCTAAATTACACGGAGAATGGCCATTCTCCGTGCTAAAACACAGGAGAATGGTCATTTATATAACAACAAGTTTCAATTAGGACTGCCAGCACTCTGGCAGTCCTCCTCTTGTGTAGGACTGCCAGGGGGTGACAGTCCTAATTGAAACTCTCTGTGATAGAGAGTTTCAAAACTCTCACAGAGACTTACAAATAGGACTGCCACCCTCCTGGCAGTCCTACATTAAATTAGGACTGTCAGGGTGCTGGCAGTCCTAATTGATACTTGCTGTAACAGCAAGTTTCAATTAGGACTGCCAGCACCCTGGCAGTCCTAATTTAATATAGGACTGCCACGGGGGTGGCAGTCCTGATACTGGATCGGATAGCCATTCTCCGTGAAAATTACACGGAGAATGTCCATTCTCCGTGAAAATTACACGAAGAATGACCATTCTTCGTGCTAAATTACACGGAGAATGGCCATTCTCCGTGCTAAAATACAGGAGAATGGCCATTTATATAACAACAAGTTTCAATTAGGACTGCCAGCACCCTGGCAGTCCTAATTCAATGTAGGACTGTCGGGGGTGCAGTCCTGATACTGGATCTGATACTTTAACAAATTGGTATATTTTGCCACACATACTTGCACACAGGTAAACACATATAACACAGATAGCACACATGTAAATACATAAATAGCACACATGTAGACATATATAACACAGATAGCACACAGGTAAACACATATAACATACTGAACTTCATATTTCACTGTATACAAAATTTACTCCATATAGATTAGTGGACTTCATATTTCACTATATACAAAAGTGGTCCTCCATATACAAAATGTCAAACTGTAAATATATCCATACTTAGTCGATTTCGACGTCGTAGTGGTCAGCAGGTAAGTCTCTTGGCTCCTCAAACTTCAACAACTTCTTACAATGGTTGATCTGATCAACGAAAGGTGTGGTCCAAGCGATGGCTTCGACCGGTGCTCTTTTGTACCAAACTGTTGAAGGTGGAGGAATCGGAGAATGAGAGATCATCTTTAGTATAACGAAGTGATCCCCGATCAGACCTATAGTACATAGGTTAAACACTCCGTGGTCCGTCGGAGGAGCGCATATCGGAAAGTATGTATTGTTAATATCCGACGAGATAAGTACAACAGGTATCATGTACCTATTAGCAAATAAATAGCTGGCAGACGGGACTGACATGTAGTGGTCTTTTCCGGTAACACTGTCGGTGCAAGGGATACTTAACAACAAACTTGCAACCGTTTCTTCGCTTAGGATGCGGGAGTAGAATGGAAGACGAGTCTCTAACTCCTCGTACAGCTCCTGCCTCACCCGTCTCCATCCATCTTTGTCATCATAACCAAGATGCCTTGCAAGCGCATGAAATCCGCAATGGCCATCACCGGGGACATCGACAATAGACCAAATGTAACTTCGAAGCGCAGGTTGAAATTTGTCAATATATAAACACGTTGTTTGGCTTGCAACGGTATCTTCTCTTGGGAGGTCCATTTTCTCCATTTTTCGACGAACGACAAGCTTGCCCTTCCGTACAGGCGAAGGTTGCTGTAAGCTTCGTTCAACATGCTCAAAGGACGATGGATCTCTCTTAGTCGACTCCAGCCTTCTCTTCTATGAACTAATCAATCTTGTTTGAGGCCTGCCTTTAGGATTGGAAACAACGGACGACTCATGCATTCTAGTACTCACCGGACAAGCAATTTCTTGGATTTTAAGCTCAATGGACATCCGTTCCGCTCCTACTCAGGCACACCACCTTGCGTGGAGAAGTTTCACTTGTGGCAAAGAGAAGAAATCATCGTCCGTCTTCACCAGGGGCATCATAGACAACTGCCTTCAACGTTGATCGGCAGCATCTACTGGAATAGGAATGGATTCACGGCGATATTCATTAATCTGATGTGCACAAGGGAGGCCCAGTGTATGTCGATATACACACCCGCAAACCTCGGGATCAAACCCGACAAACTTTGACCTTTCAATCTCATCAACTATTAAGGCCAACGCCTTGTGAGATACTACGCGCATTAAAGCATCTAAGAGTGCTTCCTTTCTATGCTCATGCTTGACTATATTCAAACTCATCTCAAATGATGCCTTAATTTCATTTACCGTCCGGTCTACTGATAAATGTATAGCTTGCCAAACAGAGACAAAGTTGCCGAGAGATGATTTTAGGTGTCTCTTCAATAAAGAGTGTGCTCCTTCGACACGGTTGGTAGTTGTCGTGCCGTAATGCTTCACCACATTCGACCATGCTAAGACGAATTGTTCTTTGTGCGGTTCAAGCCATGTATCTTTGATGTAAGAAATGCATGCCGGCTCCCTCGCCTCCCACTTTTGCTTGAACAAGTACCATGCGGCGTCGTAACTGGCAATCGTAGAGGCTCGCCACACACAATTCCAATCATTGTATAATTCGTCAAAAATTTGCATGTCAATTTTACCATCATCCTTCGGAAACTCCAACTTACATTGGGCTTGGATATTACGATTGACATGCCAAGTGCATAGCAATGTATCCGCTTGAGGAAAAATAATGCGAATAACATTAACTAGGTGTCACGCCCCAGAACCAGAATACTGGAGAGCAGGGGCAGACATAGCCAGCTACGTATATGAAATGGAATCCATCTCGCTATACGGTCACGGCTGTCTAGATACATAAGGGTTTACTACAAGCCAACAGTCTCCTACGGTCATGAACAAGTCTAGTGTCTCAATCACAAACAAGTAGGTAAAAGTTACAAGATGTATGATCATTAAATATACAATAATAAGGCGTCCCAAATATTACATATTCAGCTGATCATGAAGCTAGTCGTTACAAAATATTAGGACTAGCAAGAGTTTAGTCATACATGATCAACCATAGGATTTTTCAATCATGTTACAGCCCGTAGGCAAACAGTAAGTAAATGCAATCGAGCTAAACAGGTGCTCGTCGGCTAAACGTCTCAAAAGAATATTTTTACAATAAAGTGGAAGATCAAAAATAAACCCACTCGTTGCCCTGGTTACGTCTAGTCGCCACCATCGGGCTGGAAAGTCGGTAGATCCTCTGGAGCTGCTCCAAAATCTGGCCATACAAAATCAGCCGGATCAGACCCCAGAAAGAGCAAGTGCCACAAAGGAAGCTCACTTAGGAACTAAAACCAGCAATTATCATAGAAGATAATAATATATATATTAAAACTGGAGAAAACATAACATCACGAGGATATACGGTAAGATAACCATGGGACCATTCAGATAACCAGGTTACAATCCTTAAACCAAACAAGGACCGGGATTGTAACCCTTCGTCTGAACCGAACTTGGTTTCTCCCATTTATCAGCAAGATAATATAAGAAAATTAGAACATGTGATAATCATATACAGGATTAAGGCAAGACTAGACTGATAATTCCCCATTCAACAATCACGGCCAAGCAATAAGTACGGCTTGATACTTTAACTAACTAGGGTTATCACAGGCCTAGTTACTAGCAAGATGTAGTGAGATTATTCCACAGCCACAAGCCCTGCAGACCATCCAGGTTACCTAGGTCAAAAATTAGGGGTTGAATTCAGGTGGGTACATCGTCCAGGAAACGCATGTACCCTTAAGTAGCTTGAAGGGTGCAACACATGACAGTGTACTGGAAATGTGCCCTACTCGACGGCAGGCTACAGATCCCAAGCGCGCCCAGGTAACGGGATTGCCTGTAGCTGGAAGATCTCTTTATGACTAATATATTAATCTAGTTATTAGCCTTAGTCCATTTCAGTAGGTACTCCTGACCGTGGTACTCAGGAGTCCCATCCTAGACATGATGCAAGACATGACTGAATTATTTGTACAAGCACAATCGCCCACGGTATCCGGGTTAATTATACAGGTCATGCCATGTCAGGTAGCCGTCGCAACAGCTTATCAAGATATATCATGTCCGGTTATCATGTCAAGTTTACTGGTCAAGAGTACACCACGACGGGCCACTATCAGGTCATATCATATTTACTCGTCAGGAGTGCACCCCTACGGATCACTATCGTGTTCAGGTACATGTGCAGGGCATCATAGTGCAAGCATTCAATCAGAAGATCCAAGTACACTGGGAGTCACAAAGGATGAGTTAACAATAATCATAATAGAAATAAAATAACAAGACAGGACATGGGAAGGAGCCATGCGACTCAATGGGAGATGAGTCCATGCGGCTAACTCAAGACGGTTCATGCGGCTCAAGAGTTCGGGTTCAACATGAAGCGGGCGCGCGGCTCAGAACTAGAAGGAAACTCAAGCGCATGCGGCTGGGTTGCTGGAATCCATGCGGCGGGCGGAGAAGCTGTGCATATGCGGCAGGCGGGGACATAGGTCCATACGGTCGGCTATCAATCAGGTATATGCGGCCGGAGTCAAGTGGAGTCTCATGCGGCTAGCTGGGTTCGGCCCTTATGCGGCTTTGGGAAAATTCGAATTCATGCGGCCCAAAGTGGCGGAGGCACATGCGACTGCAGAAGCAAGGGGAGGTGCATGCGGCTGAGTGGGGAGAAGTCCATGCGTCTAGGAGTGCGGGGGTCCCATACGGCTGAGGGCGACTTGCCGCATGAATGTTCATGCGGTCAAGTACTGCCATGCGGCCAGAGAACTGTTCTTCTTCTCCGAAATTTCCGAGAAGAAGAACACCATAACCCAGGCTTCCAAGCTCCATGAAACCTTCATCCATAGTCCAAATCCGAACTTCCATAGGTCAAAATGGGGCAGAACAAAATTCTCTACAACATGGAACCATCAAAACTCAGAAATAACAAGATTAAGTAGATCAAAACCCAAGAATTTTGAAAATAAAATAAACTTAGATCTACAAGAATCCGACCATGGAAAGTAAAAATGCCAAGTACTAAAGTATGTTAAAATGCTGTAAAGAAGAGAATGGAACAATCAAATTAGAGTTCCTCCATGAAGCAAGCTGCACTTGCCTAGACCCCTCTCTCTCTCGTAGGTGAAGAAGTTATGATGGAGAAGAAGAAGAATAATGAGGAGAGAGAAAAGAGAATGGATAATAAATACTAATGATGGTGGTAGGTAGGGGTTCACCCTTGGTTCATGAGGAACCAAAGCAAAACCAAGCCAAGCCGAACCAACCTAAGAATAAACCAAGCCATGAATAAAAGCTAAGCAAGGAATCATGCAATACAAGATAAAATACGTATATGTATTCCAAAAATACGTAATACGAACCATAGGCATTACAACTCTACCCACCTTAAAAGAATTCCGTCCTCGAAATTTAATTAAGAGGCTAGAGAGACGAGGACAAGCTATATTAATCACATGCAAGCTATAACTAGGCAGGCAATCACTCATTCAAGCAAGGAATCGAAGGCATGAGGCATAAGGAAGACATTATACCTCACGAGTCAAACAAGCCGGGATATCGCGATCGGATATCATCCTCACGCTCCCACGTTGACTCACCTAAAGAGTGATGACCCCAAGCAACTCGGACTAACTTGATAGTCTTGTTCTTGAGTATCTTCTCTCTCCGGTCCAATATAGACACGGACCTCTCCTTATACGAAAGGTTGGTACCAACAACCAATTTTGAATGATCTAGGATGTGGCTCGGGTCCGGGATATACCGTCGTAATTGGGATACATGGAACACGTCATGCACCTCGCTTAGCGACGGCGGAAGAGCGAGACGATAGGACACATCTCCTATTCGCTCCAGAATATCGAACGACCCTATATACCTAGGACTAAGCTTTCTCCGTGCGCTGAAATGAATGATGCCACGGTTAGGCGAAATTCTTAGGAATACATGGTCGTCGACAGAAAACTCGAGAGGGCGCCGATGAGAATCGGCCCAATGGCGCTGGCGATCCTGGGCAACTCGAAGATGATCCCGGACTCTTCTGACCATTTCAACTGTCTGGGCAATCATTTCTGGACCGAGCATCTGTCTCTCTCCCACATTATCCCAGGCTAGCGGGGATCGGCACTTCCTACCATACAGTGCCTTGAACGGTGCCATCTGGATACTAGCTTGGAAGCTGTTGTTGTACGAGAACTCCACCAGGTGCAGGTGATCTTCCCACGAACCACCGAAGTCAAGTGTACAGGACCACAACATATCTTCAAGAGTCTGGATTGTACGCTCCGACTGTCCATCGGTCTGCGGATGATATGCTGAACTGAACTGGAGGTGAGTTCCTAAACTCTCCTGCAGGCTACGCCAAAAGTGCGACGTGAATCTTGAATCTCGGTCCGAAGTGATACTAACTGGCACTCCGTGCAATCTGACAATCTGCCTGAGGTACATCTCTGCTAACTGAGCTGTCGACTGACCAACTCTGAACGGGAGGAAGTGAGCTACCTTCGTGAGCCTGTCAACTATAACCCAAATAGCATCTCGACCAGCTGGGGACCTAGGTAATCCAGTCACAAAATCTATGGTCACATGTTCCCACTTCTATTCTGGAATCGGCAAGGGCTGAAGAAGTCCAGCGGGCCTCTGATGTTTAGCCTTAACTTGTTGGCAGACTAAACAACGAGAGACAAACCGGGCTATCTCCCTCTTCATGCCATTCCACCAAAAGTGCTGACGGATATCTCGGTACATCTTCGTACCACCAGGATGAATGGAGTACTGAGAACTGTGAGCCTCTGCCATAATTTTCTGTCTGATATCACCACTGGGTACACAAAGACGCTTACCATGCCTAAGTGTACCGTCCTCATGAATACACAACTCTGGTCTTCGTCCCGCCTCACACTCTGCCCTGAGTCGCTGAAGCTTGGAATCTACTGACTGTGCCATCCGGATCCTCTCGACTATGGTGGACTAAACTTGCATGCTAGCCATCAATGCCACACTGGAAGGAAGAACAACTTCAATACCCATTTTCAGAAGATCTGCTAACAGCTCCGGTTGCGCTGTTAGGAAATAAACTCCGGCTCTCCTGCTCAATGCATCTGCGACAACGTTGGCCTTCCCGGGATGATACTGTAAGTTGACATCATAATCCACAAGAAGCTCCAGCCACCTCCTCTGACGCATGTTAAGATCCTTCTGGGTGAAAACATACTTCAGGCTCTTATGGTCGGTGAAAATCTCCACCCTATCTCCATACAAGTAGTGTCTCCACAACTTAAGTGCAAACACTACTGCTGCCAGCTCCAAGTCATGGGTTGGGTAATTCCTCTCATGATCACGAAGTTGTCGTGACGCATAAGTGTAGAAGCATGGAATTTCACGATCAGAAATCCTATGTGCCAAACACTACATGCGCCAGAAAGTTCAGACAAAGTACTTTGACACAGCAAAACAAGAATATAGACATTAAAAGAAGATTTTTATTTCATATAAAAGTCTATTACATGTCTTAAAAAGGGCTGTACAAAGGAGAACTTCTACAAAAAGAAAAGACCCTAAGTCTACAGCCAGGCGCAGCATCATCATGCGCCCTCGAACAGGCGCATCTCACCATGCGCTCTCAGTCAGGCGCATCCCACCATGCGCTCCCAGCCGGGCGCATCCCTTCAGCAGCTCAGTTATGTGCATCCTCAGTTATGTGCATCCCTTCAGCAGCTCAGTTATGTGCCACCCTTCCAGCCAGGCTCACCGCCGTCTAAATGCTTCGACTAATGAAACATTTATTGAGCAGAACGATGGTGACAATCAACCCTCTAGCTGGAGGAAAAGCTCCCCAAACCGAGGAAGAGAAGAGCACCGCAAGTCAACCTGTGGCCAGGGGACGCTTCAAAAGAGCCTCCAAAGACCAAGGAAGATCGCAATCGAAACCGCGGCTAAAGGAGCAGCTTTCAATACAACCAGAATGGCCAACACCCACTCTGACAGAAGAAAGAGCCTCCAAAGCCGCAGCACCGCAATTCCGATCTGCGGCTCTTTCAACATAACGTAGACGAGGCTCGAGCATCCCGATCTTTGGATGCAACAGGCACATTCTGCCTGCCTCAGAAGCCCTCGACTCCGACTTTTGGATGTAACAGTCACCTTCAAGTGCATCAATGAAGACAATGCGTCGCATCTTCACCCTCGAGAGCATCTCATCAACAGAATGCACTCGAGTAAACAAGTTCACTTCGGGAGGACGTGAGAGAACGAGAAGCAAACTCTCTCCATGCCACTATTTATAGGCCGGGTAAATCAAACCCATGCGCCAAGTGGATGGCTCTCCGAATCCCGTGCAATGAATTTGCATTAAATGGATGAACCTGTCACGACCCGTTACCCAAATTGTTGGGCCGGGCCGAGCCATGTCCAGCCTACGCTTAAGATAAAGCACAGTAAGATGTTCTAGAGATAACAAGACAAGACTAAATGTGCTAACAGTTCTATAAGTGAAGAAGAATCATAAATGCTCCAAACACAAAAGTCGTCGTATATAATAAAATATCCAAGTACAAGTAAACTTGAATGTAAAACTGGATACATGTCCAGTTACAAAATGGTATAGTCTAATACATGACTACACTAAGTATCCCAAGCAGCTAAGCAAACTAGACGAGTCTTCCCGCAGGAACATCCTCGTATGGCAAAACCGGGTCCTCGGCAGTGACTCCATAATACGAATCACAGAGCAACTCCTCCTCAGTAAGTATACCTACAACGTTATCCTGTCAGGACTGGAGCAAGTACAACCTCTACAACTAAAGTACTGAACATATAATGAAAGAGATGTACAACAAGAAACATGGTGTGATAAGTCTATAAACAGGAAATACTGGAAACATGGCCTCATGGTACAACTGGGATCATAGTATCATAGTAACATAGGGAACATGGCATATCATGGTTTAATTGGTCATTTCTACAAATGACCATATATAGTTTAAAAGTTTAAAACCGTAGCATGTACGTGAATCGGTCAATAGGTAGTAGGATGTACTGTGGTACATATCAAGTTTTTCTGGTGTGCCCACACGTGCACGAACGGCATCGGTGTATATCCATACACAAACGCGAGATTCAGAAACATACGGCAAGGTCGCATATAGAATGTCCTCGAGCGCGGTAAGTACATACGGAGAAGGGGGTCATGTTCACGTACACTACTAACAGTTTCCCCTTAACCCGTTATTTAACATGTGGGAGATACGAGAGCAGTAAAAGCATGATAGGTACTGTGAGCAGTCTAAAGTATAGTGAAACTTGTACTGAGAACCCGTAAGAAGCATGTGAAGATATAAGAGCTGTACTAAACATGGTCGGTACTGAAAGTGATACAACATGTGAAGACATAACTTGCTACCTCAAGGATCAGTCTTTTAACAGGGTTAATACATGTTCTAGCATTAAAAGACAGTAAATGAGTATGTAGATGTACTTGCCTCGAGCAAAACAAGCTGCGATAAAAGTGCTATGGATGTCTGGTAACTCGTCACTATAGAAATAAATGCAATAACTTAGCTTTTACACTAAGCTAAAACACTAGGACACTAATTGGTGCGACACGACTTGTGATTGGGCACCTAGCCAAAATGATGATTTTGGGCATAGGAGACCAATGTGGGGTGACACACTATGTTAACTAACTTTCTAGGGTCTTTACACTAGTGAGGGATGGGGTTTAATACGACTAAAACTCCAAATAACACAAAAAGCTACAAGTATAATTAATCAACAAATAAATCAAAAGATCATTGTGTTCTAACAATTTTAGAGATAGACAAAAAGACTAATTTTGCATAAAACAAAGTACCAAAACGATCCTTGCTAACTATAGAAATTTATTATAATTTTTCTGGAATTTATTAACCAGTACAAGTATTTTATAAAAATCAGTTTTCCTAAGTATACAGAAAATAAGTTTTGGTTTCATATGCCAAACTAGTGGCAAAACAGTAAATTAAATACTACAAAAATTATACTAAATTAGCTAACTTAACATAGTATCTAAAAACTATTTTTCCATAATTTTAGCAATACTCTAAGTATTTTTAGAAAATCAAAAACAGTAATGCACACAATAATTAATTTATCTGCGTATTTTGTCCATGTATATAATTTGAACCAAAGTTCAAATACAGGACCCAAGACCATGAATTAAGTCCAATATGACTTGTACAGGTCTTGAATGTGTGAAAACACATTTGAGCCCAAATACCCATGCTAGGCTTGGACACCAAATGGTTGCAGTAATTTAAATACAATAAAAATACAATTTGGTAATAGTCAAAATAAATATTATTATTTTAATAAGGTAAAGTTTTACATAGTAACTATAAAAGTATGAACATTATTTTATATAAATAATTTACACTAAGCTAAGTAAAATACACATAGGAAATAATATATATATAAATATAGGGATATTTATATATAGAAAAATGCTCAACTATATATTATATATATATATATATATATACAAATATATGTATATATACATACATATAAGAAAATACTTATCTATATAACATATATATATATATACAAAATTAATGTATACATATATATATATAATAGTATATATAATAATATATATACATAAGGAAATATATGTACATAAATATATATGTATACATAATACACATATATATATATATACATACATAAAATAATGAAGTATATTCATATATATATTTATAAAAACAGCAACTATATATACCTAAATATAGTATGTATAATAATACATATATACATATATACAAATATATGTATACATATATATATATAATTATATATAAAAACAAAAGAAAAAGAAAAAAGAAAAGGAAAAGAAAAGAAAAGAAACAGCAGCATGGGGGGGGGGGGGCTCGAACTCGGGCTAACCGAGCGGGGGGGGGGGGGGGAGGGGGTTTATTGATTACGCGCTGGCCAGTGGGCCAGCGGCCCGCTATGTTAGAGATAGGATTTGGTTAGTTATATTCTGATTAGGTTAGATTATAAATAAAAAAAAATATAAATTCGTCCTGTGTCCAGACAGTTCAGGACACAGGTATCCACGTGTCTTCGCCTAGCACGACACGCACGAGCGTCCAACAACGTGTCCGAGTATGGGACGAGGGTCCCCGTGTCCTGGCGAACCACATACGTGGGTTTGAGACACGAAATGACACGAAAAGCGACTGACACGTAATGGTCCGATGTCGAGCGGGCTTTTCGGGGCGGCGATTTGGGCGGAGACGGCGTCGTGGCGGTGGCGCTTGGGTGGCGCCGGGATCAGCTCGTCGAGACGAGCCGGATGGTGGTGGTGGTCGACGGCGAGGAGGTCGATCGGAGTGGCGGTGGGGTGTTGCCGGGGCTAGGGTTTCGGGGAAGAACTGGGGGGAAACAGGGCGGTGGTCGGTGGTGGATGGGTTGGGGGGTCTGTGGGGGTTTATATAGGGGGTTGAGGCGGTGGATTTGGCCGGAAAAGGCGGAGGCAGGGCGGCGTGTCGGTCGGGCAGCGGGGGTCAGCGGGGGTGGTTGAGAGGTGGAGGAGAGAGAGAGAGAGAGAGCTGTCGGTCCGGGGGGGTTTGGGTAAATTGCAGTAGGGTCCCCTAGAATTAGGAATTTACATAATAGGTTTTTCTAGGGCTAAATGCAAATTAGGATTTGCATTCCTTAATAAATAACAATTTATTTATTACAAATCAATATAAAAACAATTCTAATAATTGCAAAACCATATTAAAACAATTCTAATATTACAAAACTACATTAAAACATTTCTAAAAATTACAAAATAATATTTAAAAAATTATATATTGATATTTTTGGTATTAAAACTCATTTAAAATTTATTTAAAAATTCTAGAAAATTTCTAAAATCATATTAAATTATTTTAAAACCAATAATGACATTTAATAATTAATTAACACTAGTTTAAAATTTTTTTGAAAATCAGGGGCTTACAAGTCTTCCCTCCTTGAAAAATTTCGTCCTCGAAATTCACAAGGATTGAAGACCCTACAATAGTCTAATATAGCAAGTAATGCAACAAAATGACTAAGGCTACGATCAAAACTAACCTCCCGAAACCTGTTCCGGCTCCGGCTCAAGGACTAGGCTATAAGTCTTCCCCTGGGGTCCCTTGGCTACTGGGCAGTCCCGAATCTGATGGATGGCAGACCCACAAGCTAAACACTGCCCTAACCTCTTCCTGCAGACGAGAGAGTCAAGGCCTTGCCTCTTGCAGTATACACAAAAAGCTCCCTTCTGCTGCTGCTGTCGGGGTCCCGGGGCTCTAACTGGCGGGGTCTGATGATGTGGTGTAGGGGGATGGTAAGTCTGCTGGGATGGCGTCGGCGCTCTCTGCTGGAAAGCCTGACGCTTGGACGGTCCCTCATGGTGTACAGAAGCCGGCCTCTTGCTAGATAGAAGACGCTCCTCGATGCTCCGGGCTAACTCTAGGCTCTGGTAATAGTCAGTCGTACCGTTCGCCACTATAAGAATGCCAATGTCTGGAACTAGACCATGGCAAAACCTACGGGTCATCTCCTCTGGATCAACAACCAGACTAGGAGCAAAACGGCTCAAGTGACTAAACTCTCCCGCATAGTCATCAACAGAACGGTTCCCCTGCTGGATGTTCTGGAATCGTAGCCCCATGGCTACTCTAGCAGTGGTCGAGAAGAATTTCTTCTTGAACTGGGTCTTGAACTGGTCCCAGGTGGCTCTACCTCTCGCGAACAACGGCTCATTCCTGAACCAGACTCTGGCTAAGTCTATCAGCAGAAATCCTGCTGCCTCGACCTGAAGGTCATCCGGCATCCTAACTCCCAGAAGCTTCCTCTCTACAGAATCTAGCCAGTCATCAGCTACTACTATGCCCTCAGTCCCTGAGAACTCCTTGGGATTCAGACCCATGAAGTCCTTGACCGTCTCCGCTCTCTGCCGTGGCTCTACATGTGGTGGGACCACGGGACGTCCCTCAGAATGCTCCATGCTCTGGCGGAGTAGGGTAGTCTGCTCCTGATGGGTTGTTAGGAACCCCTGGATCAGTGTGAGCAGCTGGGTCCCGTCGAGTGTGACGGAAGCCTGGGTGGGTATAGTGATAGGGGGTGGTGGAAGTATCGGGTCCTGCTGGGACTGGGATGTGGAAGGTGGTATCTGGGTCTGTGGATCTGTGGAGTGGGGGAATGTGGTAGGTGGAGGTGTATCAGTCAACCGGTCAGCTGACTGGATATGGAGGGCCCCATTCTCGGGGGTAACATACTGGGACGAACGAGTAAGCACCATCTAAATTACACATAAAAGACTTATAAGGACTTATTTAAAGCAAGTAATCATATGCAAGAAAATCTAATTATAATAGCAAACATGTGATGTGTTTCCTATGTTGCAATTCTAGCATTCCTCTAGGTGTTCTAAGCGTCTTTCCTAATGTTGTCTAATTACCTTAAGTTCCTAATTGCAGGCATGCTTGGTACAATAACATAACCAAACAGTTTAGTCAGGACCTGCATGGGCCGCCAAAAAAACATGTTACGACCCGTTACCCAAATTGTTGGGCCGGGCCGAGCCATGTCCAGCCTACGCTTAAGATAAAGCGCAGTAAGCTGTTCTAGAGATAACAAGACAAGACTAAATGTGCTAATAGTTCTATAAGTGAAGAAGAATCATAAATGCTCCAAACACAAAAGTCGTCGTATATAATAAAATATCCAAGTACAAGTAAACTGAAATGTAAAACTGGATACATGTCCAGTTACAAAATGGTATAGTCTAATACATGACTACACTAAGTATCCCAAGCAGCTAAGCAAACTAGACGAGTCTCCCCGCAGGAACATCCTCGTATGGCAAAACCGGGTCCTCGGCAGTGACTCCATAATACGAATCACAGAGCAACTCCTCCTCAGTAAGTATACCTACAACGTTATCCTGTCAGGACGGAAGCAAGTACAACCTCTACAACTAAAGTACTGAACATATAATGAAAGAGATGTACAACAAGAAACATGGTGTGATAAGTCTATAAACAGGAAATACTGGAAACATGGCCTCATGGTACAACTGGGATCATAGTATCATAGTAACATAGGGAACATGGCATATCATGGTTTAATTGGTCATTTCTACAAATGACCACATATAGTTTAAAAGTTTAAAACCGTAGCATGTACGTGAATCGGTCAATAGGTAGTAGGATGTACTGTGGTACATATCAAGTTTTTCTGGTGTGCCCACACGTGCACGAACGGCATCGGTGTATATCCATACACAAACGCGAGATTCAGAAACATACGGCAAGGTCGCATATAGAATGTCCCCGAGCGCGGTAAGTACATACGGAGAAGGGGGTCATGTTCACGTACACTACTAACAGTTTCCCCTTAACCCGTTATTTAACATGTGGGAGATACGAGAGCAGTAAAAGCATGACAGGTACTGGGAGCAGTCTAAAGCATAGTGAAACTTGTACTGAGAACCCGTAAGAAGCATGTGAAGATATAAGAGCTGTACTAAACATGGCCGGTACTGAAAGTGATACAACATGTGAAGACATAACTTGCTACCTCAAGGATCAGTCTTTTAACAGGGTTAATACATGTTCTAGCATTAAAAGACAGTAAATGAGTATGTAGATGTACTTGCCTCGAGAAAAACAAGCTGCGATAAAAGTGCTATGAATGTCTGGTAACTCGTCACTGTAGAAATAAATGCAATAACTT
The DNA here is from genome assembly GCA_029216955.1 of Iris pallida. Classification (NCBI taxonomy): domain Eukaryota; kingdom Viridiplantae; phylum Streptophyta; class Magnoliopsida; order Asparagales; family Iridaceae; genus Iris; species Iris pallida. Next base: position 6,484,565 of record JANAVB010037018.1, on the reverse strand, counting down.
AGCTTTTACACTAAGCTAAAATACTAGGACACTAATTGGTGCGACACGACTTATGATTGGGCACCTAGCCAAAACGATGATTTTGGGCATAGGAGACCAATGTGGGGTGACACACTATGTTAACTAACTTTCTAGGGTCTTTACACTAGTGAGGGATGGGGTTTAATACGACTAAAACTCTAAATAACACAAAAAGCTACAAGTCGTAATTAATCAACAAATAAATCAAAAGATCATTGTGTTCTAACAATTTTAGAGATAGACAAAAAGCCTAATTTTGCATAAAACAAAGTACCAAAACGATCCTTGCTAACTATAGAAATTTATTATAATTTTTCTGGAATTTATTAACCAGTACAAGTATTTTATAAAAATCAGTTTTCCTAAGTATACAGAAAATGAGTTTTGGTTTCATATGCCAAACTAGTGGCAAAACAGTAAATTAAATACTACAAAAATTATACTAAATTAGCTAACTTAACATAGTATCTAAAAACTATTTTTTCATAATTTTAGCAATACTTTAAGTATTTTTAGAAAATCAAAAACAGCAATGCACACAATAATTAATTTATCTGCGTATTTTGTCCATGTATATAATTTGAACCAAAGTTCAAATACAGGACCCAAGACCATGAATTAAGTCCAATATGACTTGTACAGGTCTTGAATGTGTGAAAACATATTTGAGCCCAAATACCCATGCTAGGCTTGGACACCAAATGGTTGCAGTAATTTAAATACAATAAAAATACAATTTGGTAATAGTCAAAATAAATATTATTATTTTAATAAGGTAAAGTTTTACATAGTAACTATAAAAGTATGAACATTATTTTATATAAATAATTTACACTAAGCTAAATAAAATACACATAGGAAATAATATATATATAAATATAGGGATATTTATATATAGGAAAATGCTCAACTATATATTATATATATATACAAATATATGTATATATACATACATATAAGAAAATACTTATCTATATAACATATATATATATATATACAAAATTAATGTATACATATATATATATATAATAGTATATATATAATAATATATACATAAGGAAATATATGTACATAAATATATATGTATACATAATACACACACATATATATATATATATATATATATATATATATATATATATATATATATATATATATATACATACATAAAATAATGAAGTATATTCATATATATATTTATAAAAACAGCAACTATATATACCTAAATATAGTATGTATAATAATACATATATACATATATACAAATATATGTATACATATATATATATATATATATATATATATATATATATATATATATATATATATATATATATATAATTATATATAAAACAAATAAGAAAAGAAAAAGAAAAAAGAAAGGAAAAGAAAAGAAAAGAAACAGCAGCATGGGGGGGGGGGGGGGGCTCGAACTCGGGCTAACCGAGCGGGGGGGGGGGGGGGGGGGGGGTTTATTGATTGCGCGCTGGCCAGGGGCCAGCGGCCCGCTATGTTAGAGATAGGATTTGGTTAGTTATATTCTGATTAGGTTAGATTATAAATAAAAAAAATATAAATTCGTCCTGTGTCCAGACAGTTCAGGACACAGGTATCCACGTGTCTTCGCCTAGCACGACACGCACGAGCGTCCAACAACGTGTCCGAGTATGGGACGAGGGTCCCCGTGTCCTGGCGAACCACATACGTGGGTTCGAGACACGAAATGACACGAAAAGCGACTGACACGTAATGGTCCGATGTCGAGCGGGCTTTTCGGGGCGGCGATTTGGGCGGAGACGGCGTCGTGGCGGGTGGCGCTTGGGTGGCGCCGAGATCAGCTCGTCGAGACGAGCCGGATGGTGGTGGTGGTCGGCGGCGAGGAGGTCGATCGGAGTGGCGGTGGGGTGTTGCCGGGGCTAGGGTTTCGGGGAAGAACTGGGGGGAAACAGGGCGGTGGTCGGTGGTGGATGGGTTGGGGGGTCTGTGGGGGTTTATATAGGGGGTTGAGGCGGTGGATTTGGCCGGGAAAGGCGGGGGGCAGGGCGGCGTGTCGGTCGGGCAGCGGGGGTCAGCGGGGGTGGTTGAGAGGTGGAGGAGAGAGAGAGAGAGCTGTCGGTCCGGGGGGGGTTTGGGTAAATTGCAGTAGGGTCCCCTAGAATTAGGAATTTACATAATAGGTTTTCCTAGGGCTAAATGCAAATTGGGATTTGCATTCCTTAATAAATAACAATTCATTTATTACAAATCAATATAAAAACAATTCTAATAATTGCAAAACCATATTAAAACAATTCTAATATTACAAAACTACATTAAAACATTTCTAAAAATTACAAAATGATATTTAAAAAATTATATATTGATATTTTTGGTATTAAAACTCATTTAAAATTCATTTAAAAATTCTAAAAAATTCCTAAAATCATATTAAATTATTTTAAAACCAATAATGACATTTAATAATTAATTAACACTAGTTTAAAATTTTTTTGAAAATCAGGGGCTTACAGAACCTGACGCTCGAATTCAGCCAAGTCAAAAACGGCTATTTAAAGCACTCGAAGAACGTAACAGTCGCACCAAAAGACGTGTCAAGCGGAGCGGATGCACCGGACCGACCGCGCATCACACATACGCGCCCCTCAGCACCGAGCGCTTCACAAGCATGCGCCCCCATGCGGCCCCATGCGGCCAGTGGAACGCCGATCGATGCGCCCACTCAACAACCTATCACCTGTCAAAGAACATTAAATGCTGAAGTCTGACAGAGTTGGTAGCACGTCCCCCGAAGACTGCAGTTGACAGCTTTTTCAGAAAACGAAGCGTCGCTGACGTCAGCATCATCATTACTCCCCTCCGGCGGTTACAAGCCACGTGGCCGCCCAACCATCTCGTATGTGCCTCCGCAGCCATGCGCCCAAAGTTCTGCATGCGCCTCAAAAGCCATGCGCCTCAGACTTTTCTCTGATCCCTAAAGACAGAAGTAAAGTCACTACTGAAGCCTCGCATGCGCCTCAAAAGCCATGCGCCCCAAATTGTTCGTGACTCCCAAAGATTACTAGCCAAAGTCTCCTCATGTGCCCAATCCCAGGCGCATCCTACCCACCAAATTTGAGATCTCCGAGCCATGGGCCGATGACACGTGTCCTTTGACTCGATTCACCCAAGATCTCAGCAACAGAAAGATCTTCTTCTCTGTTACGTGCCAGCCCACAAAAGCAGCATGAAGAATTCAACCCCTCAATCAGGGCGCATCGTCCATGCGCCTCCATCAGCAATCACCACGTGGCGTCTCTGCGTCCAGGCGCATCCTACATATGCGTGCATGAGCAGCCAGCCTGTAAAGATATAAATAGAGGGATCATTTCCTTCTTTCACACACACACAGAGACGAACATACATATACCGACAGAGACGTCGCACAACCACCGAGGCAGATACAGACACTCAACGTCTTCTTCCTCTCCGTAAGCTCCAGCACCCAGAGCAATCCAGATCTTCAGAGAACCGAGAACCGTCGTCAGATCGTCAATGGAGTCAATGCATTACCACTCGCTCCATCGGCACAAGGGACCCAGATAAACAAAAGTGTACTCCTAGGACTACGTCTAAGTCCTATATTGTAACACTGTTCTGTTTGTATTAAAATTTCCATCAAAAGATTTTAATGACAAACAAGCTGGCGACTCTGCTGGAGAACTCTTTCTCCTCCACCGAGAAAGCTGTGTCGCAATCCGACGACATGAAGGTGGGCTCCTCCCACAAGACGCTGGTCGTACGCCTTAATCAACATGCGTATGAGGAGTTCATTTCTGAAGGCAGTACGAGTCCTTCGAAGCGGCTGTCGAAGCCAAAGAAGACTCGCCAAATCTGGGTGCGCAAGGTCGATGCCTCTGGCACCACCACCGCCTATGGCACCACCACCGAAGAGGATGCGCCGATCCAGCCTTCCCTTCCTGCTGACGTCCTCAGCAACCAAGATGCGCCCACCGGTACAACGCATCTCTCGGGAAAACGTGCTGCGGACCACATTCCCCAGCCATCTTCCTCTCAGGCGAGGAAGATGCGTCGACGGAGCAGGGGCGCAGCTAATGCCCCGTGCATCACCTCCGACGCGCCACGGAAGGTCTCTGTCTTTGACAGACTCACTCGCTGTAGTGGCGAGGAGAATTTGGGTTCTGAGTACTACGCACCCCAGCGGCCTGGTACGAAGAAGTCCAAGGCAGCACGGGCCATGCGTCCCAAACGTGCTATGCCAGCAGCAAGCCAGAAGCATGCGCTCACAATCATGCGCGCTGCTGATGGTAAGCTGTATAAGGTCGACTCAGGTGCTTCTGCGCCAGAAACGAGCCGACCTTCAAAGTCCTTGTCTCACTTGGGCGCATCTGTTGCGTTCGCAACCAAGTCGAGCAAGGCAAACCCAGTGGTCTTGAACTCCCGCGCCTCCTCTGGTTGTGCGTCTGAGGTCCGTTCAAGTCACTTCAAATGTTGTTCCCCCACTACTGATCTGAGCACCTGTTTGGTGTTGGATCAGGGGACGCAGCATTCACTTGACCACCCCGGCGCTTGGCCTTGCCATGCGCCTGAAGGGGGTGCGAAGGTGGCACTCTCCTCCAACGATCTGTGTAACGTGATCACTCACAAGCACCGATCAGAAGAGTCGACTGATGAGCACGATGCGCCCCTCACAGGACACACTTGTGTTGTAGTCACCATCAACTGTTGTTGTAAGGCAGCAGTCCCACCAAGACAGTCGGTGTTCCAGTGGCTGCAATCATCGACACCCCTCTGACGTCGCCTCGGAAAGGTGTCAACAAAAGAGGAGCCAGAACTAAAGGTTGCTTCATGCAATGTAATCTCCAACTCCTCGTCAGTCCGAAAGACGATTGACAATTCCTCGTCCAAGAGCCAGCCGAGGAAAACCAAGACAACCGTCTCGTCCTCCGGAGTGTTCGAAGGCACTCGGGGGAGGAAGAAGATCTTGGAGGAAGCTGGGGGTAGTCAAGCCCTTGTTGATCCTCCTTCCGAAAATGAGGGTGTCCTCCAAAGCACAGCTGGGGTGGATCTTCATCCTCAGGGCGAAGTCAGCCTTCCCGACATAGTTGGGGGTCGTCTAGCCCCTGTGGACATGCATCTCGAAGATGAAGAAGTCCTTCAAGACATGACTGGGGGTAATCAGGCCCTTACGGATACTTCTTCCGAAGACGAAGGCGTCCTCCAAAACTTAGCTGGAGGTAGTCTAGCCCCTGCGGATCCGAGTCTCGAAGACGAAGAAGTCCTCAGGAACATAGCTGGGGGTAGCCAAGACGAAGCTCCGGGATTAACAACTCCTCTACAGGAGAGTGAGGCTGAAAGAGAAGCCTCAACTGAGCCATCCGACTTCAGCCGTGTCATGACAGTCTACATGGCTGGAGGTGATACCGAGTCTGATGCGCCGCCACCAGACCTCGTCCAGCGCATGGATACCCTAGAGGGAGGACTCAAAACCCTCTCTGCCTCCATGGAAATACTGACTCAAGCAGTGTTTGAGATACGATCAGCTTTGGCCAGGACACCTTCTACCGGTCCCGACCCAGGGGCCAATGGAGAGTCAAGTGTACCCCCTCAACGGGTATTCTTGGATACGGATCGTCGCGAAGCCCCTCGGACGTCAGAGCCCTCAAATGCTCAACTCCAGGTGGTACCACCTTCCCCGACTCCCAGCTCCATGGAAGACGTGGTCGAGATGATCAGGGACCTGCACGAACGCTTTGAGTCCAAGAATAGATAAGAGGAGCGCCAAAAGATGGGCATCCCCCAACCTTATCCCCTCAAATAGAATAAAGTGGTTTATCCTCCCAAATATAAACCACAAACATTGACGCCATACGATGGGAATGACTCTCCACGTCGCTATTTGACGTATTTCCAGTCCCAAACAGGACATCTGCCGAAGGAGGACGCGCTACTCACCAACATATTTGTCGGCACACTGAAAGGAGTGGCGTACGACTGGTACTGCAGCCTCCCCGACAATTCCATATCTTCCTTTGTCACGACCCGTTATCCAAATTGTTGGGCTGGGCCGAGCCATGTCCAGCCTACGCTTGCTAAAGCGTAGTAAGCTGTTCTAAGAATAGACAATAAAGGATCTAAGCTACTAACAGTTCTAAAATCACATTTAAATGTTCATCACAACACAGCATCTATAAGCGAAGGTAACATAAGCACAGACTTAATAATACATAACCAAAGTATCTAACTGGAGACAAAGTCCAGTATCCAAATATAAGAACATACCAAAGTCTCAGTCTCAAAACATATGAAAATAACTAAGCAAGGTTCTCCGCTGGGGCCTCTTCTGGAGCTAAGGCCAGGTCCTCAAAGCAGTACCATAATATGTAACACATAGCATTTCCTCCTCGAAAAGTATACCTACAACGTTATCCTGTCAGGACGGGAGCAAGTACAACCTCTACAACTAAAGTACTGAACATATAATAAAAAAGATGTACAACAAGAAACATGGTGTGACAAGTCTATAAAATAGGAAATACTGGAAAATATGGCCTCATGGTACAACTGGGATCACAATATCATAGTAACACAGGGAACATGGCATATCTGGAATCATGGTATAACTGGAATCACAGTATCATAGTATCATAGGGAACATGGCATAACTCATAGTCTATCCTGGCAAGGACACATATGTCATAGAGACAGATGCATATGTAATGTTTAAAACTGTAGCGGGTACGTGATCGGTCAATAGATGTACAATGTACTGAGGCACAATGTAAATAAAATGTACATACGTACAAGTCAACAGGCATAGGTGTACATCCGTACAGAAATGCGGGATAATGGCCTACGGCAAGGTATGCATATAAAATACGACCTCGCTCGCTACTATAGGGGGGTCATGATCACGTACTCAACTGTCAGTTTCCCCATAACCCATATATATATAACATGTGAGAGATACATGTAAGAGATACGAGAACGATATAGAACATGTGAGAGATACTGGGATTGGTATAAAGCACGGTAGGTACTAATAGCAGTAAAACAGGTGAAAGTACTGAGAGCAGTAAAACATGTGAATACTCGGGCAGATATAAGCATAGTGAAACATGTACGGGGAACCAGTAAGAAGCATGTGAAGATATGATAACTGTCCTAAGCATGGTAGGGACTAAATTAATGTAACATGTGAAGATTTAACTTGCTACCTCGGTTAATACATGTTCTAGCATTAAAAGACAGTAAATGAGTTTGTAGATGTACTTGCCTCGAGCAAAGCAAAAATACTAGTACGAAGATATAGATGTCCGGTGTCCTGTCAATAATGACATACAAACTCAGTTCTAAGCTATGATCAACAATATACTAGTGGTGTGACACGACTCCTAACTGGATACTAGCCAAGTGGGGACCTAGCATAAAAGTCTAATGTGAAGTGCCACTATACACAAACTAACTCTCTAGGGTCTTTACACTAGTGCGGGGTGAGGTCCAATACTATAACAACTCAAATCAACGCAAAACTTGCAAGTTGTAACTACTCAATAATTAAATCAAACTGTACACTAAGTTCCAACAATTTTTGAGATAGACAAAAAGCTCAAATATATATAAAATAAAGTACCAAAATAATCCTTGTTAATTATAGAAATTTATACTAATTTTTCTGGGATTTATAAACCCTCATAAATATTTATTAAAAATCAGCAAACTTAAATATACTAAAAATGAGTTCTGTTTTCCTATTTTTATAAAATACCAAAAGCAGTTAATAAATGCTAGAAAAATTATAATAAATTAGATAAATTAACATAATATTTAAATACCATTTTTCCAAGATTTTTACAGCAATTAAAATATATATAAAAATTCAAAACCAGAAAGTAACAATATCTAGAAAAATAATTAATTATAAATTAAGGATAATACATAATCAAAATCTACAGATGTTGTCGGATGATAAAATAAATATCACCAACGTGTCCAGAACGGTCAAATCAGCTAGGATGGCCTATCCATAAGTCCAATTTGGACATAGGGGCAAAACGGTAATTTCGGGTCAAAATAATGTCCGCCGTTGGACATACTTTGCACCAAAAAGTGTGTCGGGATAGAAGTCTACAAAACCTAGCAAATTATATGTCCACGAATCCAGAATGATGATACGAACCCAACGGTATATCCGAAATAGGATTCCGATGTGTCGATCTCAAAATGATACGTTGACGCGATACTTGGTATCCGGTTTGCACGGAAATGCGTGCCGGAGCAAATGTCTTCAAAACTCAGCAAATTATATGTCAACGAGTCCAGAATGACGATACGAACTCAACGGTATATCCGAAATTGGATTCCGATGAGCCGATCTCAAAGTGACCCGTTGACTTGAAAAGTGGGACCCGCTTTGCACCGAAATGCGTGCCAGGGCTCACGTTCTCCAAATCAAGCAAACTTTATAAGAAAACATGCCAGAACGACACCACGAGTCTACTGGTGGTGTCAGAAATTGAATCCGGAGTCCCGGGTTCAAAAATGGAATTTAACAAGTGTAAATTAAAGAATTCGGACGACCAACTTTGGCGTCGAATTCGACCAACCGAACGTGCTTAAAATAAAACGAAATCTAAAGGGGACAGGAAGATGGTTATACCAGCTGTGCACCAGAACTGACGGTGCACAAAACGGAGCTGCGACGGCGAAGTTACGAGCTGACGAAGTCGGCTCCACGAAACTGTCCAAAAATAGTTCAATTTAAAACGTCAACTTGGTGGCCAGTTTTGAGGTATCAAACGACGAAATTAACGGGTGAAATTTGACAGGGGTGAAGAAGGATATACCAAGATTGTGACGGAGCAAAAATATCACCGATCCAACGGTCGGATCTCCCGAAAAATGTGCACGAACTTGCTGTCCTGAAACTCTATTTCTGGATTCAACCCGCGCGCGCGTCGACGGGATTTCGTGCGAAATGCACGAATAGCCTATCCGGCGCGTCGGGGAAGTGGCCGATGGAAAGGGGGAGGTCGCCGGGGTCGCACACGGCAGGGGGGTCGCTGGCGGCGGCGGTCGGCCGCGGTGGCGCGCGCGGCGCGCGGCAGCGCGCGGGGTGGCGCGGCTACTGCGCACTGCTGCTCGCTGCTGCTGTTTGCAGCGCTGCGCGTGGTGCGGCGGCGTGCGGTGATACGTCATCGGGGCACGGCGAGGGGGGCTGTGCGGTGGAGGCGGCGGCTTGTGGAGGTGGTGGCGGTGGTGGGAAGATAATGGTGAGGGTGATGGGAAGTTGGTAATAATAGAGGAAGAGGAGGAGGAGAAGAGGGAGGTGGCTGTGGGTGTTGCTCATGGTGATGGTGATGTTCGGCTAGGTGGGAGGGGGCTGTCGGCTGAGTGGTGGTAGCCGTGAGTGTGGAGAGGAAGAGAGTGTGAGGGAGTAGAGATGTGTGTGTTGTGTGTGTTAATAATAGAGTGAAAGAGAGGTGTGTGTATAAGTAGAGAGAGAGAGTGATAATAGATATTATAGAGAGAGGGGGGGAGTGGGATTGATGTCGGTCCAAGGGGGGAGTGCTGTGAGGTGGTATGGGGAGAGTAGGTGTAAAGGGGGGAGAGAGTGAGATATTATGTATGGGTGTGTGTATATACAAAATAGAAAGAGAGAGAGAATGAGAGAGAGATATTTAGAGAGGGGGAGAGAGAGTAGTCGGTTGGGGAGGGGGAGAAGTGTGTGCTGGTAGAGAGAGGGGAGAGGGTGATGTGGTGTTTATGTTGAGAGAGAGAGAGAGACATATATATATATATATATGTATGTTTATATATATATATATATAGGTATATATATATAAAGAGAGATAGAGAGAGAAAAGTATAGATAGAGGAGAGAGTGATATTTTCTAAATAGGAGAAATAGGAAAATTATGTAGGGTATTTGGGCAGTCATGAAAGGGCAACATGGATCATGGGTTCGGGTTCGGTCGAACCGGGTCGGGTCTAAATCGGACAGGGGGCAATATTCGAATTAAACGCGTATTTATAATCATGGGAAAATAAATAATATATGGGGACTCCAATAAATGGGACACAAGCATCATGTGGGTAGTAGGCTTCAAGTGAGTCACGTCCATACTTTGGGTCGGCTAGGTTGGGTCGATGTCGGGTCCCGAAATTAAATTGAAAAATAAATCGGGTTTCACGGTAGAAAATAAATCGGCCTAAATTGACCCGAAAGTTGTGCGAAGAAAATGAAGCACAAAATGGAGTGTCTGAGTGGGACACGAAGGTCATGGGTGGAGAGCGTCTCGAGTAGATCATTCATGAGAAGTTGGTTCTGAGAAAACGACTGGTCTGGTGCTCCTAAATTAAAAGCCACGGCAACGTGTAAACGACGATCAAAAATAAAAGTGGGAATAATTATTCAACGATTAATCGGTCTAAGTTGACCCGAAGTTGCGCGATACAAAAAGAGCACAAGGGAACGAGTTCAAGTGGAACACGATATATCAACAGGAAGATAATCTTGCCTACTTCAAAACCCATGAAGAGAGTTTACAGAGATTGGTATCCCTGACGCTCCAGAAGTCAAAGTCATGGAAAGGTACATTAATGATCTAAACAATTAAATAATGATATATTTATCGAAAACAATTCATTCAGAAAAATAAAAATAAACCCTGAAATTCAGGGGGCTTACATCCTACCCACCTTACAAAAATTTCGTCCTCGAAATTAAAAATCATCCAATAGGTCAATCTATAACATGTAGCTGCTCTGGCTACGATACTCAATCTGCTACTCTTGTAATCATCTCTTCCGTTTCTCTTACAAACTTTTTGGTTCCGGTTCAACTAAGTCCTTCTATCATAAACTTCGTCATACATCCTTTAGAATCTTCCATACTAACATGAAACATTTATGTATACCCTAAACTATAGGTCATTCTCCGGGTATGTCTATAAGCCTATAATGCTTAATCATCAATCATATTTCCAACCTTAATTGTAAATACTGGATTTCCTTATCGTATCCTAAGTATCCATATTCTATCAATCCACAGTTCCTTAGCATCATTTGTCGTCAATCATTTCCTACAGCTTCTCCTTGAAATCATACTTTCAATTCTTATTCTTGGCGTAGAGCCTCTTTCTTTTTACTCAACAAGTCCTCCGAATATAAATCCTCGATTTCAAAACTCCCGATTCATTAATTACCAATGTACATATGTCTCTGTCTTGTTCCTTGTCCTTTTAACCGATATCTTTTCGATCTCGTATGCAATACGATAACTCATTCTAACTTATTCTATATCAATCCACATATCGATCTACCCTTTAATCACCTGTAATCAGCTATAGGTAACCAACCAAAATTCTACAAATGCTAAATCCTCAATTTGCTAAACACAAGATTCTAATCCTTAATCCATAGTCATAATAATATACTATCTCATTTATCCATCTTAGATACCCTATCATCGAGTCATAATACCAATACAATCGTTCTTAATGGTTTCCAAGTCTACTACAGTCAGTCGCTTATACTTGTCATATAAGCTTAATCTAACCAATCCCTAGGAAAAGTACTTATCACAATCACACCATACATTTATAGTTATACTACAGGATCAGTCAACAAGGTTTGGCTATTTCGGTCGTCTATCAAATAGAAGGTAACAATGCCTAAGACTGGGTCAAGCAATCCATAACAGTGTCCAAACAAGTTAAAGGTTAAGCAAGACGAAAAAATTTATCGGAATATCTCCAAGAATGGTACAAAGACAACGAGATGCATAACGGGAAGAATTACCAAAGAGGTTAACGAAGAAGAGTTTAGTCAAGTCATAGGAAAGATGGAACACAAAAATAATTATGTCCAAAAGATAACGCGAAAGCAATCCTATTGGAGAGTCCTAGAGAACCTGTAACCCTAGTTGTAGATGTAGATAGAACAGAGTTAATCAAGACGGAGAAGAATGATAATAAGAATTTATTCTTGCTCAATCGATCATAACGAAGTGAACCAAGCTGAGATATGATCTGATAACCATATACGTCTTCCTGAAATCATGTTGCCAGAATTTTCGCCACACCAGTAAGCCTAGATGCAATAAACGATAGAGTCATAACTAAGGTATACTCCCTAAAATCATATTATCTAGAATCCTCGCCACGCCAACCGGTATAGCTGCGAGAAAATCTAAATTCTATGAATAGGATAATATATCCAAAATCAAGCTCTATGTTTTTGTCATACCAGCTAATATGGCTGCGATAAATTCTAAACTCCATAAATAAAGCAGACGTTTACCTTATCAGGATATATCATAATTCAATCCACAAAATTTATCACGATGCAAGATCAAAGTTAACAACAAAATCAGAAATTAAATTCAACAACGAATTTAAAGAAGAGCAAATGGAAATAAGTGGAAACTGATTTCTAGATAAGATTAGAGTGAGATTAGAGTGAGATCCTCAGGGGTCATCCCAAGGGTACAAACTTGGTCTAAATTGACCCACTGAAATACAAACAAGAGGCTAATTATAGCTAACGGTCCTATACTGTGATGAGTTCTCCTATGTTGCAATCCTAGAAATCCTCTAGGTGTTCTAAATGTTATTCCTAGTTGTATCAAGTTGTCCTAGATCCTAATTGCAGGCATGCTTGGTACAATAACGTAACCAAACATCTTAAGTCTGGACCTGCATGGGCCGCCACTAAAAACATGTCACGACCCGTTATCCAAATTGTTGGGCCGGGCCGAGCCATGTCCAGCCTACGCTTGCTAAAGCGTAGTAAGCTGTTCTAAGAATAGACAATAAAGGATCTAAGCTACTAACAGTTCTAAAATCACATTTAAATGTTCATCACAACACAGCATCTATAAGCGAAGGTAACATAAGCACAGACTTAATAATACATAACCAAAGTATCTAACTGGAGACAAAGTCCAGTATCCAAATATAAGAACATACCAAAGTCTCAGTCTCAAAACATATGAAAATAACTAAGCAAGGTTCCCCACTGGGGCCTCTTCTGGAGCTAAGGCCAGGTCCTCAAAGCAGTACCATAATATGTAACACATAGCATTTCCTCCTCGAAAAGTATACCTACAACGTTATCCTGTCAGGACGGGAGCAAGTACAACCTCTACAACTAAAGTACTGAACATATAATGAAAGAGATGTACAACAAGAAACATGGTATGACAAGTCTATAAAATAGGAAATACTGTAAAACATGGCCTCATGGTACAACTGGGATCACAATATCATAGTAACACAGGGAACATGGCATATCTGGAATCATGGTATAACTGGAATCACAGTATCATAGTATCATAGGGAACATGGCATAACTCATAGTCTATCCTGGCAAGGACACATATGTCATAGAGACAGATGCATATGTAATATTTAAAACTGTAGCGGGTACATGATCGGTCAATAGATGTACAATGTACTGAGGCACAATGTAAATAAAATGTACATACGTACAAGTCAGCAGGCATAGGTGTACATCCGTACAGAAATGCGGGATAATGGCCTACGGCAAGGTATGCATATAAAATGCGACCTCGCTCGCTACTATAGGGGGGTCATGATCACGTACTCAACTGTCAGTTTCCCCATAACCCATATATATAACATGTGAGAGATACATGTAAGAGATACGAGAACGATATAGAACATGTGAGAGATACTGGGATCGGTATAAAGCACGGTAGGTACTAATAGCAGTAAAACAGGTGAAAGTACTGAGAGCAGTAAAACATGTGAATACTCGGGCAGATATAAGCATAGTGAAACATGTACGGGGAACCAGTAAGAAGCATGTGAAGATATGATAACTGTCCTAAGCATGGTTGTAGTGACCCGCTCCGCCCTAGCGGAACGCCGATTCCAAACGGCAAGTGCAACGACTCAAACGAGCCGTCGACCCGAAGAGTTGCTTCGACCCGATGAAGTGTCGATGCGAATCGATGCAAGGCTTGCATTGGCCCGACAAGATGAATCCAGACTTAGACTATCGAAGGCGTGCTCGGAGGATCGCTCGGCCGATGCGAACATCGCTAAGGTGGGTGGCTCCGATGAACCCGTCTGTGCTTAGCCTAGACACATAACAATGCGGACACTATCACGAGAATCGCTAGGCGATAACACCCTGCATGCTAATAAATGATTCAACGCACCTAGCTAAGGGAATAATCCCATCTTGCATGCTTGTTTAGAACATGGAAAAGAACTCGGTAATTATAGATATGCTCGCACCGCGCTCTACGCTCGTGCTAAGGCACAAGCTCACGTTCATGTCCCTTATACGTTCAAACAATGAAACAATGAATGGTTTACAACAATGAAACGGGAAGGCTATCAACATAGTCGCTCCGAGTAGAGTTTAGCAACATTGGAAGGCTATGGGACCGATGGGTCGCCAAGGCGACTCCCGTACTGGGAGTTGCATAATGCGTGAATGAATGAATCAACGAATGAATGAATAAATACATGAATGACTCTATGAACGAACGAACAAGTTAAAGAATGAAATGAAAGAAAGAATACATGAAAGATAAGACATGGAAGACGCTAGCGACAGGTATGACGGACACGTGCAACGGGGCTCACTACCCGCGCTGTACGGACGCCAACCTGGTCGTTAATGCATTATGGCATGAAAGATAAGACATGGAAGACGCTAGCGACAGGTGTGACGGACACGTGCAACGGGGCTCGCTACCCGCGCTGTACGGACGCCAACCTGGTCGTTAACGCATTATGGCTAAGGGTTAGCCTACGGCTCGGAGTTAGCCGCTAAGTTAAAATGACAAGACAATACGAAATGGTCGTGGACAAACGGCACGGGCGATGGGGGGGAATACCGTGGCCGTCGTGTGGAAGGATTCTGCGGCACGGGCGTTGGGGGGGTAAACCGTGGCCGGCCTAGGCAGAATCAACGGCGCTTACGGGCTGCTTGGGTGCGGGCTTGGGCACCAAGAGACGTAAGTAGGAGGGTATATTCAAGAGACTTAACGGGGTGTACCAGCCATCACCCTACGCTAAGTTGAGAATTGCCACAGGGGAATGTCCTAAATGGCTTGTAAAGCCAGCGACCCGTGCATGTAGATTAAGTGGACTATGCTGGTGGCAATCCACGTGCAAGTTCTTGCATTGAAATCAAAGTAGTCTAAGTTAAATGAACAAGTGCTTCCTGAACATGCTTGAAATACAACACACCCAGAGTATGCTTGAAATATAACATCCTGATCATGAACATGCCCGAAACATAACATCCTGAACATGAACATGCTCGATATGTAACACTCCTGAACATGCTTGAATGAAATACTCGAAACATGCTTGAATTGTAATACTCTAAAAACGTGCCTACGACGTGCTAGAACATGCCTCCGACGTGCTAGAATCCCGAGACATGGACACATACTTGATACTGAATGCGTGCATGAATCGTGTTATGTTATTATTCATGAATTGTGGTTTAACTTGGTTTACCTTGAACAGGGAAGGCCGGACGGTAAGTATGGGTAAGTCGTACATGTATTTCCATGCGACACTCGAGTTCGGTAACACGAGATAGGCTATGCAATATGCCATGAAATTGATCCTAAGGCAAGATTAGAAAGACAATGAATGATAGAGATGCACAAAAGATTATAGAACGTGTTTGGTAATGATGGCATTGTGGGCGAGCCAGCCTCCCCACCAGTGCATAACAATGTACTGATAACCCCACAGTCTGCTTGCAGGATAGCAGGAGACGCCGGCGGGTGCGGAGCTTCCGTCGAACGTGTCAAGGCGTGGAGCCAACTCTGGGGCCTTGGAACGTTGCAAGAAGCTGAAGCACCCTATACAGGACATAATGTATCGGAACATCGCCATGTATCCTTCCATGTTGTAAGCCATTTGGCACGCCTTTTATGTTTCAGAGAGAGAGAGAGCTTGAGCGACTTGTAATATCGGCCTAGCGCCGCTTGTAAACTTGTTGAATATCAATAAAGAATTTGGTTTCGCTTCAATTGTGTTCATTTATATTCCGCTGCAAATGGGGACACTCTGTGCGACTCTGTGGCCTAGAACTCAAATCGGCCGTTTCTGGACTTGGCCTTGTACGGGCGCAACCTAGGCCCGTGCGGCATCACGCCTTAGCGAGGACGATCGCTCCTACGGGAGCGGGGCGTGACAGATTGGTATCAGAGCACGGCTTTACGTCCTTGGACTTCATTTCGATTATCTCAGTTTTGAAAGCTCGGTTGGAAGAAAAGAAGTATACGCTCTCTCTCGCTGTGCCTTGGGATGTTCCATACAATAAGTCTAATACTTTCAAAAGCTCGTACAAGTACTCGGTTGCACGGGATCGATAGGCGAAGGCCTTTGTGCCGAACGACGTTAAACATGACTCGATTGAGAACACATGCAAAGTTAACATGTCTCGTACGTGCCTAACTAGTCTTGCGTTGACCCTAGCAACTGAGCGTGCAAAACATGAATATAGTCCATGCGGGATGGTTAAGCGGTACAACTTAGTCCGCGTGTCGCGCACCTCGACTCTTGGGTGCAATCGGGTTGCAAGCGATATCAAGTATCGCTCGATCGAGAACGGAGATACACTTTGAGTGTATATCGATAGGAACGCTATCGAGTTAACGCTTAGGCGTACGCGAATGATTGACTTGGATTTTGAGGACTCGTGTGAACGACTTAGTACGTCGAGACGACGTAAGCGAGTACGCTAGAGATTCGTCGAACGAATCTGAAGGATATCTTAGTGCATGGCGCGAACGTGATTGAGGATTAGACCGTATGGCTTGAACCCGAGTGGTGTATGTGATAGGTTCGAAGAAGAATAAGAATGAGTGTCAACGACTAGTCGAGTGGCTCGAACCCTGAGTGGTGTATGGACGTTATAGAAATTGTTCGAGCGAGACTAAAGGAATTACGGATAGAACAAGTATGTCGGCGAAGCGATGCGGTCGCGCAAAGCTTTAGAACGTGTCACGCTTAGTTGATCGTGACTTCGTGTGTCCCGAACGAGATATCGTTCGGACAACTTGTGAATGGGTAACGCGTGTTAGAAATGATTCGAAACGATGGATAAAAAATAGATGGTCTTGATCGAGGAAACTTAGAGGAACGTGCGTGCGATGTCGAATTGATGCAAATGAAATGTGACTTGAGTTTTGAATAACGATCTTGAAACGAGCTTTGAGGAAAAGCGACTGAACTTGATCTTGAGTATCGGAAAAAAATTGAGGAATATCCAACTCGGACAACAGCATCAACGCACGACTCGAAATTGGTTGCAAAGGAAGATCGTCAGGTTACGCATATCGTCGATGGTATTGAGGCGTATCAAAGATCGATATGCGATAACTCGGGGGTACTCTGACTCGGCAAATGACGATCGTGCAAATGTCATTGTTCCGATGGATGTTATAATCGGGATATTGAAATGTGTCGAGGAAAAGGATAAACTTGGCTCGAGGATTTTCTGGTTGAACAAATGACGGGTAAACTATCGAATTGAAATCTTGACTTGGATGAAATGAAATGCTTGGATTTACTTCGACGATAACCCCAACGTTGACATTCTTGTCTTATGCGAGCGCAACTCCAGCCTCGCACATGCGTCGTGCCGATTAGGGCGATCACTCCACGTGAGCGCTGGTATGGTGATTCATCCAGCGGGGGTGATCAAACTTGCACGGCGTGGCAATACGATTGCTTCGACTTGTGGTTTGACGCGAAGATGACTTGAGAATGATTCGGTGTGCTTGAATGATGAAGTTTGAGGATTGAGTAGGTCCAATCCGCGTATCGAGAATGAATCAGTCTAGACGTAAGCAAGAGTTACGCCCCGATGAGAATGATTATTCCGCGAGAGCGTTGCATGGTGATTCATGAACCACCGTGGATAATCGGACTCGCGTGAGATTGGGGCGCAACGTATTGTCAAGCTAGATGAACTCGTAATCGAATACATGAATTGGAAAGAATGGATATGTGAAGTATGTGATCAGAATGAATTCGGATATACGCGGCGAATACCTTGACGAGAATAGGTGATCGTGCTCGATGTTTAGAAATCTGAGTGACGCGAGCTTGGGTAGAAAATCCCGTACTACCGACTTTGGTTTGACCCTAGGATTGGGGTCAGTGTTGGCATTATTGTTGGGGAACTATGATTCCAATCCTGACATTGACTTAGCCTCGAAAAGATGGCCTAGCGGTTAGGCGAGACGTCCCTGTTTCATGTGTTAGCAATCAAAAGATTGATCTTGAGGATTGGCATGGATGGATAGCATGAACCACGAATGTAGGAAACCCTACTCACGAGACTCGGCTGACATGCATATATTTCAGGGACGCCTGGGTATGTGCACGATGTGACTCGAGTGAGAATGACAAATTCTCTATCATGCGGCTAGGCTGAATGCAGGTATTTTGGGGACGCCTGAAATGCGTGCACGATCCGGCCAAGTGATACGATGAGTTCTAGCACGACTTGGGGAGTAAACAAGTGTCGTGAACGTGAAATCGTGCTAGTAAAAGTTGGTACAACGAATTGAACCATTGATAGGAAGTTATGCTCGACGATAGTGCAATACTTGGTCGACCCCGCTAAGAAGAAATCATACTGATTTCATGAACGAGAACGCTTGAGAAGCGAGTCGGGTTATCTCGACGACCGAGATGAACGAAAAGTGAATTTGCCTCAGCCTTCGACCCGCACATTTGACGAATTACAATGTGTCTCGTGTAACCATTCCAGTTCCATGACACGTCGAAATAGCAACCAAGACGAAGAAATACTCGAATTGAATAAGTACAATCAACTCTAAAATGAATGAAAGGCTATTCGATAAAATCGACCCAACGCGTGTGACACGGAACTTAGAAAGATATCAAGTATGGTTCGATGTCGTCGAACGATAGGACCGCTCGATGAAATTGTCTAAGAAACACGAAAACACGAGTTAAGAAATGGTAGGATGACCTGCACTCAGAAAGTCTCGAGGACGAGACTTATTTTGAGTGGTGTATTATGTAGTGACCCGCTCCGCCCTAGCGGAACGCCGATTCCAAACGGCAAGTGCAACGACTCAAACGAGCCGTCGACCCGAAGAGTTGCTTCGACCCGATGAAGTGTCGATGCGAATCGATGCAAGGCTTGCATTGGCCCGACAAGATGAATCCAGACTTAGACTATCGAAGGCGTGCTCGGAGGATCGCTCGGCCGATGCGAACATCGCTAAGGTGGGTGGCTCCGATGAACCCGTCTGTGCTTAGCCTAGACACATAACAATGCGGACACTATCACGAGAATCGCTAGGCGATAACACCCTGCATGCTAATAAATGATTCAACGCACCTAGCTAAGGGAATAATCCCATCTTGCATGCTTGTTTAGAACATGGAAAAGAACTCGGTAATTATAGATATGCTCGCACCGCGCTCTACGCTCGTGCTAAGGCACAAGCTCACGTTCATGTCCCTTATACGTTCAAACAATGAAACAATGAATGGTTTACAACAATGAAACGGGAAGGCTATCAACATAGTCGCTCCGAGTAGAGTTTAGCAACATTGGAAGGCTATGGGACCGATGGGTCGCCAAGGCGACTCCCGTACTGGGAGTTGCATAATGCGTGAATGAATGAATCAACGAATGAATGAATAAATACATGAATGACTCTATGAACGAACGAACAAGTTAAAGAATGAAATGAAAGAAAGAATACATGAAAGATAAGACATGGAAGACGCTAGCGACAGGTATGACGGACACGTGCAACGGGGCTCACTACCCGCGCTGTACGGACGCCAACCTGGTCGTTAACGCATTATGGCATGAAAGATAAGACATGGAAGACGCTAGCGACAGGTGTGACGGACACGTGCAACGGGGCTCGCTACCCGCGCTGTACGGACGCCAACCTGGTCGTTAACGCATTATGGCTAAGGGTTAGCCTACGGCTCGGAGTTAGCCGCTAAGTTAAAATGACAAGACAATACGAAATGGTCGTGGACAAACGGCACGGGCGATGGGGGGGAATACCGTGGCCGTCGTGTGGAAGGATTCTGCGGCACGGGCGTTGGGGGGGTAAACCGTGGCCGGCCTAGGCAGAATCAACGGCGCTTACGGGCTGCTTGGGTGCGGGCTTGGGCACCAAGAGACGTAAGTAGGAGGGTATATTCAAGAGACTTAACGGGGTGTACCAGCCATCACCCTACGCTAAGTTGAGAATTGCCACAGGGGAATGTCCTAAATGGCTTGTAAAGCCAGCGACCCGTGCATGTAGATTAAGTGGACTATGCTGGTGGCAATCCACGTGCAAGTTCTTGCATTGAAATCAAAGTAGTCTAAGTTAAATGAACAAGTGCTTCCTGAACATGCTTGAAATACAACACACCCAGAGTATGCTTGAAATATAACATCCTGATCATGAACATGCCCGAAACATAACATCCTGAACATGAACATGCTCGATATGTAACACTCCTGAACATGCTTGAATGAAATACTCGAAACATGCTTGAATTGTAATACTCTAAAAACGTGCCTACGACGTGCTAGAACATGCCTCCGACGTGCTAGAATCCCGAGACATGGACACACACTTGATACTGAATGCGTGCATGAATCGTGTTATGTTATTATTCATGAATTGTGGTTTAACTTGGTTTACCTTGAACAGGGAAGGCCGGACGGTAAGTATGGGTAAGTCGTACATGTATTTCCATGCGACACTCGAGTTCGGTAACACGAGATAGGCTATGCAATATGCCATGAAATTGATCCTAAGGCAAGATTAGAAAGACAATGAATGATAGAGATGCACAAAAGATTATAGAACGTGTTTGGTAATGATGGCATTGTGGGCGAGCCAGCCTCCCCACCAGTGCATAACAATGTACTGATAACCCCACAGTCTGCTTGCAGGATAGCAGGAGACGCCGGCGGGTGCGGAGCTTCCGTCGAACGTGTCAAGGCGTGGAGCCAACTCTGGGGCCTTGGAACGTTGCAAGAAGCTGAAGCACCCTATACAGGACATAATGTATCGGAACATCGCCATGTATCCTTCCATGTTGTAAGCCATTTGGCACGCCTTTTATGTTTCAGAGAGAGAGAGAGAGCTTGAGCGACTTGTAATATCGGCCTAGCGCCGCTTGTAAACTTGTTGAATATCAATAAAGAATTTGGTTTCGCTTCAATTGTGTTCATTTATATTCCGCTGCAAATGGGGACACTCTGTGCGACTCTGTGGCCTAGAACTCAAATCGGCCGTTTCTGGACTTGGCCTTGTACGGGCGCAACCTAGGCCCGTGCGGCATCACGCCTTAGCGAGGACGATCGCTCCTACGGGAGCGGGGCGTGACAGATTGGTATCAGAGCACGGCTTTACGTCCTTGGACTTCATTTCGATTATCTCAGTTTTGAAAGCTCGGTTGGAAGAAAAGAAGTATACGCTCTCTCTCGCTGTGCCTTGGGATGTTCCATACAATAAGTCTAATACTTTCAAAAGCTCGTACAAGTACTCGGTTGCACGGGATCGATAGGCGAAGGCCTTTGTGCCGAACGACGTTAAACATGACTCGATTGAGAACACATGCAAAGTTAACATGTCTCGTACGTGCCTAACTAGTCTTACGTTGACCCTAGCAACTGAGCGTGCAAAACATGAATATAGTCCATGCGGGATGGTTAAGCGGTACAACTTAGTCCGCGTGTCGCGCACCTCGACTCTTGGGTGCAATCGGGTTGCAAGCGATATCAAGTATCGCTCGATCGAGAACGGAGATACACTTTGAGTGTATATCGATAGGAACGCTATCGAGTTAACGCTTAGGCGTACGCGAATGATTGACTTGGATTTTGAGGACTCGTGTGAACGACTTAGTACGTCGAGACGACGTAAGCGAGTACGCTAGAGATTCGTCGAACGAATCTGAAAGATATCTTAGTGCATGGCGCGAACGTGATTGAGGATTAGACCGTATGGCTTGAACCCGAGTGGTGTATGTGATAGGTTCGAAGAAGAATAAGAATGAGTGTCAACGACTAGTCGAGTGGCTCGAACCCTGAGTGGTGTATGGACGTTATAGAAATTGTTCGAGCGAGACTAAAGGAATTACGGATAGAACAAGTATGTCGGCGAAGCGATGCGGTCGCGCAAAGCTTTAGAACGTGTCACGCTTAGTTGATCGTGACTTCGTGTGTCCCGAACGAGATATCGTTCGGACAACTTGTGAATGGGTAACGCGTGTTAGAAATGATTCGGAACGATGGATAAAAAATAGATGGTCTTGATCGAGGAAACTTAGAGGAACGTGCGTGCGATGTCGAATTGATGCAAATGAAATGTGACTTGAGTTTTGAATAACGATCTTGAAACGAGCTTTGAGGAAAAGCGACTGAACTTGATCTTGAGTATCGGAAAAAAATTGAGGAATATCCAACTCGGACAACAGCATCAACGCACGACTCGAAATTGGTTGCAAAGGAAGATCGTCAGGTTACGCATATCGTCGATGGTATTGAGGCGTATCAAAGATCGATATGCGATAACTCGGGGGTACTCTGACTCGGCAAATGACGATCGTGCAAATGTCATTGTTCCGATGGATGTTATAATCGGGATATTGAAATGTGTCGAGGAAAAGGATAAACTTGGCTCGAGGATTTTCTGGTTGAACAAATGACGGGTAAACTATCGAATTGAAATCTTGACTTGGATGAAATGAAATGCTTGGATTTACTTCGACGATAACCCCAACGTTGACATTCTTGTCTTATGCGAGCGCAACTCCAGCCTCGCACATGCGTCGTGCCGATTAGGGCGATCACTCCGCGTGAGCGCTGGTATGGTGATTCATCCAGCGGGGGTGATCAAACTTGCACGGCGTGGCAATACGATTGCTTCGACTTGTGGTTTGACGCGAAGATGACTTGAAAATGATTTGGTGTGCTTGAATGATGAAGTTTGAGGATTGAGTAGGTCCAATCCGCGTATCGAGAATGAATCAGTCTAGACGTAAGCAAGAGTTACGCCCCGATGAGAATGATTATTCCGCGAGAGCGTTGCATGGTGATTCATGAACCACCGTGGATAATCGGACTCGCGTGAGATTGGGGCGCAACGTATTGTCAAGCTAGATGAACTCGTAATCGAATACATGAATTGGAAAGAATGGATATGTGAAGTATGTGATCAGAATGAATTCGGATATACGCGGCGAATGCCTTGACGAGAATAGGTGATCGTGCTCGATGTTTAGAAATCTGAGTGACGCGAGCTTGGGTAGAAAATCCCGTACTACCGACTTTGGTTTGACCCTAGGATTGGGGTCAGTGTTGGCATTATTGTTGGGGAACTATGATTCCAATCCTGACATTGACTTAGCCTCGAAAAGATGGCCTAGCGGTTAGGCGAGACGTCCCTGTTTCATGTGTTAGCAATCAAAAGATTGATCTTGAGGATTGGCATGGATGGATAGCATGAACCACGAATGTAGGAAACCCTACTCACGAGACTCGGCTGACATGCATATATTTCAGGGACGCCTGGGTATGTGCACGATGCGACTCGAGTGAGAATGACAAATTCTCTATCATGCGGCTAGGCTGAATGCAGGTATTTTGGGGACGCCTGAAATGCGTGCACGATCCGGCCAAGTGATACGATGAGTTCTAGCACGACTTGGGGAGTAAACAAGTGTCGTGAACGTGAAATCGTGCTAGTAAAAGTTGGTACAACGAATTGAACCATTGATAGGAAGTTATGCTCGACGATAGTGCAATACTTGGTCGACCCCGCTAAGAAGAAATCATACTGATTTCATGAACGAGAACGCTTGAGAAGCGAGTCGGGTTATCTCGACGACCGAGATGAACGAAAAGTGAATTTGCCTCAGCCTTCGACCCGCACATTTGACGAATTACAATGTGTCTCGTGTAACCATTCCAGTTCCATGACACGTCGAAATAGCAACCAAGACGAAGAAATACTCGAATTGAATAAGTACAATCAACTCTAAAATGAATGAAAGGCTATTCGATAAAATCGACCCAACGCGTGTGACACGGAACTTAGAAAGATATCAAGTATGGTTCGATGTCGTCGAACGATAGGACCGCTCGATGAAATTGTCTAAGAAACACGAAAACACGAGTTAAGAAATGGTAGGATGACCTGCACTCAGAAAGTCTCGAGGACGAGACTTATTTTGAGTGGTGTATTATGTAGTGACCCGCTCCGCCCTAGCGGAACGCCGATTCCAAACGGCAAGTGCAACGACTCAAACGAGCCGTCGACCCGAAGAGTTGCTTCGACCCGATGAAGTGTCGATGCGAATCGATGCAAGGCTTGCATTGGCCCGACAAGATGAATCCAGACTTAGACTATCGAAGGCGTGCTCGGAGGATCGCTCGGCCGATGCGAACATCGCTAAGGTGGGTGGCTCCGATGAACCCGTCTGTGCTTAGCCTAGACACATAACAATGCGGACACTATCACGAGAATCGCTAGGCGATAACACCCTGCATGCTAATAAATGATTCAACGCACCTAGCTAAGGGAATAATCCCATCTTGCATGCTTGTTTAGAACATGGAAAAGAACTCGGTAATTATAGATATGCTCGCACCGCGCTCTACGCTCGTGCTAAGGCACAAGCTCACGTTCATGTCCCTTATACGTTCAAACAATGAAACAATGAATGGTTTACAACAATGAAACGGGAAGGCTATCAACATAGTCGCTCCGAGTAGAGTTTAGCAACATTGGAAGGCCATGGGACCGATGGGTCGCCAAGGCGACTCCCGTACTGGGAGTTGCATAATGCGTGAATGAATGAATCAACGAATGAATGAATAAATACATGAATGACTCTATGAACGAACGAACAAGTTAAAGAATGAAATGAAAGAAAGAATACATGAAAGATAAGACATGGAAGACGCTAGCGACAGGTATGACAGACACGTGCAACGGGGCTCACTACCCGCGCTGTACGGACGCCAACCTGGTCGTTAACGCATTATGGCATGAAAGATAAGACATGGAAGACGCTAGCGACAGGTGTGACGGACACGTGCAACGGGGCTCGCTACCCGCGCTGTACGGACGCCAACCTGGTCGTTAACGCATTATGGCTAAGGGTTAGCCTACGGCTCGGAGTTAGCCGCTAAGTTAAAATGACAAGACAATACGAAATGGTCGTGGACAAACGGTACGGGCGATGGGGGGGAATACCGTGGCCGTCGTGTGGAAGGATTCTGCGGCACGGGCGTTGGGGGGGTAAACCGTGGCCGGCCTAGGAAGAATCAACGGCGCTTACGGGCTGCTTGGGTGCGGGCTTGGGCACCAAGAGACGTAAGTAGGAGGGTATATTCAAGAGACTTAACGGGGTGTACCAGCCATCACCCTACGCTAAGTTGAGAATTGCCACAGGGGAATGTCCTAAATGGCTTGTAAAGCCAGCGACCCGTGCATGTAGATTAAGTGGACTATGCTGGTGGCAATCCACGTGCAAGTTCTTGCATTGAAATCAAAGTAGTCTAAGTTAAATGAACAAGTGCTTCCTGAACATGCTTGAAATACAACACACCCAGAGTATGCTTGAAATATAACATCCTGATCATGAACATGCCCGAAACATAACATCCTGAACATGAACATGCTCGATATGTAACACTCCTGAACATGCTTGAATGAAATACTCGAAACATGCTTGAATTGTAATACTCTAAAAACGTGCCTACGACGTGCTAGAACATGCCTCCGACGTGCTAGAATCCCGAGTATAGAACGTGTTTGGTAATGATGGCATTGTGGGCGAGCCAGCCTCCCCACCAGTGCATAACAATGTACTGATAACCCCACAGTCTGCTTGCAGGATAGCAGGAGACGCCGGCGGGTGCGGAGCTTCCGTCGAACGTGTCAAGGCGTGGAGCCAACTCTGGGGCCTTGGAACGTTGCAAGAAGCTGAAGCACCCTATACAGGACATAATGTATCGGAACATCGCCATGTATCCTTCCATGTTGTAAGCCATTTGGCACGCCTTTTATGTTTCAGAGAGAGAGAGAGCTTGAGCGACTTGTAATATCGGCCTAGCGCCGCTTGTAAACTTGTTGAATATCAATAAAGAATTTGGTTTCGCTTCAATTGTGTTCATTTATATTCCGCTGCAAATGGGGACACTCTGTGCGACTCTGTGGCCTAGAACTCAAATCGGCCGTTTCTGGACTTGGCCTTGTACGGGCGCAACCTAGGCCCGTGCGGCATCACGCCTTAGCGAGGACGATCGCTCCTACGGGAGCGGGGCGTGACAATGGTAGGGACTAAATTAATGTAACATGTGAAGATTTAACTTGCTACCTCGGTTAATACATGTTCTAGCATTAAAAGACAGTAAATGAGTTTGTAGATGTATTGCCTCGAGCAAAGCAAGAATACTAGTACGAAGATATAGATGTCCGGTGTCCTGTCAATAATGACATACAAACTCAGTTCTAAGCTATGATCAACAATATACTAGTGGTGTGACACGACTCCTAACTGGATACTAGCCAAGTGGGGACCTAGCATAAAAGTCTAATGTGAAGTGCCACTATACACAAACTAACTCTCTAGGGTCTTTACACTAGTGCGGGGTGAGGTCCAATACTATAACAACTCAAATCAACGCAAAACTTGCAAGTTGTAACTACTCAATAATTAAATCAAACTGTACACTAAGTTCCAACAATTTTTGAGATAGACAAAAAGCTCAAATATATATAAAATAAAGTACCAAAATAATCCTTGTTAATTATAGAAATTTATACTAATTTTTCTGGGATTTATAAACCCTCATAAATATTTATTAAAAATCAGCAAACTTAAATATACTAAAAATGAGTTCTGTTTTCCTATTTTTATAAAATACCAAAAGCACTTAATAAATGCTAGAAAAATTATAATAAATTAGCTAAATTAACATAATATTTAAATACCATTTTTCCAAGATTTTTACAGCAATTAAAATATATATAAAAATTCAAAACCAGAAAGTAACAATATCTAGAAAAATAATTAATTATAAATTAAGGATAATACATAATCAAAATCTACAGATGTTGTCGGATGATAAAATAAATATCACCAACGTGTCCAGAACGGTCAAATCAGCTAGGATGGCCTATCCATAAGTCCAATTTGGACACAGGGGCAAAACGGTAATTTCGGGTCAAAATAATGTCCGCCGTTGGACATACTTTGCACCGAAAAGTGTGTCGGGATAGAAGTCTACAAAACCTAGCAAATTATATGTCCACGAATCCAGAATGATGATACAAACCCAACGGTATATCCGGAATAGGATTCCGATGTGCCGATCTCAAAATGATACGTTGACGCGACACTTGGTATCCGATTTGCACGGAAATGCGTGCCGGAGCAAATGTCTTCAAAACTCATCAAATTATATGTCAACGAGTCCAGAATGACGATACGAACTCAACGGTATATCCGGAATTGGATTCCGATGAGCCGATCTCAAAGTGACCCGTTGACTCGAAAAGTGGGACCCGCTTTGTACCGAAATGCGTGCCAGGGCCCACGTTCTCCAAATCAAGAAAACTTTATATGAAAACATGCCAGAACGACGCCACGAGTCTACTGGTGGTGTCAGAAATTGAATTCGGAGTCCCGGGTTCAAAAATGGAATTTAACAAGTACAAATTAAAGAATTCGGACGGCCAACTTTGGCGTCGAATTCGACCAACCGAACGTGCTTAAAATAAAACGAAATCTAAAGGGGACAGGAAGATGGTTATACCAGCTGTACACTGGAACTGACGGTGCACAAAACGGAGCTGCGACGGCGAAGTTACGAGCTGACGAAGTCGGCTCCACGAAACTGTCCAAAAATAGTTTAATTTAAAACGTCAACTTGGTGGCCAGTTTTGAGGTATCAAACGACGAAATTAACGGGTGAAATTTGACAGGGGTGAAGAGGGATATACCGAGATTGTGACGGAGCAAAAATATCGCCGATCCAACGGTCGGATCTCCCGAAAAATGTGCACGAACTTGCTGTCCTGAAACTCCATTTCTGGATTCAACCCGCGCGCGCTTCGACGGGATTTCGTACGAAATGCACGAATAGCCTATGCGGCGCGTCGGGGAAGTGGCCGATGGAAAGGGGGAGGTCACCGGGGTCGCGCACGGCCAGGGGGGGTCGCTGGCGACGGCGGTCGGCCGCGGTGGCACGCGCGGTGCGCGGCAGCGCGCGGGGTGGCGCGGCTACTGCGCACTGCTGCTCGCTGCTGCTGTTTGCAGTGCTGCGCGTGGTGCGGCGGCGTGCGGCGGCGCGTCGCCGGGGCACGGCGAGGGGGGCTGTGCGGTGGAGGCGGCGGCTTGTGGAGGTGGTGGCGGTGGTGGGAAGATGATGGTGAGGGTGATGGGAAGTTGGTAATAATAGAGGAAGAGGAGGAGGAGAAGAGGGAGGTGGCTGTGGGTGTTGCTCATGGTGATGGTGATGTTCGGCTAGGTGGGAGGGGGCTGTCGGCTGAGTGGTGGTAGCCGTGAGTGTGGAGAGGAAGAGAGTGTGAGGGAGTAGAGATGTGTGTGTTGTGTGTGTTAATAATAGAGTGAAAGAGAGGTGTGTGTATAAGTAGAGAGAGAGTGATAATAGATATTATAGAGAGAGGGGGGAGTGGGATTGATGTCGGTCCAGGGGGGAGTGCTGTGAGGTGGTATGGGGAGAGTAGGTGTAAAGGGGGAGAGAGAGTGAGATATTATGTATGGGTGTGTGTATATACAAAATAGAAAGAGAGAGAGAATGAGAGAGAGATATTTAGAGAGGGGGAGAGAGAGTAGTCGGTTGGGGAGGGGGAGAAGTGTGTGCTGGTAGAGAGAGGGGAGAGGGTGATGTGGTGTTTATGTTGAGAGAGAGAGAGAGACATATATATATATATATGTATGTTTATATATATATAGGTATATATATATATAAAGAGAGATAGAGAGAGAAAAGTATAGATAGAGGAGAGAGTGATATTTTCTAAATAGGAGAAATAGGAAAATTATGTAGGGTATTTGGGCAGTCATGAAAGGGCAACATGGATCATGGGTTCGGGTTCGGTCGAACCGGGTCGGGTCGAAATCGGACAGGGGGCAATATTCGAATTAAACGCGTATTTATAATCATGGGAAAATAAATAATATATGGGGACTCCAATAAATGGGACACAAGCGTCATGTGGGTAGTAGGCTTCAAGTGAGTCACATCCATACTTTGGGTCGGCTAGGTTGGGTCGATGTCGGGTCCCGAAATTAAATTGGAAAATAAATCGGGTTTCACGGTAGAAAATAAATCGGCCTAAATTGACCCGAAAGTTGTGCGAAGAAAATGAAGCACAAAATGGAGTGTCTGAGTGGGACACGAAGGTCATGGGTGGAGAGCGTCTCGAGTAGATCATTCATGAGAAGTTGGTTCTGAGAAAACGACTGGTCTGGTGCTCCTAAATTAAAAGCCACGGCAACGTGTAAACGACGATCAAAAATAAAAGTGGGAATAATTATTCAACGATTAATCGGTCTAAGTTGACCCAAAGTTGCACGATACAAAAAGAGCACAAGGGAACGAGTTCAAGTGGAACACGATATATCAACAGGAAGATAATCTTGCCTACTTCAAAACCCATGAAGAGAGTTTACAGAGATTGGTATCCCTGACGCTCCAGAAGTCAAAGTCATGGAAAGGTACATTAATGATCTAAACAATTAAATAATAATATATTTATCGAAAACAATTCATTCAGAAAAATAAAAATAAACCCTGAAATTCAGGGGGCTTACATCCTTCGACGATTTGACGTGCCTTTTCCTCGACCGTTTCTACAACGGCGGGAAGGACATGACAATGGCGTCTCTCATAGAGATACGCCAGAAGGAAAAGGAAATAGTTCGAGTATTCATCGAACGCTTCCGATAGGCCTGCTTCAGACTGCCCTCGGGCATGCCAGAACATGCACTCCTCTCCTCCTGCAGTATAAACATGCTGCCCGCAGTCAAACTCTGGCTCAATTCTACTCCTCCTCTCGATTAGAGTTCTTTGATCATCGAAGCTGAAGCAGCAGAAAAGAAGGCGTCCAACGCTCGCCATCTGGGAGTTAGTTTCCCTGCCTTTGAGGATAAGGAAAAGCGGCCTGCGGCCAACAACCCCGGACGAGAGACGAAGGGAAAACAGGCATTGACTGTCAATGCCTCAAAAGGTGCATCAGCACCTACTCAGAAGCCTCCACTTGCACCAAGGCCAAATGAGGTGTACTCTTTCAACGATGAAGACACCCTGCAACTCTTCGAGATACTGAAGCAGGGTGACAAGATCAAGTTGCCGGACCCGAAGCGTCCGGACGAGGTTGGGAAAGTGGACAATCCGAGGTACTGTCACTACCATCGGTTTGTCGGACATCCAACCAAGGACTGCTACGTCCTCAAAAACTACATCCAGCGCATGATCAATGCGGATGTTATCTCCGTCGACTACGAGGAGAAGACGGTTTCGGCCAACGTGGTGTCACTCCAGTTCGGCACCTTGCCGCCAACTACAACACAAGATGGTGTCGTCCCCATCCCTAAGGCGACAATGGAGGTGGTTAACTTACCACCTACTCGTGACAACGTAAGTGGACTCATCCCACTCACCACATCTCGGGAGGAGATCTTATGGGTTCACCCTGATCTTGTTTCTGAGGTTACTCAACCGGAGGTACGCTCTGCCTCCAGAACCAAAGGCAGGAAGATCAAGTCTTGTCGTATGGTCTCTTCCTCTGCGGAAGAGGCACTTCCTGTACATACGCGTTCACAACAGAACGCCCAACCCGACGAAGCTGCCGTCGATGTGGTGCCTCCTTGCACCGTCCCTGCTACCGAAGAAGGGGGTCCGTCCAAGCCTCCAGCAGCTAATAAGCAGAAGAATGTAGAGGCTCGTTTCGACAGGCCTCTGCAAAAGGAGAATGCTTCGGGGCTAGCCAAGCCCCACAACTTCGACATACTGGCACAACTTGCCAGTACTCCTGCCCGCCTTTCTCTGTTTGAGCTCCTTCGTCTTTCCAAAGACACTCGCGAAGCTCTCTGCGAAGCCCTGAAGGATGCTGAGTCCTTCATTAGTCAGGTCAAGCAGCCTGAAGATCTCCCAACTACATGTGCGTACTGTCAATGTGCGGATGAGGTTATCCCCAACATAACCTTCACCCAACAAGACATGTTGCTCAAGCACAACCGACACAATAGGCCGCTGTATTATACAGGTTATATCGGTTCTGTCAAGGTGAAGCGAATTTAGATCGATCCGGGGTCTTCCCTCAGCATCATCCCGAAGACGCTGCTCTCAACACTGGGGATCCCAATGTACCGACTGGCGCCATCCAACACAACAATCAGTGGCTTCAACGCTAGCAAAAGCGAGCCACTGGACAAGATACGACTAAACTGCCATATCGGTAACCTCAGAACTGAGGTGACTTGTTATGTCGTGGACGCCGACGTCAACTACAACCTCCTGTTGGATCATCCATGGCTACATGAGTACATGGTGGTGCCATCCACACTCCACCAATGTATGAAGTACGTGTCCACCAACGACGTCATCCGGACGGAGTTCGCGGACATTGACCCTTTCAAAGGGGTTGAAGCCTACTTCACTGATTCCTCCTTGTACAAGTCACCTGACGAGGAGGAAGCCAATGATGCTGACGATGAAGTAGAAACGGCAGCAGAGCCGGACATGGAGCCGGAGATGACTCCCGACGCTCCTTTGAAGATCCGACTCAAAGGCAAACCACCTCAAAAGTTGCCTCCCATGAACATCAGGCTACCCGGCAAAGCACCAACTGATCCTGAAGCTCCCCTGAAGATACGACTCAAGGGAAAGCCGCCTCAAACATCGGCTCCCCTCATGGCAAAACTACAGGGGAAGGCACCCATCACCGAAGGCGCAGTTGAGGCACCTCTGAAGGTGCGTCTTAAGGGAAAGCCGCCGCAACCATCTTCCAAGCTGCCGGAGAACGCCCACATAGCCCTCTCGGACCCCAGGATCAAAGCTGTGGTGGACTCTCCCGATCCAATCCCGGTACTCACAGATGAAGAGCTAGGGGAATATATCTCTGCTGATGTAGATGCACCCTCTTTGGACAATGTAATCCCGCGGAATAAAATCTCGTGTTTCATCAATAATAGAGTGTCTTTTAATTATTTTAGTCTTCCACATTGGAATGCCATGTATACATTAGATAACGCTCTACGGTCGTTGCAAACACAAATAACGATCGCCCATCATGTAAATCGAGTAGTACCGTCCCAAGGGGTCTGTTTTGTAGTCCTACTGCGGAGTCGAGACGAAGAATCCATCATCTTCGGCAAAGTTGAGCGTCATCAAGACCTCCCGCCACTCGAGCCAGAACCAGATACTGGCAGAATACAAGTCTATCGGTACACAGACAAGGCGAAGTACCTCATCCAAAAGATGGGTTACGACCTAAAAAGCAACAAAGGCCTGAACTACGGCAAGGGTCAACGTCTTCCTCTCCGGCTTCCAACACCTAAAGGAAAGCCGCAGGACTACTATAATCGAACTCGACGGGGGGTGGGCTATGTCATGCTGCTGTCAACTCCAGAGAGTTCGGAGGCAGAAGAAGCAGAACATTCTCACTCATCCGAAGCATCAACCTGGGATTCCGATACCAGTATCGGCTCAGTCTTCAAGAGAGTGCTATCAGCCAACATGACATCTGTACAACTTCAAAAAGATGAAGGCGAAAACCAAATGCCAGGATTCTTCGAAGAAGAACCATGGGCTCAACGCCTGGGAGAACAGTGGGAGTCTCGTTTTGAATTACGCGAACCCCCTACCGAAGACGAAGTCGAGCAGATCGACCTTGGGGATGGATCTTCTTCCAAATCCATCTTTATCAGCAAAAGCCTAGAAGGAGAAGATCGAGAATCTTTAATCCAGCTGGCTAAAGAGTATATCGATGTCTTCGCTTGGAGCTACGAAGATATGCCGGGACTTGATCCCAGATCGCGATACATAGGCTTAACATCTTACCTGATGCCAAGCCTATCAAACAACAACAGCGACGCTTTCGTCCTGACATCATGAACGCCATCGATCAGGAGGTGGACAAACTCTTGACCAGCGGCTTCATCCGTGAAGAACAACACCCAGATTGGGTGGCCAACGTTGTCCCTGTCACCAAGAAAAATAGAAAGATACGAGTCTGCATCGACTTCAGGGATCTCAACTCCGCTTGCCCGAAGGACAAATTCCCGCTTCCAATCACCGACGTGATGATCGACAACACATGTGGCTTCGAACGCATGTCTTTCATGGACGGGTATTCGGGCTATAACCAGATCAAGATGTTCTCCGATGACGTAAAACATACGTCATTCAGGACTCCAAAGGGCGTTTTCTGCTACGCAGTGATGCCTTCGGCTTGAAGAACGTTGGTGCCACATACCAACGAGCTATGAGCACCATTTTCCGTCAACATCTTCGTAAGACAGTCGAATGCTATGTTGATGACATCGCAGTCAAGAGCCGTCTCAAAGGAGATAACCTACAAGACCTGAAGACAGTCTTCGATCTCATGCGAGCGCATCAACTCAAGATGAACCCCGCTAAATCCTTCCTTGGGGTTTCTAACGGAAAGTTCTTGGGCTTCATTATCACGGCGAAAGGCATTCATGTCGACCCTGAGAAGACCAAAGCCATCCTGGACATGGATCCTCCGAAGAACCTCCGAGAACTTGGAGGCCTGCAGGGACGTCTGGAAAATATTCGGAGGTTCATAGCAAACCTCTCTAGAAAGTGTCAACCCTTCACTCAGCTCATGAAGAAAGGAGTCTCTTACGTCTGGACAGAAGAATGCCAAAAAGCTTTTGATGACATCAAGGCTTACTTGACGAGCCCGCCAGTCCTGGTGGCACCCGTCGCTGGCAAACCATTTCTCCTCTACGTCCGTGCCATGGATCATTCCCTCGGCGCTCTGCTGGCTCAGAACAGCGATACAGGCTATGAGCAAGCTATCTACTACCTCAGTAGAACATTGATCGGGGCCGAACACCAGTACAACCCCGTTGAAAAGGAGTGCTTGGCGTTGGTATTTGCCATCCAGAAGACTCACCATTATGTCTCGGGCCAGACGATTCATGTCATCTCCTGAGTCAATCCACTCAGAGTTCTCATGACAAAGCCAGGGTCATTAAATTTCCGGCTAGCTACGTGGACGATCCTGCTAACACCATACAACATGGTGTTCGTTCCACAAAAAGCCGTCAAGGGTCAGGCTCTGGCCGATTTTTTAGCTGCACACCCCATCCCGGAGTCCTCCAGACTCTATGAAGACATTCCGGATGAGGTCCAAGAATCTAACGTCACCGAAGAAAGCTCCGTCTGGCGGATGTTTTTCGATGGCGCTTCAAGAACAGGCCCCAAAGGCCAAATCATCGCAGGAGTGGGGGTAGTCTTAGTCTCCCCCGATCAGCTGGTCATCCAGCGTGCCTACTCCCTTTCGAAGCCATGATCCAACAATGTGTCGAGTACAACGCTCTCATCATGGGACTCCAACTGGCGCGACAGCTGGGGGTGGATCATCTGGAAGCCTACGGCGACTCAAAACTCGTCGTAAACCAGATCAGAGGGCAATACGAGGTTCGCCATGAAGACCTGATCCCTTATCATGAAGTTGCGTTGAACATCATTTCAACCTTCGCCGAGTTTTTCATCGAACATGTACCTTGTTTACAAAATCTGGATGCTGACGCTCTGACTGGCCTCGCAGCCTCGTTAGTAGCACCCCTCGGGACTCAACACTACGTCACGGTAGTTGGTCGAGACTTGGTCTGTCCTAAAAATAACCCGTGCTCACAAGTGGCTCATGCCATGTCAACAAGTGCTGGTGTTAATGTCCGAGACTGGAGATTCCCGTTCATCGACTTTGCTATTTACGAAATTCTCCCAGAAGACCCGAAAGAAGCCGTCTCAGTCATGAGGCGCTCCCTTCGATTCTACTACGATACAGCTACTAAAATGCTGTACCGACGCTCCTACGATGGACTTCTCCTGCGATGTCTGTCCAACGAAGAAGCAGCCGAAGCCCTTCGAAAAACTCACGATGGGACCTGCAGAGCCCATCAACCTGGCCCTAAGTTGCAGGATCGACTGCGACGCATGGGCTACTACTGGCCAACCATGGCCGTTGACGCTGTCGACTATGCTAAAAAGTGCCATGCGTGCCAGCTTCACGCAGACTTCATCCATACACCGTCAGAACCACTACATCCTACAATCGCCTCTTGGCCCTTCGAAGCTTGGGGCATGGACATTGTAGGACCGATCACCCCTCCTTCATCGAGAGGACACCGCTTCATCCTAGCCATCCCCGACTACTTCTCCAAATGGGCAGAAGCAGTTCCACTGGCGGAAGTGAAGAGCTCTAGGGTGATCAGCTTCATCAAGCACCATATCATCTACCGTTTCGGGATACCCCGGAGGATTAACCACGATAACGGTCCTCAGTTCATCAGCCATGTTTTCAGCAGATTCTGTGACAAGAATCGCATTCAAAACGTGGCCTCAACCACCTACAATCCGGCAGCAAACGGATTGGCCGAGGCGTTCAACAAGACTATCGTCAGGCTACTCAAAAAAGTCGTCTCATCCAATAAACGCGACTGGGACGAAAAGCTCGGCGAATGCCTTTAGGCCTACCGCACAACGGTACG
The DNA here is from genome assembly GCA_029216955.1 of Iris pallida. NCBI lineage: Eukaryota > Viridiplantae > Streptophyta > Magnoliopsida > Asparagales > Iridaceae > Iris > Iris pallida. The sequence continues at coordinate 6,448,758 of JANAVB010037018.1, read as the reverse complement.
GACCCCGACAGGAAACACACCATTCTCCCTGGTCTACGGGAGCGAAGCGGTACTACCTCTCGAGATCCAGATACCCTCACTCCGCGTAGCAATCACAACCAACTCACAGAAGAGGACAATCAACGTCATCGTCTGCGAAAACTAGAGGCACTTGACGAAAAGCGTCTCCTAGCTCAACAACGCATTGAACTCTACCAAGCCCGTATATCACAGGCTTTCAACAAAAAGTTCAAGCAAAGGACTTTCCAAGTAGGCGACCTGGTTCTGGCAGTCAGGAGGTCGATGGTGTTGACTCACAAGACACCAGGAAAGTTCGAGCCCAAGTGGGAAGGACCTTTCATCATAGAGACGGTATACTCAAACGGTGCTTACCGCCTCGCTAAACCCAATGGGGACTTGTTCATGATGCCCATCAACGGCAAGTTCCTAAAGAAGTACTACTCTTGACATCTTTCAGACATGTACTTCCACAAAATCAGATGCTTTTGGAACCCAGCTGTTCCGTGGCATCCTCCAGTAGAAGGACAACCACGTCCACATCACCTCTGAGTTGTCCACCTATGCCCTACAAAGCGAAATCTTACCCTCCGTAAGACTACGCTACCCATCATGTTTACCACGTCCACATTACCTCTGAGTAAACATCCCGTACAGACAACCCCTGTATTGCCGTACATTCATCGCAGAACTTCCACGTCCACATTACCTCTGAGTAGTTCCGCGTATCCCCCAGAGTCATTCCTACCACGTCCATAACACCTCTGAGTAGGAAGATTCCATCATTTGAATCCCATATTTGCCACGTCCACATCACCTCTGAGCAAACATGTGGGTTCTCTCAAACTTATTATCTGTACCTAAAAACCAAGGTACGGAAAAGATAATAGGTCCACACAAATTATCAAGTTCATGACAGCAAAAATGAACACATCACAAATTTTTTTGTATTTTTTTATTCTAAAAAGGAGAGTAAAGGATTACACCCTCCCCAGCAAGAGTTGCAAAAACACAAAAAGAAGAGACTACAATCCCTAAACATCCTCGGGGTTAGCCGAAAGCTCTTCAATCCGGCGCCTCAAGTCTGCCGCCCGAGTCTCCACAGTCGCCAGGACCCGGCGTTCAGCTTCTTGACGCATCGCCTCTATGGCCTCAGGAGAAGTGTCATCCTCGTGCTTCTCATCCAGCTGCTGCCGCTGCTGAGCCAGAGTAAGAGCCCGGTGGGTGAAAGCTGCTTCCTCCTTCTTGAACGCTACATGTTCAGCCTGGACACGGTCGGCATCTAATAGGAGTCGGGCCCGCTGGTCCTCAAGACGGCGAATCTGAGCATCAACCTCCGCGATACTAGCGTCCAACGCAGCTCGCAACTCTACCTTCTCTTGTGTGGACTGAGACAACCGCTCCACTGCAGCTTCAGTCTCAGCCACTTCGCGTTCCCAGACACTCACGGTGGCCTGGTAAGAGGACTCAGTTTCAGCGATCAGCTTCTCCTTTTTCGCGTCTATCAGGACGGAGAGATCGTTCCGCTGGATACACTGAAACTCGGAAAGCCGCTGGTCCAGCTCAGCCACCGAGGCCTCCAGAATGTCAGCCATATGATCATGGCCCTGGTGGAGACGGATCAGGTTGATGTGAGGCAGTGCCAAAGTTTTTGCCGTCGCAAAGCTCCCATTGGCATCCATCACTGCCGATACGCCCCTCTGCAGCATTTTATACACCGCCTCGATGATGAACTTCACATATTCATCTGCATCCGCCAGCACCTGCGACGTCATAGCAGGGGTCAGATGAGCTGCTCTAGACAACGGACCGGAAGAAGGCCCGCCCGCCTCAACCTGCGAGGCTGGAACCTCGGCATCAACAGGCTCTTCGTCAACAGGAGCTTGACTACTAGCCCGAGGAGCCAAAAGAGCAGAAGAAGCCGAGAGAGGCGTCGATATAGTACCCTAAGTAGAAGGAGCAATAGAGGGTTCCACCAAACCCTTACCCTTCTCAAGCTCGGAGGAACCACCGACGTCAGCGGCTACCTCATCAGTCACCAACGCACTATCAGCAGGCAGTACGGGACATTCTCCCTCCGGCAGAACAGTGAGATCAACACTTGTCTCCTGACTCGACCCCCTCGAAGTCAGGATCGGTGGTCGAGTCTCATTGTCACCATCAAATCCCTCTACAGGGACGGGATCTGTCGCCACCTCCCGGTCGGCAGCCACCTCAGCTTCCACTACTGAGTCTGGAGTAGGGCTCGGCAACGCTACAGCCGACCTCCCCTCATCATGAAAAAGAGGGGAATCAACCCTCTCCTCTGTTCCAATTACATATGTTGCCCCCGTAACAGACTCATGCAACTCTGGAGCAACGTCATCTGAAGACGACGAACTCCACTCTACTTCCTCATCAGGAAGCCCCGTATCCGCAGGACCCTCAACGTCCAAGGCCCCCACGGCGGCTTGCACTATCCCGGAAGCTGCTACATCCTCAGCCTCCCTCCTAACATAATCTGGAGATGCCGGAGTCTCCACAACAATAACATCATCTAGATTCTCCTCCATGGGAGACATCATAATCGGCGGAATGCGCTCTTCAGATGAGCCAGCCATCGCCTTTGGCCTGCTGCCACCAGACTTTGGAGTACGGGTTCTTCTTTTGAACGGCTCCTACAAAAAGAAAGCATAAGTCACACGAAATGTGGATCCTGAATTAGACTATATGGGACACCCTTACCTCCGTAGGTGTCGAGTCCGACGACACAGTCGGTGACGATGCCTTCTTCTGCCTCTTTGACGCAAGAAGAGCCAGCCTCTGTATCCGCACGTCTTTTCGGTTGATCAACCGAGGGTTCTGCCTGACCCCCTGGGGATGCGGCAGGGGCACCTCGATGACCCACCTCTGGCGGACGGTACGATCGAGCCCTCGCCAATATGTTTCCGGTCACCGCTAACGGGGTGCCTACAACAAGACTGGTCTTCCTATCATATCCGGGAGGCATGGCAGCCATAACACAGTAAAATTTGGCGGCTGAGAAAAGAATCGGCGGTCGTGGATTCTGGACGGGCAGCGTTAAAGCGAACTCCGGTACATCCGGCATTGTAGTAATGCCAAGCTCGTGCACCATCCAGCAAGCTTCCAGTATACCCCAGGTTGATACTGGGATTATCCAACATCAACTGAGCATAACCAAATTGTCGTGCAAAACGGCTCGGTAAATACGGTTCCAAGTAACACTGGTTCCTATTCCGGTACACCAGATGGGACGGCCGGATACTTTGCAACCAGCGGAATCCCCATGGAGACAGAGTGGTGGCATCTTCACCCGAATCCATTAAGTCTTCACCGGCCTCAAAACCTAAAAAGACAGGACCTACTTTGGTGATCTCCCACCCCTGAAGGCGGGATAAACCTTCCTGCAAATAGGAACGCCAGAATGCAACCAGCTCCTCTGGTGGAAACGGCGAAGGAATGCATCTCCGGCCCTATGATCTTCTTCCGAGCCCGGACTCATTACATTTGGATGGTGTAAAATTAACCACCCCATCAGATAGTGAAATGGCAGTTCGGCACGTAGGAAGTTGTCATTCCTACCGCGATCATGAACCACGTTTCCCGCAAACTCCCGTAAACCTCGCAGCAGGTTACACACCATCGCGGGGAGTAGAGCCAGGCGTCGGCCGAAAACCAACTTAACTGCTGGCAGGATTAAGTTCCGGGTCACCCTCTCTACGGAGCCTGACCCGCCCGAGAAGACGTAATCCCGAAGCCAAACCATAAGATATGCAGCTAACACTGCTTTCGACGACATCCGATGAGTAAGGTGCCAGAAACAGCTATAGGAGCGTTCATCCGACTCCCGATCCTCATTTTCCCGGGGATTCTTCTCACCTAATCTGCTCATTTCGGAGAGCACTTCGCTACGGGAAAGCGCTGGCAAAGTGGTAAATTGAGAGGGATCCTCCTTGTCTTGCTTGAAGACGTAATCCCTCCAGGCGGTCACATGAGGTTGCGACCCGCTCTTATCCCTCTTCTGCATATAGTAATGATGACTCGCCACTTCCTTGAAGACGGCCATCATCTCTTCAGCTTTGTCCCCCAGGACTTGGAACTCCTCGTTGGTCGGGAAGTATTCCTCATAAGGTTCTGACCCCCAAGGGAGCCTTGACACTTCGTACATTTCATGAAGTGCGAGTCCCAGCTCCCCCACCGGAGTAAAGAAAGTCCCGGTCTGGGTGTTAAACATCTACAGGAGCGCGAGGAACATATGTCGGTTGATGTCAACACCTGCCTGAGTAGCACGGATCGCGGCAGCCAGCCCCATCTCTTGGAGTTCGGTTTGAAACCGTGACAGCATCCAGAGTGTCAGCTTATCCCATTTGGCAACATAATGACACCAACCCTCTACCCGAAATTTACCTTTTGGGTACGATCGCTCCATCAACAGCATGCGATTGGCAAAAGTCGAAGCGCCGAAAGCAAATGTATTGATGGGAATATCACTGTAAATGCTCCCAGGACGTAGAGTCCGCCAGGTGAAAGATGGCCCAGACCGCACGGCGGCCAAAGTATCCCTTTGATCGGAGGTAGTCGATCTTGAGGATGCCTGCCACCCCTCCCCCCTGGGATGGGGTTAATTCCCAAGACATCCTCATCTTGGAAGCAAGACGACAGAAGGCCGTCAAAGGCCATTGACGTTCAAGTTGCTTAACAGTCATATGCACTCCTCTTGCTGTAAAGAACCAATCTTCCTTGACCTTCAACACCTTTGCTTCAATAGAAGTAAGGCGGTCTCCAAACAGAAACTCGGGCTTCAGGAAAGTCACTTTATCAGAAGTGGCAGATTTCAAAACGCCACGCTCCATCATCCGTTTGAGGAACCCATGCGGTTATTCTCGGATTTGAGTCATTCTTTCGGGAGGCTGATCCAACATAATAGCAGTTCGAGCAGGATTTATCACCTCCTCATCGTAATCTACTCCCATCTGGCAGCGGGCAGCATCCAGAAGCACTTTATTCAAGAGTGGGATAGTCATCGACACTGATGTTCAATAAAGAAGGCAAAGATTCAGGGATGTTACAAACAACAAAAGAATCTGAGCCTCGTTCTCATCAAAAGCGCATCAGGCTCATGCACATCTAAAAAGGAGCTTCGACGCATCATCTGGGCTTAAACCCATGCGCGTCAGCAGTGAAGCTTCGGCGCATCTTCAGGGCTTAAACCCATGCGCGTCAGCAGTGGAGCTTCGGCACATCTTCAAGGCTTAAACCCATGCGCGTCAGCAATGGAGCCTCGGTGCATCGTCAGGACTCAAGGTCCATGCGCGTCGGCGTATGTATGATACATGAACGGGATGATGAAACTCACCAACTACCGATGGCCGAACGTCAACAGGCGGACGGGGAACATCAGCCGCAGCAGCCTCTACAGGTTCTTTCCCTTTGCCTCGTCCCTTGCCAGCACTGCCGCGAGGAGTCTTGAGAGCCATTTCTTGAAAGGAGAAAGTTAGGGTTTTTCGAAGAAGAACTCTAAAAGACAAAAGCAAAGAGAGGAATCAAGCTAGAACTCTCTCTCTCTTCTTCTCACGCCTATTTATAGGCTCAGTCGCACGCGTGAACCGATAAAGTGTGACCTCAGCCGCCGCTTCGGGTTCTGTGAAGAGATAACTGCAGATAAAACCAAAAAGTCCATCATTAATCTTCTTGGTTATCGAGGCGTTATTATTTGCATTAACTGAGGAGCATGCGCCCCGTCACCGATGTGCGGAGTATCCATGCGCCCCAACCACCATGCTTCTTATTCAAAGTATTCCAAAACTTGACAAAAAAGTTTTAAAAACTTTGAAGGGGGTTTTGTAGAAGCATGGAATTTCACGATCAGAAATCCTATGCGCCAAACACTACATGCATCAGAAAGTTCAGACAAAGTACTTTGACACAGCAAAACAAGAATATAGACATTAAAAGAAGATTTTTATTTCATATATAAGTCTATTACATGTCTTAAAAAGGGCTGTACAAAGGAGAACTTCTATAAAAAAAAGACCCTAAGTTTACAGCCAAGCGCAGCATCATCATGCGCTCTCGAACAGGCGCATCTCACCATGCGCTCTCAGTCAGGCATATCCCACCATGTGCTCCCAGCCGGGCGCATTCCTTCAGCAGCTCAGTTATGTGCATCCTCAGTTATGTGCATCCCTTCAGCAGCTCAGTTATGTACCACCCTTCCAACCAGGCTAACCGCTTCGACTAATAAAGCATTTATTGAGCAGAACGAGGGTGACAATCAACCCTCTAGCTGGAGGAAGAGCTCCCCAAACCGAGGAAGAGAAGAGCACCGCAAGTCAACCTGTGGCCAGTGGAGGCTTTAAAAGAGCCTCCAAAGACCAAGGAAGACCGCAATCGAAACCGCGACTAAAGGAGCAGCTTTCAACACAACCAGAATGGACAACACCCACTCTGACAGAAGAAAGAGCCCCCAAAGCCGCAGCACTGCAATTCCGATCTGCGGCTCTTCCCACATAACGTAGACGAGGCTCGAGCATCCCGATCTTTGGATGTAACAGGCACCTTCCGCCTGCCTCAGAAGCCCTCGACTCCGACTTTTGGATGTAACAGTCACCTTCAAGTGCATCAATGAAGACAATACGTCGCATCTTCACCCTCGGGAGCATCTCATCAACAGAATGCACTCGAGTAAACAAGTTCACTTCGGGAGGACGTGAGAGAACGAGAAGCAAACTCTCTCCATGCCACTATTTATAGGCCGGGTAAATCAAACCCATGCGCCAAGTGGATGGCTCTCCGAATCCCGTGCAATGAATTTGCATTAAATGGATGAACCTGACGCTCGAATCCAGCCAAGTCAAAAACGGCTATTTAAAGCACTCGAAGAACGTAACAGTCGCACCAAAAGACGTGTCAAGCGGAGCGGATGTGCCGGACCGACCGCGCATCACACAGACGCGCCCCTCAGCACCGAGTGCTTCACAAGCATGCGCCCCCATGCGGCCCCATGCGCCCAGTAGAACGCCGATCGATGCGCCCACTCAACAACCTATCACCTGTCAAAGAACATTAAATGCTGAAGTCTGACAGATTTGGCAGCACGTCCCCCGAAGACTGCAGTTGACAGCTTTTTCAGAAAACAAAACGTCACCGACGTCAGCATCATCATTACTCCCTTTCGGCGGTTACAAGCCACGTGGCCGCCCAACCATCTCGCATGCGCCTCCGCAGCCATGCGCCCAAAGTTCTGCATGCACCTCAAAAGCCATGCGCCTCAGACTTTTCTCTGATCCCTAAAGACAGAAGTAAAGTCACTACTGAAGCCTCGCATGCACCTCAAAAGTTATGCGCCCCAAATTGTTCGTGACTCCCAAAGGTTACGAGCCAAAGTCTTCTCATGCGCCCAATCCCAGGCGCATCCTACCCACCAAATCCAAGATCTCCGAGCCATGGGCCGATGACACGTGTCCTTTGACTCGATTCACCCAAGATCTCAGCAACAGAAAGATCCTCTTCTCTGCTACGTGCCAGCCCACAATAGCAGCATGAAGAATTCAACCCCTCAATCAGAGCGCATCATCCATGCGCCTCCATCAGCAATCACCACGTGGCGTCCCCACGTCCAGGCGTATCCTACATATGCGCGCATGAGCAGGCAGCCTGCAAAGATATAAATAGAGGGATCATTTCCTTCTTCCACACACACACAGAGACGAACATACATATATCGACAGAGACGTCGCACAACCACCGAGGCAGATACAGACACTCAACGTCTTCTTCCTCTCCACAAGCTCCAGCACCCAGAGCAATCCAGATCTTCAGAGAACCGAGAACCGTCGTCAGATCGTCAACGGAGTCAACGCATTACCACTCGCTCCATCGGCACAAGGGACCCAGATAAACAAAGTGTACTCCTAGGACTACGTCTAAGTCCTATATTGTAACAATGTTCTGTTTGTATTAAAATTTCCATCAAAATTTTTTTAATGGAAAACAATAAGCTATTACCTTCCCATGCTGTATCAGAACACATCCTAAGCCTCTGCATGAAGCATCACAATATACTGAGAATCCTCCGGTTCCATCTGGAAGCGTGAGAATGAGAGCTGTCATCAAGCCTCGCTTCAACTTCTCAAATGAATCCTGACATTCTGCTGTCCAAGCAAACTACACCTCCTTGCGGGTCAACTGGGTCAATGACGCCGAGATCCGGGCAAAGTCTGAAACAAATTGTAGGTAGTATCCGGCCAATCCGAGAAAACTGCGAACCTCTGCAACTGTGCTGGGCACCGGCCATGACTCAATAGCCACAATCTTCTGGGGATCCACTTCTACTCCTCCTCGAGTGATGATATATGACCCAAGTACGAAATGCGATCGAGCCAGAACTCGCATTTACTGAACTTGGCATACAACTGGTGCTCCCTGAGAATCTGAAGAACCACACGGAGATGCTGCTCATGCTCCGCTTCGCTCCTGCTATAGACCAGGATGTCATCCAGAAACACAATTACGAACTGATCCAAATAAGGCATGAAAATGCGATTCATGAGATCCATGAATACAGCCGGCGCATTGGTCGCTCCAAATGGCATCACTAGGAACTCCCAATGCCCATACCTAGACCTGAAAGCTGTCTTCGGGATGTTCTGCTCTCTGACTCTGATATGATGATATCCTGAGCGCAAGTCGATCTTCGAGAATACTGTTGCCCCTTTGAGCTGATCAAATAAGTCATCTATCCTCGGAAAAGGGTATCTGTTCTTGATTGTCTCTGAGTTTAAGGTACGATAATCAACACATAACCTGGACGTACCATCCTTCTTTTTTACAAGAAGCATCGGGGCTCCCCAAGGCGATCCACTAGCACGAATGAATCCCTTGGTTCGAAGTTCTTTAATCATCTTGTACAAGATCTCCAACTCTGACGGCGCTATCCTGTAGACTCTCTCTGACACTGGGGTTGTCCCGAGAATCAAGTCTATGGTGAACTCGATCTCCCGTTCTGGCGGCTGTTTGCCATTAAAATTGTTTTGATTGAAATCTTAATACAAACAGAACAGTGATACAATATAGGACTTAGATGTAGTCCTAGGAGTACACTTTTGCTTAAGCTGGGTCCTTAGTGCCAATGGAGCGAGTGGTAATGCGTTGACTCCGTTGACCGGCTGACGGCGGTTATCGGTTCTCTGAAGGTGTTGATTGCTCTGGGTGCTGGAGCTTGCTGAGAGGAGTAAGACGTTGAGTGTCTAGAACTGCCTCTCTGGTGATTCTCTGTTGTGGATTCTTTGTGAGTCTTATGTTCTGAGTCTCTGTGTGTGTGTGTGAAGGAGATGACCCTTCTATTTATAGTTTTGCAGGCTGGCTGCTCATGCGCGCATGTAGGATGCGCCGGTGTGGGAACGCCACGTGGAGGTTGCTGATGGAGGTGCATGGATGCTGCGCCCTGATCGAGGGGGAGAACTCTTCATGCTGCTGTGGTGAGCCGGCACGTAGCAGGAAGAAGATCTTTCCGTTGCTGAAATCTTGGACGAGTTGAGTCAAAAGACACGTGTCGTCGACTCATGGTTCGAAGATCTCGGATTTGGTGGAGAGGAGTGATCTGGTGGGCTGTGCCTTGGATTGGGCGTAGGAAGAGGCTGCGGCTCATAACCTTTAGGAGTTACACACCATTTGGGGTGCATGGCTTTTGAGGCGCATGCAGGCAACTTTCCTTCTGTCTTTCGGGATCAGAGAGCAGTCTGAGGTGCATAGCTTTTGAGGCGCATGCTGATTTGGACGCATGGCCGTAGAGGCGCATGCGGGTTTGGACGCATGGCCGTAGAGGCGCATGCGGGTTTAGACGCATGGCCGTAGAGGCGCATGCGGATGGACGCATGGCCGTAGAGGCGCATGCGGATGGCCACGTGGCAGTAGCCGTCGGAGTCATGATGATGCTGACGTTGCCGATGCTTCGTTCTCTGAAAAAAGCTGTCAACTGTTCAGACTTTGGGAGGCGTGCTGCCAACTCTGTCAGTTCAGCATTTAATGTTGGTGACGTTCGATGGACAGCTGAGTGGGCACGTCGGTTGGCGTTCCACTCAGTATGGAGATGTGTGGGGGGGCGCATCCTCTATAATGCGCCGAGTACTGTAGGGCACGTCTGTATGATGCGCCTGACGCCGAAGGGCGCGTCCGTGTGATACGCTGTCTGGCTGGCGCATCGGACATGTCTTTTAATGATGCGGCTGTCTCGCTCTTCGAGTGATATAAATAGCCGTTTCGAGGCGTCCGGTTCATCCATTTAATGTAAATTCATTGCACGGAATTCGGAGGGCCATCCACTTGGCGCGTGGGTTTGATCTGCCCGGCCTATAAATAGTGGCATGGAGAGAAGATTTGCTTCTCATTCCCTCACGTACTTCCAATATGAATTTGAACATACGGGTGCATTCTGCTGACGAAGTGGTCCCGAGGGTGAAGATGAGACGCTGTGTTGTCTTCGATGCACTTGAAGGTGACTGTTACATCCAAAAGACGGAGTCGAGGGCTTATGAGGCAGGCGGAAGGTGCCTGTTGCATCCAAAGATAAGGATGCTCGAGCCTCGTCTCCGTTATTCCGGAAGAGCCGTAGATCGGAATGGCGGTGCAAGGCTCTCTCTTCCTGCAAAGTGGGGTTTCCCCACTTTGATCGTGTCGAAAGCTGCTCCTTTAGCCATGGTTTCGATCACGGTCTTCCTTCGACTTTGGAGGCTCTTTCGAAGCCTCCCCTGGCCACAGCATTTGCGGTGCTCTTCTCTTCCTTGGTTCCAGCCAGAGGGTTAAATGCTTTGTGTCGAAGCGTTTATCGGGCGAGCCTGGTTGGAAGAGCGGCACATAACTGGGCTCTGCTCGGCCAGGTGAGCCTGGCTGGAAGAATTTGGCTGAAGGGATGCACATAACTGAGGTGCTGAAGAGATGATGGGATGCGCCTGGATGGAGGCGCATGATATCTGCTGCGCCTCACTGGTGGTGCATAGTGATGCTGCGCCTATCTGGAGACGCATGGTGGCCTTTGCGCTTATCTGAAGGCGCATGATGGCCGCTGGCTGTAGACTTTAGGCTCTTTCCTTTGTAGGAATTCTCCTTTGTACAACCTTTTCTAGACATGTAATAGACTTTTATATATAAATAAAAAGTCCTTCTTCAAATGTCTATAATTATTGACTTTGCTGTGAAGTTCTTCATCTGAGTTCTGGCGCATGTAGTGTCTGGCGCATGGGCTTTCTGGTTGTGAAATTCCATGCTTCTACAAGACCCCCTTCAAAGTTTTCAAAACTTTTGAGTAAGTTTTGGAATACTTTGAATAAGAAGCATGGAGGTCAGGGCGCATGATTTCTGGACGCATGCCTGTTCGGGCGCATGCTCTTCTCAGTTAATGATGATGGTGTCTCGGTAACCGAAAAGATTAATGATGATCTTTTGGTTTTATTTGCTGCTATCCTTGCACAGAACCCGAGGCGACGGCTGAGATCACACGTCATCTGTTCACGCGTGCGACCATGCCCTATAAATAGGTAAGAGTCGGAGAGAGAAAGAGTTCTTCTTCTCTGTGCCTCTGCTTCTTTAGAGTTTCTTCTTCAAAACCCTAACTTCTCCTTCTTCGAGAGAATGGCTCCCAAGACTCCTCGCGGCGCTGCCGGCAAGGGGAAGGAGAAAGCGAAAGAGTCCGCGGATGTTGCGGCGGCGGTCGTTCCCCGTCGGCCTGTCGAAGTTCGGCCGGAGGTGGTTGGTAAGTCTCATTGTCCCGCCAACGCACATAGGCCTTGAGTCTTTAATGATGTGCCGCGGTCTTTGTCCGCCAACGCGCATGGGTTTAAACCTTGGATGCGCCGAGGCTATTCCGCTGACGCGCATGGGTTCAAAACCCTGAAGATGCACCGAGGCTATTCCGCTGACGCGCATGGGTTCAAACCCTGATGATGCGCCGCAGTTTTCTCCTTTAGACACATTGTGTGTTCTCTTCTGATTTTTTCTGATCTTTTACTAGTGTCGATGGCAATCCCACTTTTGGGTGAAGTTTTCTCGGAGGCTGCCTTCAACCAAATGGGAGTAGAGCATAACGAGGAGGTGATGAACCCTGCTCAAGATGTTCTTATGCTGGATCAGCCTCCTGAGAGAATGACCCTAATCCGTGAACAGCCGTATTGGTTCCTCAAACGGATGATGGAGCGTGGAGTCATTAAACCCTCCACATCTGATAAAGTGACCTTCCTGAAGCCTGAGTTCCTGTTTGGAGACCGTCTCACTTCTACTGACTCGTCAGTACTGAAGGTCAAGGAGGACTGGTTCTTTACTGCGAATGGAGTGCATATGACTGTTAAGCAACTTGAACGTCAGTGGCCTTTGACGTCCTTCTGTCGCCTCGTTTCCCAGAGGAGAATGTCTTGGGAGCTTACCCCTTCTCAGGGGGGAGCGATGACTGGTGTCATCCAAATTGATTCTACTTCCGACCAAAGGGATCCTTTGACCGTTGTACGGTCTGGGTCTTCTTACACTTGGCGGACTTTACGTCCTGGGAGCCTCTTCAGTGATGTACCCATTGATATGTTTGCTTATAGTGCTTCGACTTTTACACATCGTATGTTTTTGATGGAACGTTCCTACCCGACAGGAGAGTTTCGGGTGGAGGGTTGGTGCCATTACGTCTCCAAATGGGATAAACTGACGCTCTGGATCTTGTCGCGGTTTCAGACTGAGCTCCGAGAGATCGGGTTGACTGTCGCGATCCGTGCTACCCAGGCAGGTGTTGACCTTAATAGGCACATGTTCCTCGCACTCCTGGAGATGTTTGATATCCATACCGGGACCTTCTTTACCCCGGTGGGGGAATTAGGGTTCGCACTTCATGAGATGTACGAGGTGTCAAAACTCCCTTGGGGGTCGGAACCCTATGAAGAGTACTTTCCAACCAATGAAGAATTTCAAGTCCTGGGGGACAGGGCTGAGGAGATGACGGCCGTCTTCAAGGAAGTGGCGAGTCATCATTACTATATGCAGAGACGGGATAGGAACGGGACGCAGCCTCATGTGACCGCTTGGAGAGATCATGTCTTTAGACAAGACAAGGAGGATCCCTCATAATTTTCCACTCCACCGGCGCTCTCTCATAGCGAAGTGTTGTCCGAAATGAGCAGGTTAGGGGAGAAAAATCCCCGAGGAAGTGAGGACCAGCAGTCAGATGCACGCTCCTACAGCTGCTTCTGGCATCTTGCTTATCGGATGTCACCTAAGGCGGTGTTGGCATCCTACCTGATGATATGGCTCCGGGATTGCGTATTTGCGGGCGGATCCGGTGCCGTAGAGAGGGTAACCCGAAACTTAATCCTGCCAGCCGTGAAGCTGGTTTTCGGTCGGCGTTTGGCTCTTCTCCCCGCAATGGTATGTAACCTGCAGCGAGGTTTGAGAGAGTTTGCTGGAAATGTGATTCATGACAGAGGCCGAAACAATAACTTCCCGCGCGCCGAACTGCCGTTTCACTATTTGATGGGGTGGCTGATTTTGCATCATCCCAGTGTGATGAGCCCAGGCTCGGAAGGAGATTATAGGGCTGGAGATGCAGTCCTTCGTCGTTTCCATCGGAGGAGCTGGTCGCATACTGGTGTCCCGGTTTGTAGAAAGGTTTTATCCCGTCTTCAGGGTTGGGAGATCACCAAAGTTGGTCCCATCTATTTGGGTTTTGAGGCCAACGAGGATTTAAGGGACCTGGGCGAAGGTACCACCACTCTGCCTCAATGGGGATTCCGCTGGTTGCAAAGTATCCGGCCGTCCCATCTGGTGTACCGGAACAGGAATCAGTGCTACCTGGAACCATACTTGCCGAGCCGCTTTGCGCGGCAATTTGGTTATGCTCAGATGATGTTGGATAACCCCAGTAATACCCTAGGGTATGTTGGAAGTTTGTTGGATGGTGCACGAGCTTGGCATTACTATAATGCCGGATGTACCGGAGCTCGTTTTACGTTGCCCGTCCCCGATCCGCGGCCGCCCATTCTTTACTCGGCCGCCAAATTTTATTGCGTTATGGCTGTCCCGCCCTCCGGATATGACAGGGAGACCAGCCTTATCGCCGGCACCCAGTTAGCAGCGACTGGGGATACGCCAGTGAAGGCCCGACCGAATCGTCCGTCAGGGGTGAGTCAACGGAGTGCCCCCTCCGCATCACAAGCAGAACCCTCTGTCGATCGATCGAAACGATGTGCAGATACATGAGCTGAATCTTTTGTATCGAAGAAGCAGAAGAAGGCACCGTTACCGACGGTGTCATCGGATTCGGCGTCCGAAGAGGTAAGGTTATCCTACTAAATCTGATTTTGGTTCCGCCACTTACGAGGCCTCATCTTCTTTTGTAGGAGCCGCTAAAAAGAAAACCTCGTACCCCAAAGTCGGGTGGGAGTAGGCGAGAAGAGATGGTGAGCTCCTCTGGAGTGCGTATCCCGCCGACAATGATGTCTCTCATGGAGGAAGATCCGGAGGATACTGTGGAGGTTCCGGTCAGGAGGGAATCTGAGGGTACAGCAGCTTCCGAGGTGGCGAAGGCCACAGCGGAGGCTTCACATGGTTTAGCAAGTGCGCAGCTTCCTGGTGATGAAGAGGAATGGAGTTCATCATCTTCCGATGACACCACTCCGGAGCTGCAGGAGTCTGTTGCGGGGGCAGCAGAAGCAGTGGGGATAGAGGAGAGGGTTGATTCCCCTCCTGGTCATGATGAAGGGAGGTCGGCTGAATCATTGCCGAATCCTTCCTTGGCTTCAACCTTGGACATAGAGATGGCTACCGATCAGGCGTTAGCGACAGATTCTGTCCCTGTAGAGGGACTTGAGAAGAATGAGACTCTTCTGCCGGTCTTGTCTCCTGGGGCTGGCTAAGAGATAAATGTTGACCTCCCCGTTTTGCCGGAGGAGGTGGCTGATGCTGATAGAATGTCGGGGGAAGAGGTAGCCGTTGACGTCGGTGATTTCTCCAGTCTTGAGAAGGGTAAGGGTGTGGAACCCTCTGTTGCTCCTTCCACTTGGGGTACTATCACGACGCATATGCCTGCTCCTTCTGTTCCTTTGACTCCTCGGGCCAGCAGTCTGGGCCCTGTTGATGAAGAGCCTATTGCTGCCGAGATTCAAACCTCTCAGATCGAGGTCGGCGGATCTTCCTCCGGTCCGCAAACTGTAGTAGCTCCCTCAACTCCTGCTATGACGCCGCAGGTGCTGGCGGAAGCCGACGGGTATATGAAATTCCTCGTCGAGGGAGTATACAAAATGCTGGAGAAAGGTGTATCTGCAGTGGTAGATGCCAAGGGGAGCTTTGCGGCGGCAAAAGCTTTGGCAATGCCTTGTATCGAGCTGATCCGCATTCACCAGGGCCATGACCATATGGCCGAAATTCTGGAGGTTTCGGTGATGGAGCTGGACGAGCGGCTCGCGGAACTGCAGCGCATCCAATGAAATGACCTCTCGGTCTTGGTAGATGCAGAGATAGAAAAGTCGATGGCTGAGATCGAGGCTTCCCATCGAGCCGAGGTGAGCAGTTGGGAGCGTGAAGTGGCTGGGACTGAGGCTGCGGCGGAGCAGCTGTCTCAATCTATGAAGAAGACGACGGAGAAGCGAGCTGCGGTGGATGCTAACATCGCAGAAGTTGATGCTCAGATGCGCCGTCTTGAAGACCAGCGGGCCCAACTTCAACTAGAGGCTGAGCGCGTCCTGGCTGAATACGTGGCATTCAAACGGGAGGAAACGACTCTTACTCAGCGGACCCTTGCTTTGGCTCAACAGCGACGACAGCTTGATGAGAAGTATGAGAGTAAAACTTCTGCTGAGGCTGTCGGGTTAATGCGTCAAGAAGCCGAGCTGCGAGTCCAGGCGACTGTGGAAACTCGCACTGCCGACCTGAGACGTCGAGTCAGAGAACTCTCATCCCACCCTGGGGAGGATCGGGGATTGTAGCTTCTCTTCTTTTTTATGTGTTTTTGCAACTCTTGCTGGGGAAATAGCGTATTTCTGTACTCCCTTTTTAAAAATAAAGAAATACACTATCTCTTTGATGTGTTCATTTTTAATTTCATGAACTTGATGATTTATGTGGACCTATTATCTTTTGCGTACCTTGGTTTTTAGGTACAGATAATAAGTATAAAGGAACCAACATGTTTGCTCAGAGGTAATGTGGACATGGCAATCATTAGGTTCAAATGATAGAATCTTCCTACTCAGAGGTGTTTATGGACGTGGTAGGAATGATCATGTGGGATACGCTGAACAACTCAGAGGTAATGTGGACGTGGAAGTTCTGCGATCAATGTACGACAACGTAGGAGTTGTTTGTACGGGATGTTTACTCAGAGGTATTGTGGACGTGGTAAACATGAAGGATAGCTTAAGCTCACGAAGTGTAAGGTTCCGCTTTGTAGGATGTAGAGAGACAACTCAGAGGTAATGTGGACGTGGTTATCTTTCTACGGAAGGATGCCACGGAACAGCTGGGTTCCGGAAGCGATTGATTTTGTGAAAAGAGGTTATTTGGGGAAATACATGTCTTGGAGGATGTCAAGAGTAGTACTTCTTTAGGAACTTGCCGTTGATGGGCATCATGAACAAGTCCCCATTGGGTTTGGCGAGCCGGTAAGCACCGTTTGAGTATACCGTCTCGATGATGAAGGGTCCTTCCCATTTGGGCTCGAACTTCCCTGGTGTCTTGTGAGTTAACACCATTGGCCTTCTGACTGCTAAAACCAGGTCGCCAACTTGGAAAGTTCTTTGCTTGACCTTCTTGTTGAAAGCCTGTGATATACGGGCTTGGTAAAGTTCGATGCGTTGTTGAGCTAGGAGACGCTTTTCGTCAAGTGCCTCCAATTCCCGCAGACGACGACGTTGATTGTCTTCTTCTGTGAGATCGTTTGTGATGGCCACGCGGAGCGAAGGTATCTGTATCTCGAGAGGCAGTACTGCTTCGCTTTCGTAGACCAGAGAGAATGGAGTGTTGCCTGTTGGGGTCCGTACCGTTGTGCGGTAGGCCCAAAGGCATTCGCCAAGCTTTTCGTCCCAGTCGCGTTTGTTGGATGACACGACTTTTTTGAGTAGCCTGACGATAGTTTTGTTGAATGCCTCGGCCAATCCGTTTGCTGCCGGATTGTAGACGGTTGAGGCCACGTTTTGAATGCGATTCTTGTCACAGAACCTGCTGAAAATGTGGCTGATAAACTGAGGACCATTGTCATGGATGATTCGCCGGGGTATCCCGAAACGGTAAATGACATGGTGTTTGATAAAGCTGACCACCCTGGAGCTTTTTACTTCTGCTAGTGGGACTGCTTCCGCCCATTTGGAGAAGTAATCGGTGATGGCCAGGATGAAGCGGTGTCCTCTCGATGAAGGAGGGGTGATTGGCCCTACAATGTCCATGCCCCAGGCTTCGAATGGCCAGGAGGCGACTGTAGGATGTAGAGGTTCAGATGGTGTATGTATGAAGTCTGCATGAAGTTGGCATGCATGGCACTTCTTAGCATATTCTACTGCGTCGGCAACCATGGTTGGCCAGTAGTAGCCCATACGTCGCAGTCGATCTTGCAACTTAGGCCCTGGTTGGTGAGCTCCGCAAGTTCCGTCATGAGCTTCTCGAAGAGCTTCGGCCGCTTCTTCGTTAGACAGGCATCGAAGGAGAAGCCCGTCGAAGGAGCGTCGGTACAGCATTTTAGTGGCTGTATCATAGTAGAATCGAAGAGAGCGTCTCTTGATTGAGACGGCTTCCTTCGGGTCCTCTGGAAGGATTCCGTAGACAGCGAAGTCGATGAACGGGAACCTCCAATCTCGGACATTAACCCCAGTGTTTGTCGGCATGGCGTGAGCCATTTGCAAACATAGGTTGTTTCTGGGACAAATCAAGTCTCGGCCAGTTACCGTGACATAGTGTTGAGTCCCAAGGGGCGCGGCCAATGAGGCTGCGAGGCCAGCTAGAGCGTCAGCCTCCAAGTTTTGTAGGCGGGGTACATGTTCGATGAAGAACCCAGTGAAGGTTGAAATGATGTTCAATGCAACTTCATGGTAAGGGATCAAATCTTCATGGCGAACCTCGTATTGCCCCCGAATCTGGTTTACGACGAGTTTCGAGTCGCCGTAGGCTTCCAGATGATCCACCCCCAGCTGTTGTGCTAGCTGGAGTCCCATGACGAGTGTATTGTACTCAGCAACATTGTTGGAGCACGGCTTCGAAAGGGAGTATGCGCGCTGGATGACCAGCTGATCGGGGGAGACTAAGACTACCCCCACTCCTGCGTTGATTTGGCCATTGGGGCCCGTTTTTGAAGCGCCATCGAAGAACATCCGCCAAACGGGGCTTCTTTCAGTGACGTTTGATTCTTGAACTTCATCCGGGATGTCTTCATAGAGTTTTGAAGATTCTGGGATGGGGTGTGCAGCTAAAAAGTCAGCCAGAGCCTGACCCTTGACTGCCTTCTGCGGGACAAACACCATGTTGTATGGTGTTAGTAGGATCGCCCATGTAGCCAGCCGGGAGTTTAATGACCCTGGTTTTGTCATGAGAACTCTGAGCAGATTGACTCGGGAGATGACGTGAATTGTCTGGCCCGAGACGTAATGACGAGTCTTCTGAATGGCAAACACCAAAGCCAAGCACTCCTTTTCAACGGGGTTGTACCAGTGTTCGGCCCCGATGAGTGTTCGACTGAGGTAGTAGATTGCTTGCTCGTAGCCTGCATCGCTGTTTTGAGCCAGCAAAGCGCCGAGGGAATGATCCATGGCACGGACGTAGAGGAGGAATGGTTTGCCGGCGACAGGTGCCACTAGGACTGGCGGGCTTGTTAAGTAAGCCTTGATGTCGTCGAAAGCCTTTTGGCACTCCTCTGACCAGACATAAGAGACTCCCTTCTTCATGAGCTGAGTAAAGGGTTGACATTTACCGGAGAGGTTTGCTATGAACCTCCGGATGTATGCCAAACGTCCCTGTAAGCCCCGAAGTTCTCGAAGGTTCTTCGGAGGGTCCATGTTAAGGATGGCTTTAGTCTTCTCGGGATCGACATGAATGCCTTTTGCCGTGATGACAAAGCCAAGAATTTGCCGCTAGAAACCCCCAGGAAGGATTTAGCGGGGTTCATTTTGAGTTGATGTGCCCGCATGAGATCGAAGATCGTCTTTAGGTCCTGTAGGTGATCTCTTTTGAGGCGGCTCTTGACTGCGATGTCGTCAACATAGCACTCAACTGTCTTGCGAAGATGTTGACGGAAGATGGTGCTCATAGCTCGCTGATACGTTGCACCGGCGTTCTTCAAGCCGAAGGGCATTACGGTGTAGCAGAAAATACCCTTTGGAGTCCTGAATGACGTGTGTTTTGCGTCATCGGGGAACATCTTGATTTGATTGTAGCCTGAATACCCGTCCATGAAGGACATGCGTTCAAAGCCACATGTGTTATCGATCATTACATCGGTGATTGGGAGCGGGAATTCATCCTTCGGGCAAGCAGAGTTGAGATCCCTGAAGTCGATACAGACTCGTATCTTCCCGTTCTTCTTGGTGACATGGACGACGTTGGCTACCCAGTCCGGGTGTTGTTCCTCACGGATGAAGCCACTGGTCAAGAGTTTGTCCACCTCCTGATCGATGGCATTCATGATGTCCGGGCGGAAGCGTCGCTGTTGTTGTTTGATAGGTTTGGCATCTGGTAAGATGTTCAACCTATGCATCGCGATCTGTGGATCGAGACCCGGCATGTCTTCGTAGCTCCAGGCGAAGACGTCGATATACTCCTTAGCGAGTTGGACTAAAGATTCTCGGTCTTCTCCTTCCAAGCTTTTGCTGATAAAGATGGGTTTAGAAGAAGACCCATCCCCGAGGTCGATTTGCTCGACTTCGTCTTCGGTGGGAGGTTCTCGTAACTCAAAACGAGACTCCCATTGTTCTCCTAGGCGTTGAGCCCAGGGTTCCTCTTCGAAGGGTTCCGGCGGTTGGCCTTCGCCTTCATCTTTCTGAGGTTGCGCCGATGTCATGTTAGCTGACAGCACTTTCCTAAAGACTGATCCGATACTGGTATCGGAATCCCACGTCGATGCTTCTGATGAGTGGGAATGTTCTATGTCTTCTGCGTCTGAACTCTCCGGAGTTGATGGCGGCGTGACATAGCTAACCCCCGTCGAGTCCGATTATAGTAATCCTGTGGCTTTCCATTGGGCATCGAAAGCCGGACAGGGAGATGCCGACCCTTGCCGTAGTTTAGGCCTTTGTTGCTTTTCAGGTCGTAGCCCATCTTTTGGATGATGTGCTTAGCCGCATCCGTGTATCGATAGACTTGTACTCTGCCGGTATCAGGTTCGGGCTCGATCGACGGGAGGTTCCGACGACGCTCGATTTTGCCCGAGATGATGGTGCCTTCGTCTCGGTTTCGTGGAGGGACTATGAAGACTCCTTGAGACGGGACTATTTGATTATGGTAGACGGTCGTTACTTGTGTTTGCAACGACCATAGAGCGTTGTCTAACGTATACATGGCATTCCAGTGTGGAAGACAAGAATAATTGAAAGACACTCTATTATTGATAAAGTACGAGATTTTATCCCGTGGGATTACATTGTCGAAGGAGGGTGCGTCTACATCGGCAGAGATATATTCGCCAAGCTCCTCATCTGTAAGCACTGGGGCCGGATCAGGAGAGTCCTCCACCGCTCCGACTTTGGGGTCTGAGAGGGTTATGTGAGCCCTCTCCGGCATCTTGGATGACTGCGGCGGCTTGCCTTTAAGACGCACCTTGAGGGGTGCCTCGGTTGCGCCTTCGATGAGTGGCGCCTTCCCTTGTAATTTTACCACTAGGGGAGCCGCTGCTTGTGGTGGCTTCCCCTTGAGGCGTATCTTCAGGGGGGCTTCGCGAGCTGGTGCTTTTCCTGATAGCTTGATGCTCATTGGAGGCGCCTTCTGGGGTGGTCTCCCTTTCAGACGGATTTTCAAGGGGGCGTCAGGAGTCACTTCGGGTTCCAAGTCCGGCTCTGTTGCCGCCTCTGCTTCATCATCGGCGTCGTTGGCCTCCTCCTCGTCAAGTGGCTTGTACAAGTCGGAATCGGTGAAGTAGGCCTCAATCCCTTTGAAGGGATCGATATCCGCAAACTCCGTCCGGATGACGCCGTTGGTGGATACATATTTCATGCATTGGTGGAGCGTGGAGGGCACCACCATGTACTCATGTAACCATGGTCGTCCGAGTAAGATGTTGTAGTTGACCTCGGCATCCACCACATAACAAGTCACCTCAGTTTTGAGGCTGCCGATGTGACACTTCAGCCGGATCTTGCCCAGTGGCTCGCTCTTGCTGGCGTTGAAGCCGCTGATGGTCGTATTGGAGGGCGCTAGCCGGTACATTGGGATCCCCAACTTTGATAGCAGCGCCTTTGGAATGATGCTCAGGGAAGACCCCGGATCGATCTGAATCCTGCTCAAGCATCACCGACATAACCGACCGTTGTATTACACTGTCATTGTGCGGATGAAGTTATCCCAAACATAACCTTCACCCAACAAGACATGCTGCTCAAGTAGTTGGGAGGTCTTCAGGCTGCTTGACCTGACTGAGAAAGGATTCGGCATCCTTCAGAGCTTCGCAAAGAGCTTCTCGGGAGTCCTTGGAGAGACGCAGGAGCTCGAACAGAGACAAGCGTGCAGGAGTACTGGCCAGTTGTGCCAGGATGTCAAAATTGTGGGGCTTGGCTAGCCCCGAAGCATTTTCTTTCCGCAGAGGTCTGTCGAAATGGGCCTCCACTTGCTTTTGTTTATTGGCTGCTGAGGAATTGGATGGACCCTCCTCAGGGATGGTGCCAGGAGGCACCACTTCGGCGGCAGCTTCACCGGGCTGGGAGTTCTGTTGTGCACGCGTCTGCACAGGAAGCGCCTCTTCCGCTGAAGAAGAGACCGTGCGGCAAGACTTGATCTTCCTGCCTTTTGCTTTGGAGGTAGGGCGTACCTCCGGTTGAGTTACCTCGGAGACGAGGTCGGGGTGAACCCAGAGGACCTCTCCTCGAGATGTGGTGAGTGGGACAAGTCCACTCACATTGTCACGGGTGGGTGGCAAATTCACCACCTCCATTGTCGCCTTAGGGATGGGGACGACGCCATCTTGTGTGGTAGTCGGCGGCAAGGTACCGAACTGAAGTGACACCACATTAGCTGACACCGTCTTCTCTTCGTAATCGACAAAAATTACATCCGCATTGATCATGCGCTGGATATAATTTTTGAGGACGTAGCAGTCCTTAGTCGGGTGTCCGACAAACCGATGGTAGTGACAGTACCTTGGGTTGTCCACCTTCCCGACTTCATCGGGCCGCTTCGGGTCCGGAAGTTTGATCTTGTCACCCTGCTTCAGTATCTCAAAGAGTTGCAGGGTGTCGTCATCATTGAATGAATAAACCTCCTTGGGTCTCGGTGCCAATGGAGGCTTTTGAGTAGGCGCAGATGCGCCCTTCGAGGCATTAACTGTCAATGCCTGTTTCCCCTTTGTTTCTCGTCCAGAATTGTTGGTTGCGGACTTTTTCCCCTTATCGTCAAAGGCGGGGAAGCTAACACCCAGAAGACGTGCATTGGCCGCCTTCTTCTCTGCAGCTTCAGCTTCAATGATTAGGGAGCTCCAATCGGGAGGGGGAGTAGAGTTAAGCCAGAGCTTTACTGCAGGCAGTATGTTCATACTGCAAGCGGAGAGAAGCGCATGTTCTGGCATGCCTGGAGGTAACCTGAAGCAGGCCTGACGGAAGCGTTCGATGAATGCCCGAACCGTTTCCTTGTCCTTCTGGCGTATCTCAATGAGAGACGCCATCGTCATGTCCTTTCCACCGTCGTAGAAGCGGTCGAGGAAGAGGCGTGTCAGGTCGTCGAAGGACGATATAGAATTATCGGGGAGGCTGCAGTACCAGTCATACGCCACCCCTTTCAGGGCCCCAACAAAGATGCTGGTGAGGAGCGCGTCCTCCTTCGGAAGATGCCCTGTCTGCGACTGGAAGTACGTCAAGTACCGTCGTGGGGAGTCCTTCCCGTCATACGGCGTGAGTGTCTGTGGTTTATACTTTGGGGGATAAACCACCTTGTTCCACTCAAGGGGATAAGGCTGGGGAATGCCCATCTTCTGGCGTTCCTCCTGCCTGTTCTTGGACTCGAAGCACTCCCGCAGATCTTTGATCATTTCGACCACGTCCTCCGTGGAGCTAGGAGCCGGGGAAGGAGGTACCACCTGGAGTGGAGCGTTTGAGGGCTCCGATGTCCGGGGTGCTTCTGTGTCTGAGGGTGTCCGCTGGAGGGGCACACTCGACTCTCCATTAGCTCCTGGGTCGGGACCATTTGAAGGTGTCCTGATCAGGGCCGACCGCATCTCAAACACTGCTTGAGTCAGTGCTTGCATTGAGGCAGAGAGGGTTTTGAGTCCTCCCTCTAACGAGTCTATGCGCTGGACAATGTCCTGTGGCGGCGCATCAGCCTCAAGATCACCCCCGGTCATGTATACTGTCATGACACAGCCGGAAGTGGATGGATTAGTTGAGGCTTCGCACTCAGCCTCACTCTCATGTGGGGGAGTTACTTCTCCTGGTGTTTGGCCACCCCCAGCCACATTCTGGAGTTCGTCTTCGACAGGCGCATCTGCAAGGGCCTGACTGCCCTCAGCTCTGTCTTGAAGGGCCTCTTCATTTTCAGCACTACCCCCGGCGGTGTCTTGGAGGACATCGTCATTTTGAGGGGCTTCAGGGAGGCCATCTTCGCTTTGATGAAGATCCGCCGCAGCTGTGCTTTGGACATCTTCGTCTTCGGAAGGAGGCTCAACAAGGGTCTGGCTACCCCCAGCTTCCTCCAAGGACTTCTTCCTCGACCGAGTGCCTTCGAACACTCCAGAGGTCGTGACAGCTGCCTTGGTTTTCCTCGACTGGCTTTTAGATGAAGACGAGGAATTGGCAGTCGTCTTCCGGACAGATGAGGAATTGGAGATCACGTTGCATGACGCAATCTTTAGTTCCTCTTCTGCTGACACCTTTGTCCCAAGGCGATGTCGGAGGGGTGTCGATGATTGTAACCGTTGGAAGACCGACTGCTTTGGCGGTACTGCCGTCTTGCAACAGCAGTTGATGGTGACCACTGCACAAGTGTGCCCTGTGAGAGGCGCATCGTGCTTGTTGGTCAACTCTCCTGACCGGCGCTTGTGAGTGATCACGTTGCGCAAGTCGTTGGGGGAGAGTGCTACCCTCACACCCCCCTCAGGCGCATGGCAGGGCCAAGTGCCGGGGTGGTCGGGTGAGTGCTGCGCCCCCTGATCTAATACCAAGCAGGCATCACGATCAGTAGTGGGGGAACCACAGCATTTGAAGTGACTTGAACGGACCTCAAACGCACAACCAGAGGAGGCGCGGGAGTTCAAGACCACTGAGTTTGCCTCTCTCGGCTTGGTTGTGCACGCAGTGAATGCGCCCAAGTGAGATGAGGACTTTGAAGGTCGACTCGTTGTCAGTGCGGGAGCACTTGAGTCAACCTTGTACAGCTTGCCATCGGCAGCGCGCGTGATTGTAAGCGCGTGTCTCTGGCCGGCTGCTGGCATAGCACGTTTGTGGCGCGTGGCCCGTACCGCCTTGGATTTCTTCGTACCAGCCCGCTGGGGCGCATAGTACTCAGCATCCAAATTCTCCTCGCCATTACAGCGAGTGAGTCTGTCGAAGACAGAGGCTCGTTGTGGCGCATCAGAAGTAATGCGCGGGGCATTGGCTGCGCCCCTGCTCCGTCGACGTATCTTCCTCGCCTGAGAGGAAGATGGCTGGGGAACGTGGTCAGCCGCACGCTTCCCCGAGAGATGTGCTGCATCAGCGGGCGCACCTTGAGTGCTGAGGACGTCAGCAGGATGGGAAGGCTGGATGGGCGCATCCCCTTCAACGGTGGTGCCCGAGGCGTCGACTTTGCGCACCCAGACTGCGCGGGTCCTCTTCGGCTTCGACAGCCGCTTCGAAGGACTCGCACTTCCTTCAGAAATGAACTCCTCGTACGCCTGTTGATTGAGGCGCACTACCAGCGTCTTGTGGGAGGAGCCCACCTTCACGTCGTCGGCCTGTGACACGACTTTCTCGGTAGAGGAGAAAGAGGTCCCCAGCAGAGTCGCCAGCTTGTTTGCCATTAAAATTGTTTTGATTGAAATCTTAATACAAACAGAACAGTGATACAATATAGGACTTAGATGTAGTCCTAGGAGTACACTTTTGTTTAAGCTGGGTCCTTAGTGCCAATGGAGCGAGTGGTAATGCGTTGACTCCGTTGACCGGCTGACGGCGGTTATCGGTTCTCTGAAGGTGTTGATTGCTCTGGGTGCTGGAGCTTGCTGAGAGGAGTAAGACGTTGAGTGTCTAGAACTGCCTTTCTGGTGATTCTCTGTTGTGGATTCTTTGTGAGTCTTATGTTCTGAGTCTCTGTGTGTGTGTGTGTGAAGGAGATGACCCTTCTATTTATAGTTTTGCAGGCTGGCTGCTCATGCGCGCATGTAGGATGCGCCGGTGTGGGAACGCCACGTGGAGGTTGCTGATGGAGGCGCATGGATGTTGCGCCCTGATCGAGGGGGAGAACTCTTCATGCTGCTGTGGTGAGCCGGCATGTAGCAGGAAGAAGATCTTTCCGTTGCTGAAATCTTGGACGAGTTGAGTCAAAAGACACGTGTCGTCGACTCATGGTTCGAAGATCTCGGATTTGGTGGAGAGGAGTGATCTGGTGGGCTGTGCCTTGGATTGGGCGTAGGAGGAGGCTGCGGCTCATAACCTTTAGGAGTTACAAACCATTTGGGGCGCATGGCTTTTGAGGCGCATGCAGGCGACTTTCTTTCTGTCTTTCGGGATCAGAGAGCAGTCTGAGGTGCATGGCTTTTGAGGCACATGCTGATTTGGACGCATGGCCGTAGAGGCGCATGCGGGTTTGGACGCATGGCCGTAGAGGCGCATGCGGGTTTGGACGCATGGCCGTAGAGGCGCATGCGGATGGACGCATGGCCGTAGAGGCGCATGCGGAATGGCCACGTGGCAGTAGCCGTCGGAGTCATGATGATGCTGACGTTGCCGATGCTTCGTTCTCTGAAAAAGCTGTCAACTGTTCAGACTTTGGGAGGCGTGCTGCCAACTCTGTCAGTTCAGCATTTAATGTTGGTGACGTTCGATGGACAGCTGAGTGGGCACGTCGGTTGGCGTTCCACTCAGTATGGAGATGTGTGGGGGGGGCGCATCCTCTATAATGCGCCGAGTACTGTAGGGCGCGTCTGTATGATACGCCTGACGCCGAAGGGCGCGTCCGTGTGATGCGCTGTCTGGCTGGCGCATCGGACATGTCTTTTAATGATGCGGCTGTCTCGCTCTTCGAGTGCTATAAATAGCCGTTTTGAGGCGTCCGGTTCATCCATTTAATGTAAATTCATTGCACGAAATTCGGAGGGCCATCCACTTGGCGCGTGGGTTTGATCTGCCCGGCCTATAAATAGTGGCATAGAGAGAAGATTTGCTTCTCATTCCCTCACGTACTTCCAATATGAATTTGAACATACGGGTGCATTCTGCTGACGAAGTGGTCCCGAGGGTGAAGATGAGACGCTGTGTTGTCTTCGATGCACTTGAAGGTGACTGTTACATCCAAAAGACGGAGTCGAGGGCTTCTGAGGCAGGCGGAAGGTGCCTGTTGCATCCAAAGATAAGGATGCTCGAGCCTCGTCTCCGTTATTCCGGAAGAGCCGTAGATCGGAATGGCGGTACAAGGCTCTCTCTTCCTGCAAAGTGGGGTTTCCCCACTTTGATCGTGTCGAAAGCTGCTCCTTTAGCCATGGTTTCGATCACGGTCTTCCTTCGGCTTTGGAGGCTCTTTCGAAGCCTCCCCTGGCCACAGCATTTGCGGTGCTCTTCTCTTCCTTGGTTCCAGCCAGAGGGTTAAATGCTTTGTGTCGAAGCGTTTATCGGGCGAGCCTGGTTGGAAGAGCGGCACATAACTGGGCTCTGCTCGGCCAGGTGAGCCTGGCTGGAAGAATTTGGCTGAAGGGATGCACATAACTGAGGTGCTGAAGAGATGATGGGATGCGCCTGGATGGAGGCGCATGATATCTGCTGCGCCTCACTGGTGGCGCATAGTGATGCTGCGCCTATCTGGAGACGCATGGTGGCCTTTGCGCTTATCTGAAGGCGCATGATGGCCGCTGGCTGTAGACTTTAGGCTCTTTCCTTTGTAGGAATTCTCCTTTGTACAACCTTTTCTAGACATGTAATAGACTTTTATATATAAATAAAAAGTCCTTCTTCAAATGTCTATAATTATTGACTTTGCTGTGAAGTTCTTCATCTGAGTTCTGGCGCATGTAGTGTCTGGCGCATGGGCTTTCTGGTTGTGAAATTCCATGCTTCTACAGCGGCATACCTGGAAGCTCTTCTGGGAAAACATCTGGAAACTCCTCGACTATCCGGGGCAACTGCACTACTGCTACTGCCATCCGCAATACTGGAGGAGAAGGCTCGACTTCGCCCCGGGAAAAAGAAAACTCCGGCTCGCCTGCAATGCTAAAAACAACCCTACCAATATGGCAGTCTATTCTAGCATACTGGTTCCTCAACCAATCCATCCCTAAGACCACATCATAATCGGCCATCGGGAATTCTATCAATCTAGCGGAAAATTCTTTACCGCTAACTATGATCTGACATGAGGAAAATACTCTATCGACTCCTACAAGTCCGTTACCAGTGAGTATATTGAGCCTTACTGATAATGACTCGGGCTCCAATCCTATCCGTGTCGCAAATCGTGCAGACATAAAAGAATACGATGCACCAGAATCAAATAAAGCTGAAGCTGGAAAGGAGTTGACGAGAATAGTACCTGCCACTACCTCTCCTGGCACCAATCCTTCCTCTGCGGTCATCACCATAGCCTGACAATGCCCTCGGGGTGCTGGTCCCCTCTGCTGAAATTCTCACTGCCTATTTTGACTCAAGACTTGAGCTTGAGCATGCTACTGGGGGTATTGTTGCTGGAACACCTGGGACTGAGGCGGCAAGGGCCTCGACAATGGATACTGCTGCCGCTGGACCGGAGCTGGTCCCCTCACCGAAGAGCTAGAAAGGTTGGACGATGATGAACCACCCCTATTCGGGCAGGATCCAACCCTATGGTCTGCTGCTCCACAAGACAGACACAATCCATGTGCCCTGCGACACTCTGCCACTACATGGCCTGGCTTCCCACAATGAGAACATCCCACTGCGGAAGACTGCTTCTGCTTCTGCTGCTGCTGCTGCTGCTGAGGGTACGTCGGGGCTGAATGTTGAACCGACGTCACTGAGGCCGCCCGCCTCGGAGCTCCAATAGTCAAAGCCTTGGCTGTCGGGGCTGGTGCTGACGACTGATTCATCTGGCCGTGGGATCTCTTCCGACCTCCGGCCCTATCCACAATCCTCTGGGAGGTATACTCATGCCTCCTAGCTGCCCTCAAGACTGCATCAAAAGTCTGATGCTCAAACTGCTCAACTGCCAACAAAATCTCCAGGTGAAGCCCTTGCTAAATCGCTGGGCGCTATCATACTCGGTTGCCACCAAGGTGGGAGCAAACCGACTGAGCCTCGAAAACTCGGTCGTATATCCGTCGACCGTTCTGCCCATCTGCTTCAGATTGGTGAACCTCGTCTGTAGATCGTACCGAGCTACAGCATTAAAATACTTGGTCTGGAATCTCTCTCTGAATATCGCGCAAGTAATGGGTGCTGCTAATCCAACGGCCTGAGCCGCCCACCAGCTGCGGGCCAAATCCAACAACTGCAGGCGCACTACGGCCACCTTCTCGTTCTCTGGGGTCCTGGCTGCTTCTAGAATCACCTCTGTGTCCTGAAGCCAAGCATCTGCAGCGATAGCATCTTCACTGTCGTCGAAGAATGGAGGGTTCAAGCGCTTGAAGCTGTTGGCCGCGCTGTTATCCTGATGACCTCCCCTGGTCAAAACATCTGCCACTACCGGGTGCAAGACGTCTCCTCGATGATCTTGGAAAGCTATCAAGGTGCTGACGAGACCTACCAAAGTGCCATCATCAGGCTCGGCAGGCTGGACTGGTGGCTCTCCGTCAGAAGGCACGACTCTGGAGGCTACTCCGGAATGCTGGGCTTGATCCCCTGGTTACGGCTGGTCCACGGGAAGTGCTCCGCCTTGCTGACCGGCAGGTCCAGGAACAATGCCGCTGAAGAAGACGACACAGGGAACAATAAGAAAGGACCATGACAGATCAACGATACAAGCATATGATCAGGACAAGAATCCAGGGATTCAGAAGATACGAGCAGAGATCAAGGATGAATATTGATTGAGACATCTATTCGGTAAACCCTCACATATCTTGATTTACAAGACCTGCATGGGCCACCACTTAAACCATGTCACGCCCCAGAACCAGAATACTGGAGAGCGGGGGCAGACATAGCCAGCTACGTATATGAAATGGAATCCATTTCGCTATACGGTCACGGCTATCTAGATACATGAGGGTTTACTACAAGCCAACAGTCTCCTACGGTTATGAACAAGCCTAGTGTCTCAATCACAAACAAGTAGGTAAAAGTCACAAGATGTATGATCATTAAATATACAATAATAAGGCGTCCCAAATATTACATATTCAACTGATCATGAAGCTAGTCGTTACAAAATGTTAGGACTAGCAAGAGTTTAGTCATACATGATCAACCCTAGGATCTGTCAATCATGTTACAGCCCGTAGGCAAACAGTAAGTAAATGCAATCGAGCTAAACAGGTGCTCGTCGGCTAAACACCTCAAAAGAATATTTTTACAATAAAGTGGGAGATCAAAAATAAACCCACTCGTTGCCCTGGTTACGTCTAGTTGCCACCATCGGGCTGGAAAGTCGATAGATCCTCTGGAGCTGCTCCGAAATTTGGCCATACAAAACCAGCCGGGTCAGACCCCAGAAAGAGCAAGTGCCACAAAGGAAGCTTCACTTAGGAACTAAAACCAGCAATTAGCATAGAAGATAATAATATATATATTAAAACTGGAGAAAACATAATATCACGAGGATATACGGTAAGATAACCATGGGACCATTCAGATAACCAGGTTACAATCCTTAAACCAAACAAGGACCGGGATTGTAACCCTTCGTCTAAACCGAACTTGGTTTCTCCCATTTATCAGCAAGATAATATAAGAAAATCAGAACATGTGATAATCTTATACAGGATTAAGGCAAGACTAGACTGATAATTCCCCATTCAACAATCACGGCCAAGCAATAAGTACGGCTTGATACTTCAACTAACTAGGGTTATCACAGGCCTAGTTACTAGCAAGATGCAGTGAGATTATTCCACATCCACAAGCCCTGCAGACCATCCAGGTTACCCAGGTCGAAAATTAGGGGTTGAATTCAGGTGGGTACATCGTCCAGGAAATACATGTACCCTTAAGTAGCTTGAAGGGTGCAACACATGACAGTGTGCTGGAAATGTGCCCTACTCGACGGCAGGCTACAGATCCCAAGCGCGTCCAAGTAACGGGATTGCCTGTAGCTGGGAGATCTCTTTATGACTAATATATTAATCTAGTTATTAGCCTTAGTCCATTTCAGTAGGTACTCCTGACCGTGGTACTCAGGAGTCCCATCCTAGACATGATGCAAGACAGGACTGGATTATTTGTATAAGCACAATCGCCCACGGTGTCCGGGTTAATTATACAGGTCATGCCATGTCAGGTAGCCGTCGCAACAGCTTATCAAGATATATCATGTCCGGTTATCATGTCAAATTTACTGGTCAAGAGTGCACCACGACGGGCCACTATCAGGTCATGTCATGTTTACTCGTCAGGAGTGCACCCCTACGGGTCACTATCGTATTCAGGTACATGTGCAGGGCATCATAGTGCAAGCATTCAATCAGAAGATCCAAGTACACTGGGAGTCACAAAGGATGAGTTAACGATAATCATAATAGAAATAAAATAACAAGACAGGACATGGGAAGGAGCCATGCGGCTCAATGGGAGATGAGTCCATGCGGCTAACTCAAGACGGTTCATGCGGCTCAAGAGTTCGGGTTCAACATGAAGCGGGCGCGCGGCTCAGAACTAGAAGGAAACTCAAGCGCATGCTGTCACGCCCCACTCCCGTAGGAGCGATCGTCCTCGCTAAGGCGTGATACCACACGAGCCTAGATTGCGCTCGTGCAAGGCGGGTTCCATAACGACCGATTACAGCGGCTGCGACTGGGTCGTCGCACAGAAGTCCCAAGCATTGAACACGCAGCAGAAATTTAGAACAAACACAAGTTATTCAAAGAAGCTCTTTTATTGATATTGAAACAACGGTTACATTGGGGGCACAAGGCCAAGATTACAATCACTCAAATGCACTCGTCTCACATTACAAATCACTCTGCTCTCTCTCTCATCTCTCGATACAATACTTGAATCCAGCGGAAGCTTCGGAAGGCGATGTCCATACATTATGTCCTGTATAAGTCTTCAATCCACGCGGCCGCACGCTTCGAATCGCCAAAGAACTCCGTGCCTCGACGCATCCAAGCGAGCTCCGCGCCACGAGCTTCTACCTGTGCCTGCACATGAAACACTGTGTGGGTGTCAGTACCACTGTACTGGTGGAGTGAGCTCCTCGCCCATCCATACAAAACCTACACGTTCATTTACTTTGTGCAGCTTAAATCCCTTTCGATTGTCTTTCTAGTCTTGCCTTAGGATCAGTTTTAGGACCGGCGCCTTGGCACAACTTGTGTATCAGAAACACCCCGTGCTTGTAATGTCAACGTTAACTCATTCTTGCCTCTAGACCCCTATCTTGTGCCAACAACGTAACCTATCAAGTCGTGTTTGCCTTACGGCCAAAATCAGGGACGCAACTACACGATAGACTTCATTTCCGTGTGATCGTGCTATCGCACTGATAACATCCTTATCCTCAAGTCTCGAAACCTTATCGTTTTCTTACAATGTCAACATGTCGACTCAGACTTGTCTAGTGACAATGCGACCGTGCCTCGTATTTTGAGGTCGTGACCAATAACTCAAGTAACTTCACAAAACTTGCCCTACGGCCCTTTTTGACTTAACTCGCAATAGCTCAAGCCTAACTCATGCAACTCTATGCCATCAACGTAACACTCGACGCCACATCTAGTGCCGAAGCACGCCGCCTTCTCGCTGTAGCCAAATCTTAGGCCCAGACATTGTGTTCACTAACTTCATACACTTTTTTAACTCAACTCAATCCAAAGGCACGCACGCGGATTGCCGCCCGTGCCGACACGTCTATATGAAAGGTCACTGGCATTGACTAGCCATAGTGGACATAGCCTGGTACTCGGGACCCTTGCACCGCCGGTTGCGATCCTCGATGCAAGTCCCCGACATACCGGTTGCTTCATACCCAGCTCGGCTATAATTTTTGTTCTTCCTAGGCCGGATCGGTCCCTGGCCCAAGGTTTCCGATCCGAAGAACCATCGCCCTTGTCGACAAGTTGTCCATGACCACGCGCCTACGCTAACTTCTAGACTTAACGTAATGCATGGTCTCATTATTATCACAGTTCCTTTGCTTTACTCTTTCCACTTTTCACACTTCATTCGCAGAGCCCAAACCAGGGTTGCCTCGGCGACTGAACCACAGTCCCGACATATTTTCTCTCGGCGACTAACCATCGCTTAGACTTAACGTTCTTAGAACTCAGGGAACGGCTACTGTATAGCCTTCCAACTTAACTTGAACATAACGTGTTTCCTTAAGTATCGACCGACCGTAGCTAACTTTCCACTGAACCAACCGTGGCTCGTGCCTCTAAACCGACTCGTGTTCGACGCAACGCTGTCGCCCAAGTCATACTTCATATGACGGGCCTTGGGGTCGTGGGACTATTTATCTTGACAACCGCAGAATGAGCGGGACAGCACGTAGAATAACTTAGGTCGACCGGCATAACTTTGCCTAACTCACTCAAGCCTACAACTTAACCCAAGGGACGAGCAAAGGCTATGCCAAGCCTTGCGGGACAGGACCGAGCATGCTTTAGCAAGCATTCATGCGGGCGACGCCTATGACTTAGGCTAACTCTCAGCTTTTGTACCGAAGACCAACTTTCCTTCTCCCAAGCCACAGGACGAAGGACCGAGTGTCATTTTCAAAGCACGCCGTGCACCAACTCTAAGCCGACCGTGGGACGTTTTCCATGTTCTAACTCGATTCAAACCGTCAGGATTATTCCCTTAGCTATGTGGATGCGTAGCTTTTATTATCAAGCCTAACTTGTGCAAGTTGAAAACACGATTTATTATGTGAAGGAAAAGATGAGGAGAGTTCACCGAAACTACCCCACCTGAGCGATGTCTCCGAGCAAGCCGCTGTAAGGCTAAGGCCGAACGCCGTCGGCATTTCGATTACTCCGATTGACTTTGCAGGACGGGACACTACAACATACACCACTCAGAACAAGTCTCGTCCTCGAGACTTTCCTGAAGGCAAGCCATCCTACCATTTCTATGGCCAAGACTTAATCGTACGCACACACCTACGCGTTTCTTCGATTTCGAGCCACGCTCGTATTATTATCAATCTTTCCTTTAACACGATTTCACGATCTCGACACACTCCCATCTTTCAAGCCTTGCTTGAACTCGTCGTATCACTTGGCTGGATCGTGCACGCATTCCAAGCGTCCCCAAAATACATGCATTCAGCCAAGTCGCATGATAGAAAATTTGTCATTCTCACTCGAGTCGCATCGTGCACATACCCAGGCGTCCCTGAAATATATGCATGTCAGTCGAGTCTCGTGAGCAGGGTTTCCTATATTCGTGATCCACGCCATCTATCCATTCCAATCCTCAAGATCAATCCTTCGACTGATAACACTTGCAACAGGGCGTCTCGCCTAACCGCTAGGCTAATCTTTTCGAGGCTAAGTCAATGTCAGGATTGGAATCATAGTTCCCTAACAATAATGCCAACACTGACCCCAATCCTAGGGTCAAACCAGAGTCGATCATACGGGGTCTTCTACCCAAGCTCGCGCTACTCAGATTTCTAAACATCGAGCACGATCACCTAATTCGCATTACGGCACGCGTTGCGGATATTCGAATCCCTTCAATTCACCAATTCTAACCAATTTATGTATTCGATCACGAGGTCGTCTCGCTCGACAATACGTTGCGTCCCAATCTCACGCGAGTCTGATTATCCACGGCGGTTCGTGATTCACCACGCAACGCTCCCACGGAATAATCATTCTCATCGGGGCGTAACTCTTGTTTGAGTTTAGACTAACTCATTTTTGATACGCGGATTGGACCTATTCAATCCTCAAGTTCAGTCGACAAGCACACCCAATCATTCTCAAGTCACCTTCGTGTCAAACCACAAGTCGAGCACACAATTTGCCACACCGTGCAAGTTTGATCACCCCCGCTGTATGAATCACCATACCAGCGCTCACGAGGAGTGATCGCCCTCATCGGCACGACGCATGTGCGAGGCTGGAGTTGCGCTCGCATAAGACAAGAATGTCGAAATTGTGGTTATCGACGAAGCAAATCCAAACGTTTCATTTTCATCCAAGTCAAGATTCCAATTTGATAGTCTGTTTGTCATTCGTTCAACCCGAAAATCCTCGAGCCCAGTTTATCTTTTCCTCGACACATTTCAATTTTCCAAGTATAACATCCATCGAAACAATGACATTTGTACGATCGTCATTCGCTGAGTCAGAGTACCCCCGAGTTATCGTATATCGATCTTTGATACGCCTCAATACCATCGACGATATGTGTAACCTGACGATCTTCCTTGCAACTAATTTCGAGTCGTGCGACTGATGCTATTGTCCGAGTTGGATATCCCACAATTTCCTCGATATTCAAGATCAAGCTCGATCACTATTCCTCAAGCTCATTTCAAGATCGTCGTTCAAAACCCAAGTCACATTTCATTTGTATCAATCCGAAATCGTACGTGCGATTTCTCTAAGTTTCCTCGATCAAGACCATTTATTTTCATTCGTTGTCCCGAATCGTTTTCTAACACGCGTTGCCCATTCGCAAATTGTCCGAACGACATCTTGTTCAGGACACACGAAGTCACGATCGACTAAGCGTGACGCGTTCTAAAGCTTTGCGCGATCGCATCGCCTCGCCGATATACTCGTAATCCTCAATATTTGCTCGAATAATTTCCAAGAAAATCCATACACCACTCGGATTCGAGCCATCCAATCTAGTCCTCAATCAAGTTCGCATCAATGCGCTAAGACGTCCTTCAGATTCGTTCGACGAATCTCTAGCGTAGTCGCTCGCGTCGTGCCGACGCACTAAGTCGTTCGTGCTATTCCTCAAAATCCAAACCGATCTTCCGTGCACGCCTAAGCGTTAACTCGATAGCGTTCCTATCGATAGACACTCTAAGTGTACCTTCATTCCCGACCGAGCGATACTTGGTATTGCTCGCGATTCGTTTGCACCAAAGGGTCGAGGTGCGCGATGCGCAACACAACTTAGCCAAAAGGCCGTGTGCATAGCCATCCCGTGCGGACTATATTCCGAGTTTGCATGCTCAACTGCTAGGGTCGATATTGGACTAATTAAGCATGCACGCAACTTGCTTAAGGTCAACGTAGGACTATTCGGGCACACGTGCGACTTTGCTAACATTAGCACATATTTCCTATCGAGTCAAGTTTGCAACGTTCGGCACAAAGGCCACCAATGAGTCCGGCAACGGCCTATCGATGCGTTCGAGCGAACGCACGTACGAGCTTTCGAAAATATTTAGACTTATTGTATGGACATGCCGAGGGACATTTGAGAGAGAGCGCACCAACGATAACAACTTGCGGAAGCAACAGAGTTTTGTGGAAACATCGAAGTTAAAGAATTCAATCGACGGTCCAAGGACGTAAAGCGGTGCTCTGATACCATTTATGTCACGTCCCGCTCCCGTAGGAGCGATTGTCCTCGCTAAGGCGTGATGCCGCACGAGCCTAGATTGCGCTCGTGCAAGGCGGGTTCCATAACGGCCGATTACAGCGGCTGCGACGGGGTCGTCGCACAGAAGTCCCAAGCAGAGAACATTGAACACGCAGCAGAAATTTAGAACAAACACAAGTTATTCAAAGAAGCTCTTTTATTGATATTGAAACAACGGTTACATTGGGGGCACAAGGCCAAGATTATAATCACTCAAATGCACTCGTCTCACATTACAAATCACTCTGCTCTCTCTCTCATCTCTCGATACAATACTTGAATCCAGCGGAAGCTTCGGGAGGCGATGTCCATACATTATGTCCTGTATAAGTCTTCAATCCACGCGGCCGCACGCTTCGAATCGCCAAGGAACTCCGTGCCTCGACGCATCCAAGCGAGCTCCGCGCCAGGGTTGCCTCGGCGACTGAACCACAGTCCCGACATATTTTCTCTCGGCGACTAACCATCGCTTAGACTTAACGTTCTTAGAACTCAGGGAACGGCTACTGCATAGCCTTCCAACTTAACTTGAACATAACGTGTTTCCTTAAGTATCGACCGACCGTGGCTAACTTTCCACTGAACCAACCGTGGCTCGTGCCTCTAAACCGACTCGTGTTCGACGCAACGCTGTCGCCCAAGTCATACTTCATATGACGGGCCTTGGGGTCGTGGGACTATTTATCTTGACAACCGCAGAATGAGCGGGACAGCACGTAGAATAACTTAGGTCGACCGGCATAACTTTGCCTAACTCACTCAAGCCTACAACTTAACCCAAGGGACGAGCAAAGGCTATGCCAAGCCTTGCGGGACAGGACCGAGCATGCTTTAGCAAGCATTCATGCGGGCGACGCCTATGACTTAGGCTAACTCTCAGCTTTTGCACCGAAGACCAACTTTCCTTCTCCCAAGCCACGGGACGAAGGACCGAGTGTCATTTTCAAAGCACGCCGTGCACCAACTCTAAGCCGACCGTGGGACGTTTTCCATGTTCTAACTCGATTCAAACCGTCAGGATTATTCCCTTAGCTATGTGGATGACTTGTGCAAGTTGAAAACACGATTTATTATGTGAAGGCAAAGATGAGGAGAGTTCACCGAAACTACCCCACCTGAGCGATGTCTCCGAGCAAGCCGCTGTAAGGCTAAGGCCGAACGCCGTCGGCATTTCGATTACTCCGATTGACTTTGCGGGACGGGACACTACACATGCGGCTGGGTTGCTGGAATCCATGCGGCGGGCGGAGAAGCTGTGCATATGCGGCATACGGGGACATAGGTCCATGCGGCCGGCTATCAATCAGGTATATGCGGCCGGAGTCATGTGGAGTCTCATGCGGCTAGCTGGGTTCGGCCCTTATGCGGCTTTGGGAAAATTCGGATTCATGCGGCCCAAAGTGGCGGAGGCACATGCGGCTGCAGAAGCAAGGGGAGGTGCATGCTGCTGAGTGGGAAGAAGTCCAAGCGGCTGAGGGCGACTTGCCGCATGAATGTTCATGCGGTCAAGTACTGCCATGCGGCCAGAGAACTGTTCTTCTTCTCCGAAATTTTCGAGAAGAAGAACACCATAACCCAGGCTTCCAAGCTCCATGAAACCTTCATCCAGAGTCCAAATCCGAACTTCCATAGGTCAAAATGGGGCAGAACAAAATTCTCTACAACATGGAACCATCAAAACTTAGAAATAACAAGATTAAATAGATCAAAACCCAAGAATTTTAAAAATAAAATAAACTTAGATCTACAAGAATCTGGCCATGGAAAGTAAAAATGCCAAGTACTAAAGTATGTTAAAATGCTGTAAAGAAGAGAATGGAACAATCAAATTAGAGTCCTCCATGAAGCAAGCTGCACTTGCCTAGACCCCTCTCTCTCTCGTAGGTGAAGAAGTTATGATGGAGAAGAAGAAGAATAATGAGGAGAGAGAAAAGAGAATGGGTAATAAATACTAATGATGGTGGTAGGTAAGGGTTCACCCTTGGTTCATGAGGAACCAAAGCAAAACCAAGCCAAGCCGAACCAACCCAAGAATAAACCAAGCCATGAATCAAAGCTAAGCAAGGAATCATGCAATACAAGATAAAATACGTATACGTATTCCAAAAATACGTAATACGAACCACATGCATTACACTAGGGTATACTCTCTGTCGGTAACAAATACTGATGGCTCTGTATGGCCAGTGTAAAGTGTTTTCAGTTTCTCCAACGCCCATGTGTAGTCTTCCAGTTTCTCACTCTTCATGAAGCAAAATGCCACTAGAAATATTTTCCAAGTAGAGGTGAACCCGACAACATGAAAGAGAGGCATCTTGAACTTATTGGTCTTGTACGTGCAATTAAGGACTAACACGTCGGCAAAAGACCTGGCCAAATGTCACGACCCGTACCCAGTATAGGGGCACGAGAAGTGGGTACGTCCAGCCTACGCCGCAGTGTCGGCGGTAGTAAGCTGTCCTAGGTTGCTAACTAAACTCATGCAGTGAATATAAAAAATACTTGTCCAGATATCAGCTCCGAATGGAGGGCAAGTAAAGGGTATGATCTACTCAAACACAGTCTAAACACGAAAAGATAACACATAAGTTATACCTAAGGAATTAAAGACAACAACAACTAACTACTAAAATAATACACCAATATCTCAAACCAACTTAATACAGACTCAATATCTTAACTTTAATACAACAAGCCAAAACATGAAAGCTAAAGTAGTCTACTAGCTAAT
This sequence comes from Iris pallida, assembly GCA_029216955.1. Lineage (NCBI taxonomy): Eukaryota > Viridiplantae > Streptophyta > Magnoliopsida > Asparagales > Iridaceae > Iris > Iris pallida. Next base: position 6,410,010 of record JANAVB010037018.1, on the reverse strand, counting down.
CTCCTGAATCACTCCTGAGAGTCGGAACCAAAGGTAGCTAATCCCTCGCCAGGTCCATGGGAAGTAGGGCAGGTGTCCTCAGGATTATCATCTGTAATATTTTCAATAGGTCCAATCAGGACGGGAACGAGTACAACTCATCTAGAAAAACCCAAGTAAATGACAAAGAACTATAAAGCAGTTATAGACAGTTTTATTGATGAGCATGGCAGTTTTATACAGGTAATGATGGCATAGAGAGGCAGTAAGATACAAGAAAAGAAAGGTAACTAAAACAAGAGAAGAATCATAGCAAATGAAGACTGTAATAAAAGCTAACTGAACTAGAATATCATGTGTGAGTCCAGACAGTACGATATAAGTCTAATGTAATCCCAGTGTGAGTCCAGTCCATATAATCTGATACCAAATAATTTCTGGTACAAGATGAGTCCAACAGTGATCAATGAATCCAGGGTGAGTCCAACTATGATCTAACAGTGTGTTTTAAAATACCGAGGTCGACATGCAAACGGCTGTAGGTATCAGGCATATCTCTCACTGATCGGGCAAAAGATGGCTATGCTTCCGGTAGATTCCAGTAGGAGATTCCGGATTTGGGGTATGTCTACATGTCTTACTCAATATTTCCCCGCCCAGCAAGTGAATCCAAAATCGACAAAAAGAATCGAGATGAGTCTGGCCAATACGTGATGATTCCAGAAATGATTCCGGAATGATACCAATGACTCCAGTAATAGAGGCCAGCAAGTAAGGTATGTGTCGATACATGAATCCAGAAATATCCATACGTGTTGATACAGAGAATCACATAGAACTAACTAGAACTGAAATACAGTAATCGACAAATAAATGAGAGAATTATCAGAGAATGTACTCGCCTGATACTCTGGAAAGAGTAGTGTAATATCAGATGTCTGTACCAGGGTCACAATGTCCTAAAATAGAGCAATACAGTTATGACATGTCCAAAATAAAGGTAAATGAAATCTATAATGCAATCTATATGAATTCTAAGCCAATCTAGGCCAAAGTCAAACTTGGTCAACACTACAGTCAAACTAAGTCAAATTAAGTCACACTAGGTCACAAGAAGTTAAACTAAGTCATACAAGATCAAACAAGGTTAAACAAGTCTAATCTAGGTTAAAGTCAACTCTTGGTCAAATATTCTAGCCAAACTAGTCAAGTTATCTAGGGTTTAGTCAATAGTGGTCAGACTAGTCAATACTAGTCAACATGGTCAAGCTAGGTCAAAGTCTAGGTCAATCTTAGACTAACTAAGGTTTTGGTTAATCACAGACTAGTCAATAAGATAATTAGGTTAATCTTGACTAATGGTCAACATCCAGTCAAACTCTATAAGGCTAACTCAAACCATCATAGGCTAACATGTCTTAGAATACCTAAGATACTATACTACAATTACCTATACAAAGTATACCACACATAAATACATATAGTACAATACCAACCTTAATCCTATAATCAAGCTAATCCCATTCTCCAACTCAAGTCATGACTCAACTCTAAGTATCTCACTTAACCCCATACATATCTTCATCTATATAGGATTACCCTCATAATCCATATGGTCAACCTAATCATCTAGTTTAGTCAAACTCAAGTCAAATTGTCCTTCTATGTTCATCCAAGTCATTTCTAGGTCAATTTGGTCAAGGTTTGACCTATAGTTGACTTTAATCAACCATGGTCAACAAGGGCCAACCATCTAGTCAAACTAGTTCTACTAAGCCTATCGGTCAATTCTAACTTGCTACTAACCATAGGCTAGTAATCCTAGGGCACTATGACATATATACATTACCTATATACATAGGCCATAGGCTAAGACATCAAGTCTATAACATCTATGTTTACATATCTAATATATAGTGAACTATATATATATAATACCATAATCTATATATATATATATATATATATATATATATATATATATATATATATATATATATATATATATATATATATATATATATATGTACCCATACACATCTATACAACCCTATATAGCCAACCTACATGATACCCACATATAGCCCCTCTATATATATACAATACCTATATATATATATATATAATCTACATGTATACCCAACTATATATATAATACCATATATACCCAACTATACATATGCCAATATCTATATACATAACCAACTAAATATATATATATATATATACCCATTCACATATATATAATACCCTTATATATATAACATATATATATATATATATATATATATATATATATATATATATATATATATATATATATATATATATATATATATATATATCACTATATATACATAACATATATACATATATAGGTAGAGAGAGAGAGAGATGTGAGAGAGTTAGGGTTAGCAAGGGTTAGGATTAGGGTAATGGGTTATGGAAAGGGTAGTGGTGAACTGTGAAAGGGAGGGGGTGTTCTCTGTCTCAGAAAACTGAGAAGGGGGGGGGGTTCTCAAACACACACACACATTACACATATATACCCTATTTATATACACACACATTTCTACGTATATACGCATCCACATACTCTAAGACACACACCTACACACTCACATACATATATACATACATATGTAGTATATATACACACAATTATACATATATATATATAGATCAAAAATCGATTTGAAATTCGTTTTTAAAAACTGGAAAACACAGGTTTACTGTTCATTACTGAACATATAGGGGTAACCCCAAAATCGACACCAAACCTAGCTAAGACCCACAAACAGTGGTTGGTAACCGTGTCCCCACATGTGTACGTGTCGTGTGTGTCACTAAAAGTCCACCACGACACGACACAACGTGTCCAAACGTGTAATTTCCAAATCGGGTAAACTGCGCTCTGTGCAGTATCGTGCAGAGGTGCACACGAGTGTAGGACACGACAGAAGTGTCCATAGGTCTCGTGCACACGAGTGTAGGTTCACCTAGGGTAGGTGCACGTGTTAGGCAGCCTGCACGGTGTCCACGTGTCCTCAGGACACGGCGCGAACACCGTATCAGTCGAGTTTTCTCGACTGATACACACTGTTTACACTGCGTCGTGCAGTGAGTCACGCGTCTCGTGGACACGACACACACAATATTGTGTCTCGTGCTCGTGTCAGTAGGTAGGGTAGGTCTAGGGATATGTGTCAGTGTCATGGTCCAGTGTCCAATTTGTGTCGTGTCTAAGTTACAAGGTCGTGTCAGTGAGGTCTGTGCACTCGTGCACAGGATGTGCTCGACCAGTGCGAGTGAGTTTTCTCACTCGATACGACACGAGAAGTCGTGAGATTTTGGGGGCATGTTCGCAGACATTGCCCCCGTGTCCATGCCAAATTTGGCGTGTCGAAGTGCTCTGTGCAGTGAGCACGAACAGCGTGGTAGCAGGGCACGCACGATGGGCTCGTGCGGTCGGTTCGTGTCCAATTTGGACACGGACACAGCACTAAAACGTGCTCAGTCTAGGTGTTTTGTGATCAGCAAGTCTAGGGCTACTAGGTTATATAATTTGTTTTACAAAAACACAAAAACAAGTCCATTGTGGCATTTCACCAAACAAGGGTTTAAGGCTTAGGATACGTGTCCGATACGGACACCAAACCAAGTCTAAATCCTACCAAACTTGACCCATAGTTCCCTAGTACCTAGATGCATGCAAATATGAAGAGAAATCACAATAATAACTAGGTTTAGAGACATTTACCTATGAGTGCAAAATCCTCAATATTAGGCCTTTTTGAATGAAAACCCCCTTCAACTCCCAATGTCCAAAGCTCCACAAATCCTTGCTAGCAAGCCATAACTAGTATCCTCTAGTGTAGGGGAGTCTAATGCAAGAAACTATGCTCAATTTGGAGTCCAAATGATTAAGTGGTGAGGGTGTGAAGTTAGAGGGAAAAACTAGGTTTTAAGTGCAATGAAAAATGGCATGAATGATAAGGGGATGTGATTATATAGGATGGGGGTAGGGTTGGGCTGCCATGGGGGGTAGGGTTGATATTTAGGGTTCCTTCTAGGTGAAGTAACTTAGCTTCTAAGGTAAAGACCAATAGATCTTTCTTTAGGTCTACCTAAATATCTAAGTATACATAGTATCTAGATATTTATCTAACCTTAGATATTTATGACATAAAGCAATATCTTCCACTTAGTCTTCTAGGTTAGTGGCTAACCTCTAGATTAGGGCTAAACTAGGTTAGAAGCTAACATGACACTAATCCACTAATTAAATAATAATAAACTACATAAATCCAAATAAATTCTAATAAATTACCAAAATACCCTTTTGACTAAAAAGTGGTAATTTGATATCCTAATCACATGGTTAGGCTTACACGGTCATGGTTGGTCTCTAGGTTATAAAATCTCTAGGGTTTACACTAGGGTTACACTAGTAAAATCACAAAGTCATAAGCCATGACTTAGAAAATAATTTTAATCTAACTAAAAATCACCAAAATTCATAACATGACTAAATCACCATTAATAAATAATAAAAATAATAAATTTTCAAAAATACCCCAATTTCAGAAAACTGGGTCTTACACCAAACTTGTGCAATCGGGATGAGCCCATAAGATTGAAATTACTTCATTACTCTGGGGATGTCTTCTATGGAACTCAACATAATGATTATCGGCAAGCAACTTGAGCACTTCTTGCATCGCCATTCTTGATTTCGTCCGGACAGCGTTTGAAGAAGATAGGGCGTTGTATATTGACTTCATTGTAGTCTTCTCATCTTCATGTCGTATGACGGAATATATTTGTCTCGGTGCAACTCCGGAGGTGGACAAGTCTTCGACTATCTTCTTCTCCGTATGGTTCAACCGTCCAACATACGGATGACCCAATAGTATCTCGGCAATCTCATGGTTGTGGGTTCCATTCTTCACTTCTACTGTCCATTTCCCTTCTTCTTCGTTTCTAATATGTATCGTGAATGGACAACCACATTTCCTCGTTCCAACATTTTTTCTTGGAACTTTACTTTGGATAACTGTGTTTTTCTTGTACGTTCTGGACACACCACCTCTTTTACAGCCAACTACCACAGTTTGTTGTCCCGGTCGATTTTGGGCCGATCTGGATATCACTAGCACTATGTTGTTTTTCCGTCCAACTTCTCGACACCAATGTACCTCACCCTCGCTTGATTCAAAACAAAGATCGGTCCAGAATAAATGGGCTACATTGACTGCAATTGGAGACGGTACCACAAAATCGGAAGATCTCAAGTCCTACAATAGAACTTAAAAGTTAGTACAATTAGACAACATCATAAAGCAAATAGGTTTCATAGATTAGGACCGTGCATAAGATTGGTGTCCATAAATAGCAAATTGTGTTAATAACAAGACCGTCTTATGTACATCAATTGGTGTCCATAAATATCAAACACCTTTACTAAATGTATTGACTAAAACTTTGCATTCAGGTATAACAAATTAGGACTGCCAGAGAGGTGGCAGTCCTTCACATAAGCAGGACTGCCAGGACCCTGGCAGTCCTACACATATGTAGGACTGTCATGGTCCTGGCAGTCCTTCTTATGTGAAGGACTGCCACATCTCTTGCAGTCCTAGTCTATGATCGGGACTGCCAGGGTGTTGGCAGTCCTCTATGTCACAACACGAATTTTAACCCGATGAAAAGTTAAAATTTGGTTACCAAGAGGGCTTCCGATGCATCAAAGTGGTCTTCGGACGTGGCGGGAACGTGTTCTTCAGACGTGGCGGGAACATTTGATGATCTCGGTTGTTCCATGTTCAATATTTTTCTACATTAAACACATAATTCAACTTTTATATGTGAAATTCATGTTTAAAACATTAAACATATATTAATTCTTTGACTTACCAATAAATGGGAGAAGTCAATGACCTAGAGTTGAGGGAGAGAACAATTTGAAAAAAATGCAGGGAGAAAAGAAAAGAGTTGGGGTTAATTTCTTTGACCTAGAGTTGAGGGAGAGAAGAAAAGAGTTGAGGGAGAAAAGAAAAGAGAAGAGGGAGAGAGAAAATGAAAATAAAAGTTGGTATTTATACCTTTGCTTGGGCTAGCCCCAAGTAAAAAATTTTGATGGCAAACTTGTAATATTTTGAAAGTTTTTTGGGCTAGCCCCTAGCAAAAAGGGTGGTGCCCTTAGAAAAAACCTATATATATGATCACTCTAACTAAGTGACAATGTATTTTTTTTAATCATACTAAATCAGAGGCTTATAAATTTGGAAGGCATATATCCATTGCATTTTCTCAAATTCGATTCTGAGTATTAGGTTTCTCCTCCTCTCTTGAGCACCTATGACTCTCCATTCCATCATCAAATATAACAGCGGAGCTGCTACTTTGGCCGCTGCAGGACTGGCCCGTGCTGGTCCGTGGCAATGCGGCACGTCGACTTTGGCTGCTACTTTTGTCTTGGGTGGGCCCACGTTAGCGGGAGGGAGGAAAGGAAGGTAGGGGTAATGACCAGCCGCCACGCGGACGCAAGCCAGCACGAACCAGCCTCGTGGGTGATCAAAATAGCATTTTCGATATAACAAACATAACCTCCCCCCTTCTCATACCCTTTCGTTTTTTTTCTCTTCTCAAATCTAAGATACCATCAAAATAACAAAATTAGTTTAAATTTTGCTTAGTTTGACTAAGATTAACTTAAATTGTAATTAGTTTAAAGAACGTAGACTGTAATGATTTCCGTCAAAATAACAGAAAATAGGAAAGTAGGATCTGTACTTGTGTCAAAATAGACAAATTTTGAACTTGGAAAGCCCATAAATTTGAACTCAAAATGGACAAAGTCCACAGCCCCATCTAAAATGACAAGTGCACATCCACAAGGAAAATTAAATTATTAAAAGACACGTCAAAAATAACGGTAAATAGTAGTTAAATATATATAGCAACTTTTCGGTTGTTCTGGAAGCTTCTCGTTTTGAGTCTTGACCATTCTTCTCCACATAAGATATCAATGAAAATTTCCCATATTCTCTCACCTGGGAGGTGACCACATCCCTGGTCTTGATCTCTTCGCCTCTCTTACTGTATATAGGTTGTGCTTGGGTCTCTCATCCATCTTGATCTACCAATAATCCCCCCAAAAAAAAAAAAAAATCTACCAATAGCCACTCTCTCCCTCTCCTCCCAGGGGTCACCTGAGGTAAAATATTCATCAAAATACTGTTGTTCTTGCAGAATCAGATCTACTATCATTCTCTCATTCTGAATTTATTCTTCTTATTATTATCATAATAATCACTTCTGATAATTTGGAGTATCTTTGAGGCTCTCTACTTTTGCTGTCCCAAAAATATAGATGTTGACATATATATCTTAGACACCAGATGACCTATTTTGTAATCTGGACTAGATCATAGTTGTGATCTTTATGTTGAGGAGGGATGCACATCCCCTCACTTTTGTATCCCAAACATTCCCTCTTTCACACCCGTTGAATCTTGTTTAAGTCATATAATCTTAACCATTTATTTTTCAACGGTTAAGATTAGATGACTTAAACAAGATCCACCTGGTGTTATCTTAGGGATGCAAAAGTGATGGGATGTGGATCCCTCCTTATATATATATATATATATATATATATATATATATATATATATATATAACGATAATTAATACATAAGTTTTTTACTATGAAAATTGTGATCAACATCCAATAAATATTAAAAATATTTATAAAGTAGAATTTTCATTGGAAAATCTTATCATGACGATGCAAAAAAAAAATGCATTGGAAAATTATTGTATTGGGACTTGATTGCATTTTCGAATACAAAAAAACTATTATTTTAATATTTATTAGATGTTGATCACAATTTTCAAAGTGAAAAGTTATGTATTAATTATCCTTAACATGTGTCACTAGAGCACATGTCAACAAAACCCATTATATATATAAAGTGACAAAGACGTGCAGACATAAGCTTCCTAATGGTGGCATGGGCGCGCGGATCCAAGGGTCGCTTGGGGTGGGCTGGAGCCCACCCCAATAAAAAAAATTACATTTTTTTTCCATATAATTTTTTTTTTGATTTTTTTTTATATGGATTTATCTACGTCCAGTCCACCCAAATTTTTGGTAGCCCATCCCAGTTATAGTTTGTGGATCCGCCCCTGAATGGTGGGAGTGAAATAAAATTAATAATCTTATTACTATTCTTGAGTAGTAGTTATGTAGAAAGAAGCTTTCCTAATTGTGGGAGTTAAATAAAATTAATAATCTTATTACTATTATTGAGTAGTTATGTAGAATGCACAAAAAGAGGCTTTTATTATAACTAGGGCCGTTTCTGAGCATGTGCGAGCTGGGAAGGTTCCAAAAATTTTAAGCTCCTTATATATTACAAATGTGAAACCTCCATTTGAGATTTAGGCCTCCCTAATTTTTTAGAAACTGAAGTAACATGACCCTTAGAATGTGAGAAAAGTCCAGTACTATAACTAACATAGTAGATACACTTTTGAAGTCTTTTGGGTTGTAAAGATAAATCTACCTTAAATTGTAGCCAAGGATATGTCATTTTTTATCAAGCAAAATTTTTCGATCATGGAAGCTCGTACTATTCTTGTGGATCACAACCAACTAAAGATTGGTTGAAGAGGTAAGGAACAATAGTACCATTGGAGTACATACACAAAAGTTTTAAGCCAAATAGCTAGAAATGATGGTTTTGGTTTTTACTTGAATGATCGACGGCTGTTTTACTAGACGGAGTTACAACGAGTACTTCTGAGAATTTATTTGTTTCAGGATAGTAGACACGGCTGAAGAGAGCCACAGAAGGGTCTTTTGTGTACAATACTGCATAATCACGAATCTTATCGGTTTTGGTACCTATTGGTTTAATAATGTGGCTCCAATGAATATTAACCCCTTTGTTTATTTGTATCCATTCTGATTTTGTCCTAAGAAAATTAGTTGACTATATTGTTTATTGGAGCTATAAGGTTAATTATATATTATTTCGTTACAGTTCATATATGTTACTTATATAGTTACTTGACATGGGTACTTTTTCTTAATATATGAAAACCTTATGCTATTGCTAGAACTTGCATCCTATTATTTGGCTAGTATTTTTAGTTATAGACATTATCAAGTTTAGTAGTTTTAGTCGGGTCTAAACATAAAATAGCTTTATTCACTACTAAAATCTGCTTAATTGGCGACGTAAATTTAGCGACGTTGGCAAAATGTCGCTAAATTGTGGACATTAGCGACGTATAAATGAAACATCGGTAATCGTCGCTACTAGCGACGCAAATAGCGACGTGACAACGACGTATATTAGTTAATAAAGGTTGCTAAAAACGTCGCTAAATGCTGACGTGGCAACACGTGTCACCAAATCTGATGTCAGCACGTCGTCGCCAAAACGTCGCAACAGTGTCACTAAACGGCGACCACACCATAACGTCGCTATTTATGTCGCTAATTAGCGTCAACGTTTAAACGTCGCAAAAAACGTCGCTAATTAGCGACGTTACTAACGTTGCTAAAGTACGTCGCCATAGCGACGATTTGCGACGTTTTCTTGTTTAGCGACACGTCTTTTTCCGTCGTTTCCGAAACGTCGTCCAAAACGTCGCTAAATTTACTTAGCAACGTTTTCACCGAGATTAGCGACGTTTTGTAACGTCGCTAATCTGACAAAATTTTGTAGTGATTCAATGGTACAAGTCTTTCCAGAATAACCCTTCATTCTCTACCAAGATTACGTATGCACATCAACTTGGGGTTCATTTGTCTCCTATGATTTGCGGGATGCATCTCCCAACTAAAATTTGCCATTCCCATCTATGTTTGAAACCAAAATTCATAGCATTGGCCGATATTGATACAATATAGCCGATATGTTTTGGTTTTGGCATGTCCTAATCCACTACCGATACCGACTTTTGGGGAATTTTTTCCTGTTCAATTCGACATAGAGAAATTGACTGAAAAGGATAGATGAATGAAAAATAGTGTCAAGGCGATGATTAAGTTGTGCCGAACCTTGACAATATTACAGTATATCGATAAGTGCCTTTATCGATAAAATGTAGACCATTACATTTTGTCAAAGTTGCATATGTATAAATTCATAACATTCATTCATTAGTATTTATTCCATTCTAAACTATTTATTGTGGTTGCACTATGTCTGAAGGCAAATAAATAAACAATAGTATATATTGCAAGGGAAATATTATTCCATTTAAAACTATCGAGAAACAACATAATAACTAAATAATGTCTAAAAGTATCATATAATTTTTCAGATTAATTTTTTTAAATATTATTTTTGTCTTTCTGAAACGAAAAATACGATAGTGCGATCCGAAAAAGCCAATACCGATGCTGATACAGTTGAAATATTTCAGATAATTTTATTGAGGGCTACTGCCTACTACTTATAGAGGGTCCAACCCCTCTTCATATTACATCTAACCGATGTGGGACTAAAGTCCCTTATTTACTCTCAACACTCCCCCTCAAGATGGGCGATAGATATTAATCATCCCCATCTTGTTACATAGCTTTGACAGACTCAATGAACTAAGACCCTTAGTCAGACAGTCTGCCACTTGTTCTTCTGAGCGAACATAGTCAATCTTCAGTATCCCTTGTTCCAGCTTTTCTTTGATGAAGAATCGATCGATCTCGATGTGCTTCGTTCTGTCGTGCTGAACCAGATTGTTCGCTATACTTATCGCAGCTTGACTATCGCTCAGAAGGTGCAATGGTGTCCCCTTGTCTAGCTTCAACTCTGTCAGCAGCGCCTTTACCCATAGCATTTCTGATGCTCCTAGAGCCATTGCTCTGTATTCTGCTTCAGCTGTCGACCGTGCTACCACTGACTGTTTCTTGCTTCTCCATGAAACCAGGTTTCCTCCTACAAAAACACAGTACCCTGTGGTAGACCTTCTGTCGTCTATGCAGCTTGCCCAGTCTGCATCGCAGTATCCCTCAACATCTGTGCATCCATTCTTCTTGAACCACAGTCCTTTTCCCGGCGTCCCTTTCAGATATCTTAGGATCTGAAATACTGCATCCATATGACCCGTTCTTGGATCATGCATATAGCGGCTTACAACACTTACTGCAAATGAGATATCAGGGCGAGTATGCCCTAGATAAATCAGTCTGCCTACTAGCCTTTGATACCTTTCGCGATCAACAGGCTCTCCTGCTTCTGCTCCCATCTTGCACTTCTGGTCAATTGGAGTGACTGCTGCTCGGCATCCCAGCATTCCTGTCTCCTTCAGCAGATCTAGTGCATATTTCCTTTGTGAGAGAACAATTCCTTGTTCACCATCACACACCTCGATACCTAAAAAGTATCTCATCTGTCCTAAGTCCTTCACCTCAAACTCCTTAGCGAGTTTCGACTTCAGCTTAGTGACCTCATCAGCATCATCACCTGTGATCACTATATCATCTACATATACAGCAAGTATAGTAATGTGGCCCCTTGCATGCTGGAGAAAGACGGTATGATCTGCATTTGTCTGATGGTACCCCATGCCAGTGACAGCCCTTCTGAATCTGTCAAACCAGGCTCGAGGAGATTGCTTCAGCCCGTACAGCGACTTCTTCAGTTTGCACACTTTTCCATGTGACGTTCCTTCACCTGAATCTGACACAGAGTAGCACCCCGGAGGAGTCTCCATGTATACTTCTTCTTGTAGGTCTCCATGAAGAAATGCGTTCTTTACGTCTAACTGATGTAGCTTCCACCCATAGTTTGCTGCAATGGAGACCAGCGTTCTTACGGTACTCATCTTCGCTACTGTGGCAAAAGTCTCATCATAGTCGATGCCATATGTCTGGGTATAGTCTTTTGCAACCAGTCTTGCCTTGTACCGCTCAACTTTTCCTTCTGGTGTCTCCTTCACTGTGTACACCCATTTGCATCCCACAGCTTTCTTCCCTTCAGGTAATGGCACCAGCTCCCATGTCTTATTTTTCTCTAGTGCCCCAAGTTCTTCCATCATTGCAGCTTTCCATCTTGGGTCCTTCTTTGCTTCCTGCCAATTCTTAGGTAAAGAAGTGGAGTCTAACGAAGTGAGGAAGGCTTGATAAGTCGGAGAGATATTAGAATAAGACAAGTAGTTGGCGATATCATGTTCATAATCTTGATAACGAATAGGAGCCTTTCCCGCATTAATGCGAGAAGACCTCCTTAAGGGAGCAATAGGTGGTGGGGAAAGCATACCATCCGAGTCGGAGAGACCCGCTTCCGAATCCGAGTGATCCGGTGCGGGAGTAACATCTTCAGGAGTTGGGGCAGGAGTAGACGAGGGACTTGGCACATTTGGCACAGGGCACGGCACAGTACTGGACCTCTGCTGTCTTCTTCTGTAAACTTGGAGCTCCTTTTCCCTTGTCTGCTTCTCCCCCTGCGTAATATACGTATTGTCTTCTTCGTCCTCCGTATCAGTATCATCGATGCTTTCTCCCCCTTTCTTCCAGTTTGTCACGACAGGACAAGGTACCGATCCGACAACTACGTTTAGGCGTACTACCTCCCCCTCACGTCTAACACCCTCTGTGGGAGGCGTGTCCCCAAACGCAGAACCTTCGTCCGAACCATAATAAGGTTCCAGCTCTCTGAATGTAACGTCCATGCTTACAAACAGCTTCCGTTCAACCGGGCTCCAGCATACGTAACCCTTCTGTGTCCCGGTGTACCCAACAAAGACACACTTAACTGCTCGAGGATCCAGCTTACCAACACCAGGCCGGTTATCGTGGACGAAGCATACGCAACCAAATACTTTCGGAGGAACGGTGTACGCAGTTGTCCCCGTGAGCATCTCCAAAGGCGTCTTCCAGTCCAGTAATTGAGAGGGCATCATGTTGATGAGATAAGAGGCTGTTAAGACAGCCTGCCCCCACAAAAATTTAGGGACATTCATAGCCAGCATCATCGTCCTAGCTACCTCCAGCAGGTGCCTATTTTTTCGTTCGGCAACACCATTTTGAGCCATGGCTGAGAGACAGATGCAAGAGCACGCGGAGGTATACCGGGACTGGTTTGGGAGAAGTGCAGTAATCTCCTGTAGTGGACGGCGCCCCAGGAGTGACTTGTCTTTCACCAGAACCAAGCTTTGAGTCGCGCATCTTCTCGAGAACTTCTCTCTCAAAAGGAGTGATGTCCGCCAGCTGATTGTCCTCACCTTCATCCGCCAGATGCGCCTTGTTGCCTCCAGAGTAAGTACCCCTCCCACCACCGTAGCTGCCTCGACCACCTCGTCGTCCACTGCGACCACGACCCCGACCATTCGAGGGAGTCCGTGTCGATTTTGGGCAAAAGCGGATGTAAAGCCCTGTGTCACCACAGTTGTGGCAAACGCCTCCCGTAGAAGGAGGCTGTGTGAAAGTGGCAAGAGCAGATGTGTCAACTCCGGCCTGCTCCCCCTGGGAGATACCTTTGGTAGGCATCAGCTTCAACCGTGCTTCTTCTTGTGCCATGGCAGCTATGGCGTCTTCTAATGTCGGCAGCGTCGGTTGGGCGAGAAGTACATTCCGTCGTTGCTCAAACGCTGGGTTGAGCCCCTTCAAAAACTTCGTCATCCGTTGCCGCGAGATATAATCCAGAAATTTCTGAAAATATTTTGCAAAAGTTGGTTCAACCTGAGCATCCTCCATGCCAAGAGGATCATAATGGTCAAGATCAGACCAGTACTTCTTCAACAAGGCAGCGTACTCAGAGATAGTACGATCGTCTTGGAATATTCTATCGAGCTCATCCTGCAGTTGGAAGACTCGCATGGGGTTACCCGAACCGGAGTACATGTCTTTCAACGTTCTCCAGATATCAGCAGCTCCCTCCATTGCTTCAACGTTACCCGACACTTTGTCGGTCAAAGAGGCTGTCAACCAACCAGCCACGACATTGTTGACAATGTCCCATACAGCAAACTCCTTCGAGGAGTGATCGACAGGGGCCTTGGTGTTGTCATCTACATAACCAACCAAGCCACGTCCCTTCAGCGTCCGCATCGCCTGCCGCGACCATTTCAAGTAGTTGGTCGTGCCTTCCAACTTCGTCTCCAGCTTGTCCAACTTCCCCATTTTGTACGGTGACGGATCCACATCAGTATGGGTCACGCGTGGGGTTGCCTCCGGTAATCTCTTGGTCAGGAGATCCTCGACCAGGGCCTTCATTTCTTCTGCTGTCAACTTCTCATAGATGGAGTCCATGACTTCAGCAACTGCAATCAGTGAGGTGTTGTTGTTTCCGGCGTCTTCTTCTTTCGAGTCGTCTTCGTCTTAGTCAGCTACCGAGGGGAAACAACAAAACGAGATCCCTCACTGATATGTCGTAGTTTATACGACCAACTAGAACCGCGTCATGATAACGCGTTCGGACGGCTCAAGGATAACCAACGTAGTTGTGCCTCCTTGCATGAGACAAACCAGAGGTATACCAGCCGTGCAGAAACGATTGTAAAGACAACGTTTCTGAGATACGAAAATCTAAAGAGATTCCGTATTCGTAGCAGAGCTTCTAAAAAGAAGGTACTGATTCTCGAAGGCAACAACAGAGATCTTCTAAAGAGAAGAAAATCTGTTTTTTTTTCTTCTGTTTTTTTGTTTTGTTTTGTTTTGTTTTTTTTTTTGTTTCTTTTTGCTGTAGAGGAGTAAAACCCTAAAAAGGGCAGTAAAGAGGGGGGGGGGGGGGTCGACGCTTGGAAGGGGGGGGCGGAGGTGGAGGGCTGGAGGGCGGATGCTGGAAGGGGGGGTCGACGCTGGAAGGGGGGGGGGGTCGACGCTGGTGGCAGAGGTGGTCGGCGGGGGGTGGGTGCAGAGGTGGTCGGCGGGGGGTGGTGGCGGGGGGGGGGGGGGGTCGGCGGGGGGTGGTGGAAGGGGGGGTCGGCGGGGGGTGGTGGCAGGGGGTCGACGACAGGGAGCAGGGAGCAGAGAGAGGGCAGCGGTGAGGAGAGGTGGGGGCTGTGGCGACGGCTAGGGTTAGCTAGGGTTAGGGTTTGGGAATGGGAGGCGGTGGCGGCTAGCTAGGGTTTCTCCGGAGAGAGAGAGAGAGAGGAGAAGGGGGGGGGGGGGGCGGCGGCTAGGGTTACCTGGCTCTGATACCAAGTTGAAATATTTCAGATAATTTTATTGAGGGCTACTGCCTACTACTTATAGAGGGTCCAACCCCTCTTCATATTACATCTAACCGATGTGGGACTAAAGTCCCTTATTTACTCTCAACAGATACTCATAGGAATGTATGAAATCGATTACGATACCGATATTTCGAACCTTGTTTGAAACATGTATTTTCAACGAATCATAAAGTTTTCAGATTTCGATATAATATATGTTGGTTTGAAGCTTGGCGTACTAACCTATGTAAGAGTATCAACACTCTGTTTGAAAGTAGACAGAAAATGAGAATGAGAGGAATGCTTTTCGTTGTGTTTTCATTCATGCAACTAAAGCCTTTATATAGGCTTATACAAAGATTGAAGATGTGGTCAGCAACAAAAACCGGAGGAGGATAATACTCCTGGCCACACACATTAGTTAGGGACTCCTGACCACACACATTAGCTAAGGACTAGTCACATTAGGACTAGGTAAGTAAAGACTTATTCTCTAGATTAAACTAATATTAGAGTGTTGATACTCTTACATAGGTTAGTACGCCAAGCTTCAAACCAACATTTGGTATCAGAGCTCCAGGTTGTATGCCAAAGTATCTTCGACTCGACAAGATGTCAATCATCGAGCACTCGTCGGCGCCAACAACAAAGGAGGGGAGCATAACCCTGCACTACCCGATGCTGACGTCTTACAATTACTCCACTTGGGCGATCAAGATGGAGGTGTTCATGGAGGCTCAAGGCGTTTGGGACGCAATTGAACCCGCGGCCGGGGTGGTCGTAGAAAAGAAGGACAAGATGGCGTTGGCGTGCATTTTTCAAGATGTCCCCGAGGAAATCATACTCCAGCTGGCCAAGCACAAAACGGCTAAGGTAGCTTGGAAAAGGTTGAAGACAAGGTACCTAGGCGCTGATCGGGTGAAGAAGGCAAGGATTCAAACCTTGAAGAGTGAGTTTGAGGCTCTTCGTATGAAGGAGAGACTCCATCGATGAGTTTGCGGGAAAATTGACGACCCTCGCAAACAAGATTCGTGGATTGGGAGACGAGATGGAGGACGTCGTCATCGTCAAGAAGCTGCTCGTCTCCGTCCCAGACAAGTACCTGCAGGTCGTTGCTGTGATCGAGCAGTTTGCGGATGTGGAGACCATGTCGGTCGAGGAAGCGATCGACCGCCTCAAAGCGTACGAAGAACGCATACGCGGTCGAGGCGAGAGCAACAACGGACAACTCTTGCTTACTCACGCTGAGTGGCAGGCGCGGTCGAAGAAAGGCGACACCGATTCTTCGTCGAGAGGAAAGGGGCACTTTAGCGACGATCGGGGCCGTGGCAAGTCCCGTGGTCGTGGTCGCGGGCGCGGCAAGGGTGGCCGTGGCGGCCAAATAGCGCAACACCAGGAGGGTGAGGGAACTCGCGACTCAGGCTCCAACCGCGACAAATCAAAAATCAAGTGCTTCAATTGTGAAAACTTTGGACACTATGCGTCGAAGTGTCGCAACCAGCATCGTGTTGAGGAGGCGAACCTTGCACGAGCACAAGACGAGGAGGTCGCGTTGCTGCTGGGAGAGACTTAGGAGGAGACGCTTGACCTCGTCATGCTCAATGAAGAGAAGATAGAACAAGATTTGCACGGAGCTGGAGAAGCGCAGGCCGACACCGACGTTTGCTACCTTGACAACGGCGCTAGCAACCACATGACGGGGCACCGAGGAAAGTTCAAGGACCTTGATCAGAATATCACCGGCCATGTCAAGTTTGGCGACGGCTCAACCGTGCGGATTGAGGGCAAGGGATCAATCCTGCTCCAATGCAAGAATGGGGAACAACGACTTCTGTCGGAGGTATACTTCATTCCAAGCTTAAGAAGTAATATATTAAGCCTTGGTCAATTAACGGAAGATGGAAGCAAGGTAGAGATTGTCGGCTCCTACTTGAGGGTGTTCGAGAGGAACGACATCCTGCTGATGAAGGTGAGATCGCCTAACCGCCTGTACAAGATAGCTCTTGAATCTTGTAGGTCGATATGTCTAATGGCCAAAGTACAAGACCCAGCTTGGGTGAGGGAACTCGCGGCTCAGGCTCCAACCGCGACAAATCAAAAATTAAGTGCTTTAATTGTGAAAACTTTGGGCACTATGCGTCGGAGTGTCGCAACAAGCATCGTGTTGAGGAGGCGAACCTTGCACGAGCACAAGACGAGGAGGCCGCATTGCTGCTGGGAGAGACTCGGAAGGAGACGCCTGACCTCGTCATGCTCAATGAAGAGAAGATAGAACAAGACTTGCGCGGAGCTGGAGAAGCGCAGGCCGACACCGACGTTTGGTACCTTGACAACGGCGCTAGCAACCACATGACGGGACACCGAGGAAAGTTCAAGGACCTTGATCAGAATATCACCGGCCATGTCAAGTTTGGCGACGGCTCAACCGTGCGGATTGAGGGCAAGGGATCAATCCTGCTCCAATTCAAGAATGGGGAACAACGACTTCTGTCGGAGGTATACTTCATTCCAAGCTTAAGAAGTAATATATTGAGCCTTGGTCAATTAACGGAAGATGGAAGCAAGGTGGAGATTGTCGGCTCCTACTTGAGGGTGTTCGAGAGGAACGACATCCTGCTGATGAAGGTGAGGAGATCGCCTAACCGCTTGTACAAGATAGCTCTTGAATCTTGTAGGCCGATATGTCGAATGGCCAAAGTACAAGACCCAGCTTGGTTGTGGCATGTAAGGCTCGGGCACGTGAATTTCTTTGTGCTCAAGATGATGGTAGAGAAGGAAATGGCCACCGGACTGCCGAAGATTTCTCACCCAAACCAACTCTGTGATGGGTGCCTCATCGCCAAACAGGCACGGCTACCTTTCCCACTGCAGGCAAGCTTCAGAGCTGAGAAGACACTGCAACTTGTGCACGCCGACATTTGTGGCCCGATTACACCCGCTATACTTGCAGGTAACAAGTATTTTCTTCTATTTGTTGATGACTTCAGTCGCATGATGTGGGTGTATATGCTCAAGGAAAAAAGAGATGCCTTTGATGCTTTCAAGAAATTCAAGTCTCTTGTAGAGAATGAGTGTGACAGCAAGATGAAGACACTCGGAACTGATCGAGGAGGTGAGTTCCTATCCAAGGAATTCACAATCTTCTGTGAAGGCGAAGGCATACAACGACACCTTACAGCACCATATACGCCACAACAGAACGGCATAGTGGAGCGCCGGAATCGTACCGTGATGGCAACGACGAGGAGCCTGCTCAAGAGCATGCATGTTCCTGTAAGCATGTGGGGCGAGGCGGTCAGACATGCTGTGTACCTGCTCAACCGGTTGCCAACTAAAGCTCTCGGTACGCTCACGTCGTATGAAGCCTGGACTCGTAAGAAACCGAACCTTGAACACTTAAGGATCTTTGGATGCGTCGCATACATGAAAACTGCAGGTCCTCATCACAAGAAACTTGATGACCGAAGCACGTTATTGGTATACCTTGGCGTGGAAGAGGGCTGCAAAGCATACCGCCTCTATAATCCTCAACGCAGCAAGATCCAGGTGAGCAGGGATGTCGTGTTCGAGGAAGAAAGGAGATGGGACTGGAACAATGGTGACGGTATCGAACCACAAGGCTGGGTAGATATCTCAGTCGAAGATTCTGTTGTCGAGACAATAATCACTCCACAGAGAGCGGTGGACGAGGTTGTACACACGCCGGAGAGCACGGGAGATGCGGCAACACCTATGACGCACGGAGCGGCGATGGCGTCAAGGGAGCCTACTACACCACAAGCTGCAGCCTCAACTTTAAGCGGCTCTCCCACACTGACGACAAACTCAAGCGAGCCAAGGAGATACCGCGCAATTGCTGACATATATGCTGAAACTAAGGAGACACCTCTTGATCCAGAGATGTTGTTTTTGTCGGCTGAAGAACCGGCAAACTTTCAAGATGCTGCACTTGAGCATGAGTGGCGGGAAGCTATGAAGGAGTTGGAAGCCATCGAGAAGAACGGGACTTGGGTGCTTACTGAGTTACCATCTGGGCACAAACCCATCGGTCTAAAATGGGTATACAAGGTGAAGAGAGACAGTGAAGGCAAGATCCTCAAGCACAAAGCTAGACTTGTGGCAAAGGGGTACGTCCAGCAGCATGGAGTCGATTTTGATGAAGTGTTTGCTCCAGTAGCCAGACTCGACACAGTTCGCTTGATTATCGCTCTCGCAGCCCAACATGGATGGGAGGTTCACCACTTGGACGTCAAATCTGCATTAATGAATGGTGACCTCAAAGAGGAGGTATATCTAGCTCAACCCGAAGGCTTCATCGTCAAGAACCAGGAGCACAAGGTGTAGGAGCACAAGGTGTATAGACTGTTCAAGGCTCTCTATGGTTTGCGGCAAGCACCGAGGGCCTGGAACATACGCCTGGACAACTGCTTAAAGGGGCTGGGATTCGTCAGATGCACTCAAGAGCATGCGGTATACACGAGGAACAATGGAGAGGGTGCACTCATTGTCGGAGTGTACGTTGATGACTTAATCGTCACAGGCGCAAAACCAACTGCAGTAAAGGCTTACAAGCAGCAGATGATGCAGAAATTTGAGATGAGTGACCTTGGGTTACTCTCCTACTACCTTGGTATAGAGGTAGACCAACAGGGTGATCGCATTACACTGAAGCAATCGACATATGCGAAGAGAGTATTGCAGCAGTTTGGAATGGGAGATTGCAATCCAACCAAGTATCCCATGGAAGCTAAACTGCAACTCAGCAAGGACCTTGAAGGAACCCGAGTCGATCCGACACAATATAGGCGCATCGTTGGTTGTCTCAGGTACTTAACTCACACTCGCCCGGATATTTCTTATGTTGTTGGAATGGTGAGTAGGTACATGGAGAAGCCAACAACCACGCATTACTAGGCGGTAAAACAGATCCTCAGATACGTGAAGGGAACACTTGAGTATGGACTCATGTATAAAAGAGGACATGGTGAAGATGAACTGCATGGATTCACTGACGGCAACTTAGTCGGAGATGTTGACGACAGGAGGAGCACCAGTGGAATGGCGTTCTACCTCAATAAGAACCTGATCACTTGGGCATCTCAGAAGCAGAAAACTGTCGCGTTGTCCTCCTGTGAAGCTGAGTTCATGGCGGCAACAGGTGCAACGTGTCAAGCTTCGTGGCTGAGAAATCTGCTTAGTGAGGTGATTGGCCGCGAACCTAAGCCAGTTACGCTCTATGTCGACAACAAGTCTGCAATTGCGTTAATGAAGAACTCTGTGTTTCATGGACGCAGCAAGCACATTGACACTCGCTTTCACTTCATTCGCGAGTGTGTTGAAAAAGGGCAGATAAAGGTGGAGTTTGTGTGCACTGGAAAGCAACGTGCCGACATTCTCACGAAGGCTCTCGCCAGAGTGAAATTTGCCGAGATGCAGCAGATGCTTGGAGTTATCAACCTTGATCAAATCTAGATTAAGGAGGAGAATATTAGTTTAATCTAGAGAATGAGTCTTTACTTACCTAGTCTTAATGTGGCTAGTCCTTAGCTAATGTGTGTGGTCAGGAGTCCCTAACTAACGTGTGTGGCCAGGAGTATTATCCTCCTCCGGTTTTTGTTGCTGACCACATCTTCAATCTTTGTATAAGCCTATATAAAGGCTTTAGTTGCATGAATGAAAACACAACGAAAAGCATTCCTCTCATTCTCATTTCCTGTCTACTTTCAAACAGAGTGTTGTTAGTACGCCAAGCTTCAAACCAACAATATATACTTGCTGCCTATCAAGTTCCTTTCGAACATAAACTCAACTGCATAAATATCCACGTTAAATACATGTTTTTAAGAAGATACATATATAGATGTGTCATTGTGACTAGATTTTGGATAATCATAGTTTTTTTTCTTCTTGTAAGTGTAAGCATCTCACCCATATTGTTTCCTTATTCTGGTTACTATGCCCTTTGTGGGCCTGGCTATTGATAGATCACATAAAAGATGGTTAAGGCTGTTGCTGTACTTGGTGGAAGTGAGGGTGTGAAGGGCCACATTTTCTTCACCCAAGAAGGCGATGGTAAATTTACTACCTATCGTAGAGTAGTTATCTACATTTCAAATTTGAATATTGTCATAAGAAATCATTAGCATTTAACCTATTTACATAGAACCATTATTTATGCGAGTATATTCAATTTTCTCAGGTCCAACTATAGTATCAGGGAGCGTCTCCGGGCTGAAGCCTGGGCTACATGGCTTCCATGTCCATGCCCTCGGTGATACTACAAACGGATGCATGTCTACTGGTAATTTCATTTTATTTGGGTTTAAGAACGGAACTTTCGTACAAAAGCTTTGGTTCAAGTAATTGGTCTTCTGGTCATCTTAATGCTGATATGCAAATACAGGGCCTCATTTCAATCCTGCTGGAAAGTTACATGGAGCTCCTGAGGATGAGGACCGCCATGCTGGTGATCTTGGCAATGTGAAGGCTGAAGAGGATGGTATAATTTGTATTCTTTAATTTTAGTGATATAATTATTTTCTTTATGGGGAGGCCAACTTTCAACTATAAATTAATATTATTCTTAACAACGGCATCTTGTTCATTTTTCTTGTCACTTCAGGAACTGCCACATTTTCCATAGTTGATAGCCAGGTATTTTGACAGTTTCTTCATATTCCTGTTTTTTCAAACCCGAAAAAAAAAAGAATTCTTTATGAAATGCTTAGACTGGTTATTTACTTTCAGTCTTTAATCTCTCTCTATCCACAGATTCCACTCACTGGACCAAATTCCATTATTGGAAGGGCTGTAGTTGTCCATGCTGATCCTGATGATCTTGGGAAGGGTAACATTTCTGCCAATAGTTTCTTAGAATAGTTGAACAAACTATTCTTATTCTAAGAGTATTAGTTTTACTAGATAGTTTGATGACATTGTCCTTGTTGGCACAAAAAGCATGAATAACTAACTAACAATTGAGGTACAATATCCCGTACTTTTGATATCATAATTGTGTAAGCTTTGAGTAGAACTCAGGCCCAAGTATGTTAGTTTCGCTACCAACTACTTCCGTTGCTCACCAATCGCTATACTTAATCCAATATTCCAGTGTCCTTATGCAAAGACTCAAAACTTTGGTGCAGTTAATATGCTTTTTCATGTTCTCAAGAATGTTATTTGGTGATATTTTGCTAGTCAGTTACCTTTCAATGTTTCACTTAGAAGCCATTCTTTTCGCAAACAAAATCAGGGTTCAGATGAACCTAATTCGTTACATTTGTAATATTAGATCTCAGTCACGCATAGGCTGATACAACATTTTCCAATTCAGGTGGACATGAGCTCAGCAAAACCACTGGAAATGCTGGTGGAAGAGTTGCTTGCGGTTAGTTCCACACATCCTAGCACCGAAACGTTTTTTTTCCCCCTTCATACGCGAGTATCCGTTACAGGATGTGTTAATAATGAGTGCGGTTTTCTGATTTTTCAGGCATAATTGGACTGCAGGCTTGAGCAACTGAGTTCTGAGTTTGCACACCAGTTCCAGAGTGCAGTATCAGTTCTCGCAGTAATTTCAGTATTGTGTTGAATAAGAGAACTCTGGGTTCCTACTTTGTGAACTTCACCGGTTTCATAAATGTAGTAAATGGTACTTTGTGTACTTCACTATTTTCATAAATGTAGTAAATGACTAAATGGTTTGGTTGATGGCTCTCGACCTCTTCTTTGTCATTTACCAAGCAGTAGTTGAGAGTTCAATTATTGGAACTATAGAACTTAAAAATCCTTCAAATGTTTCTCTTCATGTTCAATGTTTCCAATGGAAGTATCTTGAGAAAATATATTCCGGGCATTGGTTTTAGGGAGCTGGCCATGGAATTATAGAATTGTATGTTTGTTTAGAAGTTTTTTTTTTTTTTTTTTTAGCTCAGAAGTTTTGAATTACTGTACCCGCACATTGAAAATGAAAACATTTTTTTTTACTGATTATTAAAACTAAATTGGGTTTGTTTAAAGCACGCGACCATTCAAACGAGAAATTATTGGGCGTGAAGCGCGTAGTGTACCATTTTTGTGCCAACCGTTAGGCTACCATGGGGATGTGTGCATGCAATCTAACGGTTGGGGAAGGGTGCACTGTGTTCGGTACACCCAATAATTTCTCCATTAAAACACTAACATGATTTTTTTTTAAAGAAAATTATAAAGTTCCTGCGTCTCATAAGAAGCAGCCCATATAGGATGATGATTTTGGCAATGAATACTAATGGCATCTAAACATGAAGTTAACAATTTCAAGATTTTCAGGTTCTTCTTGATTTATCTTTTACGAAATAGAAAAATTATTGGAGATGACATGTATAGCGGAGGATAATCATGTTAAGATTACTAGATCCATTATCTACACTTTATGGTGGCAAATACCTTGTGATTTGACTCTGATTGAGAAATGGTTTTAAGTTTACTGTAGATGAGATGATACACACAATATGTCTTTGAAGGTTTGGTAATACATTACAATACATAATACACACACCATGCAAAATGTTTATTCTACATTTGCATTGGAGAAGAATTTTTGGAATGAAAGTTTGTCATTCCTATGTGGCAACTATTTTTTCTAAACTCACAATAGGGTTGGAGATGCTCTAAGAGCATCTCCAACCCTATTGTCTTGTTAAGTGTTGTGAGTCTTAGGTGGCTCCTATGTGACATGAGCCACAAGACAATGTCTTGTTTATGTGGCAAAATTATATCTCAAAAGACAATGAGATAGAAAAACTCTCTCCAATGCAAAAGTATTGAGGAGACAATAAAAAGTATTTTTTCCAACTTCCAATGTAACTTTTAAGACAACTACTCGTCTTCTTTCTTTTTTCTAATATTTTTTATTCATAATTGATGACATGGAAGAGAAGACATTGTCAAGTGCATTGCCTAGAACAAAACAATCAACTTCACAATGTCTTCTTTAATTTTTGCCACATAAGCTTCACAATTGACTTGACAATTGCATTGGAGAAGAACTTTTGAATAAAATTTTGTCATTCCTATGTGGCATTAACTTTTTTCCAAAGTCACAATAGGGTTGGAGATGCTCTTAGTATTTTCCTAAATTAAGGCACCTATACAGTAAACATATATCTAGCTTTGAAACTCATTCATGTAATCACATATAGCAATAAAAAATTATAATTATAATATAAACAAATCTATAACAAATTATAATTAAAATATAAAAAATATATATAATAAATTTTGGTTAAATATATTTAAATAAATTATTTTTCAACAATATGAAAAAAAAAATTACGAGCAATGCACACAAATTTATTAGTATTTGTAAAAGAATCTAGAAGAGTTCAAGTTATATTTTAATAAGTGGGAATTCTTCTAAGAATCCTTTAAACAGAGGTGCTCAATTTTCTAGCAATCTTTTCTTTTACCAAAATTTATTTCTATGCATTTTTTTCTCTCTCCATATTAGTTGTTACTATCAAACTTGGTCCACCACCCTTCACAACGATTAAAATATCACACGAAACATTGTTGACAAAATCAAAATTTTGATCTTCTAGATATTTCCTCTACGCTTGTAAATATTTTTTTTGCTTTTATAGATCAGATGCTCATATTATCAACTAGTATGGCTTGACAACTACATGATACATTGTTCGAAGATGATTCCACATTCTCGTACATATCATCGAAAACTTTTTCGCTATCATTTATAGATAACAAGAGAGCATCTTTAGGAACAATATTTGTAAGTTATAAATGTATAATTTTTTTTTCTTCTTCTCTTATCTGGGTACAACTGCATGCCAAAAGAAATATAACAAATACTATCATTTATAGATAACAAGAGAGCGTCTTTAGGAACAATATTTGTAAGTTATAAATGTATAATTTTTTTTTCTTCTTCTCTTATCTTGGTACAACTGCATGCCAAAAGAAAGATAACAAATATAACAGATAACATGGCCCGTGTGATGAGTTTTTGGGTGCACATAACAAAAATTAAAATAGTACCTATCAACATCCCCTCCCCCCCTCTCCACTACTTGGCCGGCCCAACCTCCCCTATCTCTCTCCTCTCTTCATCTTCTTCACTTCTTCTTCTCTCCATGTTCTTCTCCTTCTCCAAATTTTCTTTCAAGTAGAAAAAGCTTCCTTGGTAAATAGTCTTTCCTTTTCCTATTCTTTCCTTTCCCTTCCCAATTTTTTTTTACTCTAGTTGGATTCTAACATGCTCTTTTATATATATCAAATTGTTGTGTTCTTCATTTTTAGGGTTCTTTGGAAATTAATTGGGTTCCAAAATCATTACAATCCAAGGCAAGTCCTCTTCTCCTCCTTCTTCTCCAATAAATTTTTTTTTCTTATTACCCAATGTTAATTCTGAATAAGTTAGGAATTCACTTTTAAATTCTGAATTTTTAGTTAAGAACCTACAAATTTTCTTTTATGATATAATTTTGATAATACTAGGAATTGGAACTTGTATGGGTTAATTATAAATTTAAAGTCTCATAATTAGATATTAATCTCTACATCTTATCATAATTTGGAATATAAGTCATGGAATTATTTTTAATTATGGTTAATTACAAATTTTGAAGTTTGGTAGTTTTAACCCACTTCAAGATATTTAAAATTTGACAATTTCTGATTTCTAGTAAATGTTCAATTTTGATAGACATAGGCAAGGAAATTAAAATTGGCACTGGAACTAGTATTTGTGACATATCACGGGAACTGATTGTGGACTGGATTATTTGGACTTGAATTTCCATGAACACATAAACATACATGAACATGGGACTCTCCAAAGGTAAGTCTAACATACACAGTGGAACTGAACAATTGGACCGTACGCCGGGAAGGTAAAAAGGACCCTGTATTTCTCTCTATTTTAGTACTCAATTTTGTGTGTTCATATTTAAGAAATAAGTCTCTTTTCTACATTTTCCTACTTCATGCACCAAAATTTAAAATGTTGATATTGAAGAGTTTTGGTTGATTTGATTTTCTTTATACTATCTATACGATATATATATACATATACATATATATATAGTTATATGTTATAAAGTCTTACATATTAACTAATATAGTTGGATAAATATTTGCTCTATTTTGACAAACTGTAAAGCTATTAGCAAGCCGCGAACCGACTAATTGCCAAAAGAAAGGTAACTATTGCTTGCTCAGGTAAAAATCTCCAGTCCCTTTTGTTCTTTTATTTCTTGCGTGGTTCCGATGTTGAGAGTTGCTCCACCGAAGGGGTCGGCGAGCCCAATTACTTACTTGCGTGGTTCCGGTGTTGAGAGTTGCTCCACCGAAGGGGTCGGCGAGCCCATATTTTCTTTTATCATATATATAAGTTTCTTATAAATTTTCGGGGCTCCTAAATACAAAGAAGACTCTGCCGAAATTTTGAGAAATTTAGGAGATAGACTAATTTCTGACATTCGGAAATTTTAGAAAGCATTTGGGAGGGGAGAACAACTGAATATCCCTAGATATCCCGTAACATAAATAACAAAAGCTGATCAGTATTTCGTGAATCTCGTGAATCAGTACATCTAGTTTTCGACTAGGGTGTACTAGCCCAAGGGAGGCTCGGAAATCAATACATCTATTTGACAGTAACATCAATAGATGTCTCTTTTTAGCCCAAGGGAGGCTCGGAAATCACAGCCTGATCCCAGGTTAACGGGATTGTTCACGGGAAATATTTAGAGGATTATTCGGAGTATTGTTCTCAAAACTGCATCTCATTAAATTGCATTTCATTTCAAATCTTACTCCAGAAACAACGCTGCCTATTATAAATAGGCAGTGTCCCTAATTGCTCAAGGAAAGCAATTCCTACTAAAAGCTCAAGGGAAGCTCGGAAATCTTATCATTCATGGAGTAGGACGTTGATTTCATTCATGTTTTACTAAAGCAGATATATATATATATAATAGTGCAATTTGGCATACTCTATTTCATCTTTTTTTTTAAACTACATATTCCTTATTTTTGTTTAACTTTCACCGTACTTGGCCGAGGACTTGCTCGTCGTTTTCTAAACGACCTAGTATTTGTTCACTAGGTGAAGGAGAAGAAGACGCCTCCGCCGAAGTATCGCCGCTCTACAACGAGGAGTAAACTGTCTGGACTATCTACAGTTATGGCCAGCAGTATCGTAGTATCTTACAAATTTACTTTTGTAATCGTCTGTAATAGTATTGTTGGAAAAGTTCCCTGTAATATAGCTACACTATATTTTTAATACAATGAAAATTCCCTGTATTTTTCATTCTTGCTGAGGATTACAGGCGACAATCGCGGTTTCGGCGCGTAGCCTGGAGATGTGTTATGGCGTCACCGTTTCAAATATGGGAAGCGGGACGTGACAGTACCTCTTGTTAAAATAAAATAAAAAAGTAAAAAGTTGAAAAAAGATGTAGAATTAAATTTTTAACTACTTTATTAGGATAGAATTAAATTTACTGAATTTTTTTCATTTGGAACCTAGGCATGATTCGGATGAAAAAAATATTAGGATAGAATTAATTTTTTAATTCTATCCTAATATTAAAAAGTTCAAAAAAAAATGTTAAAAAGATCTATTCCGATGAAAAAAGATTTATTCCGTATGTTAAATTTTGTAATTACTTTATTAGGATAAAATTAAATTTAAATTTTTTTTCATTTGCAACGTACGGATGATTTCCATGAATAGGTTATAAAACAAAATTTTAATTACTTTCCCACAATAGAATTAAATATATCTTTTATTAAGATAGAATTAAATATATCTTTTATTTTATTGAAGAAATTTATTTGAAACATACAAAGAGTAATTAAATATATCTTTTAACAATTTATTGAATCTTTAAAACCTACAGAATAAATCTTTTATTTTAACATATGACTGTATCTATTAGATATATTAGATTTTCTAACATACGAATATATTTATTTAAACTTTTTTTAAATATTTATTTATTTATTTTAATTTTTTTAATTTTTTAGTTTTTAATTTTTAATTTTTTTAATTTTTTTAATTTAATTTAATTTAATTTAATTTAATTTATTTTTATTTTTATTTTTTATTATTTATTTATTTATTTATTTATTTATTTATTTTTAATTTTTAAATTTAATTTTATTAATTTTATTAATTTTATTATTATTTATTTTTATATATTTTTATATATTTTTATTTATATTTATTTATATATATATATTTTTAATTTTATTTTTTCATTTTTAACTTTTAATTTTTTAAATTTTTTTTTAGAATATATTTATTTAAACATTACGGATGAACATAATAAATCTTTTATTTTAACAAAGAACTGTATCTATTAGATATATTGGATCTTCTAACATACCAATATATTTATTTAATCATTACGGATGAACCTAATAAATCTTAGAATTAAATCTATTAGCATTTAATGAAAAGAGGTATAATATTATTTGGTACAACCGGATATGGTAGGCTAATACAAGTTTAAACAGGGTGGAGATCTTAAAAAAAAACAATCATATCATGCAAGCGAACTCTCCTCCTCTGCTATCAAAGAGCTTTTAAGTGCTTTCGTTTCTAACTAATTTCCTTTGGCGGCCAGACCTAAATTTGTCTCCTCCTCTGCTATTAAAGAGCTTTTAAGTGCTTTCGTTTCTAACTAATTTTCTTTGGCGGCCAGACCTAAATTTGTCTTTACCCTCCTAGTTGTTCTACCGAGAGCTCGTCGGCGAAGAAGAGATTTGAAGACTGGTCTGCCTCCAAATCACTTGCTGGAGTTGCTGGAGACGGACACTGACTGTCATTGCCTGGTAATAAATTTTTTCTGATCAATAACTTTGAGAGTAATAGGTAGGGAGAAAATTACTCAAAGTTGTTGATCAGAAGCCTAAATCGATAAATTTTATTACTTGTGTCCAGATGCTTGCACAAAGACATTGCACATGCAATGATGCAGTTAGTGTCCGTCTTCAGGGTTTGGAGGCAGACCACATGCAATCCTACAGTATACCTTGTCGTATCCTGTATTTCTACAATCGCGGTAGTAGCCTTCAAATCTCTTCTTCGCCGACGAGCTCTACAGAATCAGTACGTCGACGAGCTCTCTAGAATCAGTAGAACAACTAGTAGGATAAAAACAAATCTAGGTCTTTCCGTCACAGGAAATTAGTTAGAAACCGAAAGCACTTAAAGCTCTTCTCGGCAACTGTTCCAAGATTTGTAAGAAGAAGAAGGACGACACTAATAATATAATAGACAACACATCTTCATCTTACCTATTAACCTGGTTATGTAAATATATTGGAAAAATAATATTATTATATATGAATTGGCTTCCCGTAAATTTATGGACGATGGAAGAACTGCATTTTATAATTAACAATTAGGTCTCATTAACCTGGTTATGTAAATATATTGGAAAAATAATATTATTATATATGAATTGGCTTCCCGTAAATTTATGGACGATGGAAGAACTGCATTTATAATTAACAATTAGGTCTCGTTTATAAATTTTGGTGTAAAATCTATTCTCATATTTTCGGATAATTTTTTTTTAATATTTATTTTAATTTTTTTAATTTTTTAGTTTTTAATTTTTAATTTTTTAATTTAATTTAATTTAATTAATTTAATTTAATTTAATTTAATTTAATTTATTTTTATTTTATTTTATTTTATTTTATTTTATTTTATTTTATTTTTATTATTTATTATTTATTTATTTACTTATTTATTTATTTATTTATTTATTTATTTATTTTATTTATTTTTTTAAATTTTTAAATTTTATTTAATTTTAATTTTTTTATTTTTTATTATTTTATTATTTATTTTTATATATTTTTATTTATATTTATCTATATATATATTTTTTAATTTTTTAATTTTTTAATTTTTAATTTTTTTTTTAGAATATATTTATTTAAACATTACGGATGAACATAATAAATCTTTTATTTTAACATAGAACTGTATCTATTAGATATATTGGATCTTCTAACATACCAATATATTTATTTAATCATTACGGATGAACCTAATAAATCTTAGAATTAAATCTATTAGCATTTAATGAAAAGAGGTATAATATTATTTGGTACAACCGGAACCATGGGCTAATTACTTGTATATAAGTTTAAGCGAACTCTCCTCCTCTGCTATCAAAGAGCTTTTAAGTGCTTTCGGTTTCTAACTAATTTCGGCGGCCAGACCTAAATTTGTCTTTACCCTCCTAGTTGTTCTACCGATTCTGGAGAGCTCGTCGGCGAAGAAGAGATTTGAAGACTGGTCTGCCTCTGATTTGCTGGAGTTGCTGGAGACGCACACTGACTGTCATTGCCTGTGCAATGTCTTCGTGCAAGCATCTGGACCCAAGGTAATAAATTTTTTCTGATCAATAACTTTGAGAGTAATAGGTTAAGTTATCAATCTAAAGCTTTTCAATCTCTTTTTCTTGAAGATAGGGAGAAAATTACTCAAAGTTGTTGATCAGAAGCCTAAATCGATAAATTTTATTACTTGTGTCCAGATGCTTGCACAAAGACATTGCACATACAATGATGCAGTTAGTATCCGTCTTCAGGGTTTGGAGGCAGACCACATGCGATCCTACAGTATATCTTGCCGTATCCTGTATTCCTACAATCGCGGTAGCAGCGAGCTCTCCAGAATCAGTAGAACAACTAGTAGGATAAAAACAAATCTAGGTCTTTCCGTCACAGGAAATTAGTTAGAAACCGAAAGCACTTAAAGTTCTTCTCGGCAACTGTTCCAAGATTTGTAAGAAGAAGAAGGACGGCACTAATAATATAATAGACAACACATCCCTGGTTATGTAAATATATTGAAAAAATAATATTATTATATATGAATTGGCTTCCCGTAAATTTATGGACGATGGAAGAACTCATCTTGCGTTTTATAATTAACAATTAGGTCTCGTTTGGTTTGTGAAATGGAAATGAAATCAGTTTTTTTTTTCTCTTTCCTTTGAATTTTGTTAAATGTCTATGTTATTTGTTGAAGGCATCTATGCAGAAACATGAACAGACTATAAGATTAAGTGTTCCAGCAGTAAATGAAGTTTTGTCCATCTATTTGCTTCAAAGTATGCTATCAAGTATGACTCTTTCATGTCCATAATTTTTTTTTTTTTAAAAAAAGGTGTTAGTGGACGTGCATCTATACATGGGCCATGGCATTGCTTATTTTGCATAGTCATGGAGACAAACATGAAGTTGACATGGCAATGACATGGCAACAAGAATATGAAATTGGTTGTCTAGATCTAGACAATGCACTTCACAATGACTTTGTCTCCACATCATCAATTATGAATATAAATATTTGTAAAAAAGTTGAAGAAGTGGAGGAGTTGCCTTGAAAGTTGGAAAAAAAATACTTTTTATTGTCTCCTCAATACTTTGTATTGGAGAGAGTTTTTCTATCTCATTGTCTTTTGAGATATAGTTTTGCCACATAAATAAGACATTGTCTTGTGGCTAATGCCACATAGGAGCTACCTAAGATTCACAACACTTAACAAGACAATAAGGTTGGAGACAGGGGTGAGCGTCGGTATAATCGGTCGGTATTTGGTTGAATTTTTCGGTATTTTTTAAAATCGGTATTTAAAAAATCAATACCAATATCGTACCATTTAGAATCGGTTTTTCCTGTTTCGGTTAAATCGGTATTCTGTCGATTTTTGTTCGGTATCGGTATTTTACCATTTAACATTTGATCAATCAACGCACTTAATATGAACATCTTAACCTAGAAAAATATTTTTTTACTTTTTTTTTGAAGCATTAAATTTCAAAGCCAAGCCTCTATCAAGCAAGCAATTAATCAAATTTATTAGAATAATATGTAACAAGTCGCAAACACCTAAAAAAGAGCTTAAAAGATCAAACACGATCACTAAGTTTAATTCTTAGTATAAGTTTAAGTACACTAAAATTCATTTCAAAATTATATGAAAACACAAAAATATAAGCTCAAAAGACCAAAACTCAATTCTTAGCATTCTTAACATAACTTCAAGTCCACCAAAATCCATTCTAAGTTCTAACAAACTAATTTCGAACTAAAACAAAGATAAAAATGAAAAAGAGTAATATAAAATTAATCACGAACAACATTATATATATATATATATATATATATATATATATATATATATAATCGGTTCGGTTCGGTATTTTCGGTATGGTATTACATTCAAACCGTTACCACTACCATTATACCATATTTTAATCGGTTCGGTAATTCGGTATCGGTACATAATTTCGGTTCGATTTTTCGGAATATTTTTAATCGGTATTCGATCGGTTTTTCGGTAAAGGTCGGTATTTGCTCACCCTGGTTGGAGATGCTCTCAACGAAAACAAAATAGAAGAAGCAACGGCTGGGTCCCACACCACACAAGACAATTACACAACCTTGCTTTATTTTTTCACAGCATCAACCAAGCCATAGCCCTTTCTTTTTTTCCGGTAACCCTCCTCTTCTCTTGTTTCCATTCTTTCTCTACTTCTTCAGCAGCTCCTAGAAGAAAAAAAAAAAATGCTGACTGCTACTACTTGAAGAAAGGAGCTGTTGAAGGCTTGAAGTCCAGAGGAGGAGTAGAGGACGGAAGTCGGAAGGGTTGCTCTCGGAAGAAATACAAACTATAAAGATTAATTTCAAAGTTAAATTATGTCAAAATTAAACGGTAAATTTTTACTTTTTTTTTAACTAAAAATTAACCCTTTATTCGGGTTGTTTGCAGTGTACTGTATGTTTAATTTTAAATTTTGTACTTTGTTTATATATGTTTAATTTTCGGAGGCGTCGTCTCCGAACCCTCTTGTGATTGTGCCGACCAGTAGAATTTTTCTTTGATCCGCCACTGCTCTCGGGCCGGTCTTCAGGCCTTGTCCCCACAACACTTCTCTAACTTTGCTCCTAAGCTCCACAACCACACAGTAATAAGAAGCACAGCCAAAGGCCCCATGGTTTCCTCTTCTTAGAGACTCCACCAACAGAACGCCATCTATCCATTTCCGCCCCGGCGGCGCTCAAGGCGGCGCTCACGGCGGCAGCAGCAGCAGCAGCAGCAGCAGGAAAGCACACCCTTTTTTTTTTTTTCTTTTCTTCCGCATAACGAATATTTCTTATTTTATTTACGTATATCCATAACATATTATATTTAAATTTAAATTAAATTTATATAAATCTCAATTAAAATATAAATAAATATATATATCAATTAAATTTTAATTTTAAAATATATTTTGATAATATTTGAAAGAAGAAAAAATATTTTAAGTACAACGCACATGCTTTTACTAGTTCTATATTAATGACAACAGAAAATTGTACTAAAACCATTCGAGTTATTGTTTATTGTATCAAAGGCATATAGTTTATATTACAATTTGAGAATAAGATTGCCCAAAATTAGGGCGTAAGTTGAATTTACGTACTAAAAAAGGGCGTATGTTTTTTTTTTTTAATTATTAGTTAGTTCTCTGCTGCTTTTGTTTGTAATAAAAAAATAAAATTAGAATTAGAAACTTACGCACTAAAAAAGGGCATAAGTTACTTTATTATTATTATTATTTATTTTTTACGTTTAAGTTTGCAATTGACGGAATTAATTTAGGATTAGCAACTTACGTCCTAGAAAAGGGCATAAGATATTATTATTATTATTTTTTATC